>JBBPLW010000005.1:0-330480 GCA_038089995.1 Tylopilus balloui | reverse complement strand
CCCCGAGTTTCCGGCTTTAAGGGTGGCACTTGAGGTTCTGAATGCTACGGAGAGTTTTCTATGGGTATCATGAAGTCCTGCGCCAGTGATGTCAAGTTGTTTCTGACTCCATCCTTAATAGAGGTCGGTACGTGGAGCGGGACTCGCCTACGGTGCGTACATGACTGCCGATAGAGAAGCTGGGTTAATCACCTTCTCCCTGTACCGAGTAAGCCCGATTTTTTCCACCCAAACAGCCGCTCATTCTGAGCTTCTACGTACAGAGCTCCAACAGCATGGAGGCCTTTAAGCAGGTGAACAACGTTGTCTCGGGATTAGTTGACGGCTTCGTGAGTTTTTTTGTCTCCATCAATTCAGCATAGTGACTCTGTCAGATTGAGCTCCCTGAAACGACACTAGATGCTGCCAAGAGCAGCATTGTTTACGCTGTTACGAAAAACGTCGCAACGGCAGGCAGAGCAGTGAGTCATTCGGACATTCAGGACATCTGATCGTTCTGATTTTCGCAGGCAATCAACTCATTTACCAACCAAGCACTCAAGGGCCTAAGTCAAGACCACAGCCTCCGGCTCTTGGAACAGTACCAAGCTGTCACCAAGGCTGACATCCTAGCGTCTTTGAAGAAGTACATCCTGCCGATTTTCAGCCCGTCTACTTCTACTGTCGTCATGGTCACGGCGCCATCCAAAGTTGATCAGATCTTAGAAGAGTTAACAAGTTACGGATTCGATGTAGAAAAACGGACACTGGAAGTCGAAGGGGACGAAGATGGGTCATTCGAAACCACTAGCATCTCTGAAGATGGTTCGGAAGGTAGTCGATGAGCATTGCAAAGTACTCCCCGCAGACAATTACTTTACCGCTCCTCTCCTCAACATCTAAACAGCCTCGAACCTTCATTCTGTGTTCAGGGGTGCTTCTGGTGATGGGGGGACCTGGGCCGAACATAGCGGCTCGTTATTTTCGAGGACCTCAATCATTTGTTCTTGTGCTTCGCCTGGCCGTAGTTCAACGCCACGAAGGAAATCATTTTCAGCGAGAAAGTGTATGGCCTGCGACAGATTCGATATTGTGACGCGGATTTCAGGTAGAAGCAGCTTAACAGTAAGATCATTAGACTAGCAAGGACGAGTAAGTAACGAGTCCGCAGTACGTTACGGAGCAGTGTCGACCGTGACCCAAACGGATTTCGCGGTGGTTTCTTGGGCTGAGAAATTCTTCTGGGAGTCTTTTGAGGGTGTGCATGTGGCACTGGTATTTTACCATCGTGCTCGGCGTCGACTTTTGGCGATGCAGGAGGGATTTTGGACGACACAACTTCTGGAGCTTCGTCGTCACCCGCGGTTGACACAGAGTTGAGACTTGTTGCTCGAGTGCGCTTGAGTCCCGCGACAGCTAGTTGGCTCGTGGAGTCGCCGATGTTTTCCGTTCGGGGTTCTTCGCGCTGGGCTAAACCTTGCCGTCGACGACCCCTGCCTCTTTGATGTCCTTTTCCACGGAACCACATGTTTCCACCCTCCGCAAGCGTTGTGTCCTGCCTGTGTTTTTTTCTGGCGCCAACGCCTATATCGTCTGGGGTCAGCTGCCCTCGCGCGACTGCCTCCTCGAGCTTCCGTTTCTTATTCTGAATTCTTTCGTTCGTCGGGAACCGCCTCCTCCGCTCAGCTACCCAGGCATTGATAGCTTCTGGCGTGTCTAGCGCTAAGGATGTCCCTTGAATCGCGATGGGTTTTCTAGATCTACATCAGTCAAAGGTCGATGTAATACGGGCACGACTATGCACCCTCTCAAACTCGGGTCCGCGTCCCAGTCGTCCTTCTTCTGCCACCCGGATGGAAAGATAAAGTGTCGATCCATCATGTGAATTTCGACAGACTTGCTGGAGCCAGTAAATGGACAGCCCTGGCGAGTGCATCGACAATTTCCGGGCTGATACCAGCTTCCAAAAGTGAGATGGTTCAGAATAGGCTTCACGGTCGACTGTGACGGCGTGTGCGCGATCGGCCGGTCCCGCGGAGATGGAGTAGGGGTAGTCAGCGTTGCTCTGCTCGTCTGACGCGAGACATAGGTGGACGAAAGCGTATATCCATCCGGGGTCGTGCGTGGTCGAGGGGTTGAACAGGCTTGCACGTATGCCTGGTAGTAATGTGGGGACGTGTGTTGAGCATACGGATTAGCCAACGTCCAAGTCAGAGCAGTGGTGTCATACAAGGGCACCGTGTAGGAGGACCCAGCGTTTTGCGACGGGAGATGCTGGCCGTTCATTGCGATGACAAGCTCGACAGAAAAGCAGTTAATTAACGTTTGGTGCACGTGATCTCTAGCTAGTAAAGTAAGTACTTCGGTTCTGGATGGCAACTTCAAACGAAGGAAAAGGGACGGGAGTAAGTCATGGACGCATGGTGAAGCAGCTAAAACACAATGCATTGTAGTATGTCAGACATGTCGCAATATGTATCTTGTTAGAGCTATCGTTGGGAACTTGGGGGCGATGAAGCAAATCGGGAGTCAAGAATATCGAAGTGAAGAGGGACTTGGTGCGTATTTTCGGCGATAGCGACGGGGGAAATGCACAGCGTTAAAGACCAATAACGAATACGGTTCTTCTGAGCGCACGGCGACCAAGCGAAGCACATTCGAACAATATGTGGAGAGCGGAGAGGACAAGAAGGCTGAAGGAGGAGGCATACGGATTTAGAGGCATCGTGTCAATCGTTCAAAGTGGTTAGGCGGAACATCCTGCGGAACGGTAAGCATGCGGTTTACTCTTGGGAGTCTTGCTGCTGTTGTTCCTTGCCAATTCTCCTCTCCTTCTCGCTCTCCAGCTGATTATAGAGCAGGAACAATGCCTTTTCATTGGCTGCGGGGGTTCCAATGATAGTGAACATTCGTTCGCCGGAATTATCATGTGGAGCCTTTGCAATAGATATCTTGGATCCGGAGAGGCGGCGAATCTCAGTGATTTTGCTTCCATTGCGGCCGATAATGCATCCAACCATATCAGCAGGAATTAGGATGTTTTGTGTGCGAAGATTGGCTGGTGGTTGTGTCATCGAGGGGGAATGGGGCGAGGGAGGAGACGAGCCACGGCGAGTAACATCACCAGTAGATCTGCGCGTGCTCAAGCCACCAGCATATCCATTAGCTGATCGTCTTGAGCCAAGACGTTCCTCGCCAACGCCTGGGTGGAATGGAACTGTGCCGGCACCCCTTTCCCAGTCCTCGAGCAAGCACTTTGCAATCTCTTCGATCGCACGGCCAATGGCTTCTGGAGAACCCTGGACCTCTACGATGCGCTCTGTTGACTGTGGGAGCATCTCTTTTGAGGCTACCATGCGAGCACCAGAGAAATCCTGGATGGCTTTAATTTTGAGGCCATTGCGGCCGATTACCGTGCCCATCAGATTGTGCGAAATTAGGAGGCGGATGGAAGTATGTGGGGAAGACGAGGAGAGGGAGACAGGAGGCGGGCTCGATGTGACGAGCTGGGTGATGATGAGGTTGTATGCCTGCAAGTACGAGTAATTATGGGCGAAACTGGCGAGGAAAGGAGGGATATGCACCTTTGCAATCGCATCGACGGATCCTCCGACTGTGAGGACACGTTCGTGGACGCCAGGTATGACTTTGCTGACGCCAGCTCTGACGCCAGTTTGCTCCCTGAGATCTGCAACGTTTTTTCCACCTTTTCCGATAATCACGCCTGCTTCCTTTGTTGTTACGAGGGCGCGGAGGGTGAGGACGTCGTGGGCGGAGGTCGGGGATGGGGAGCGGGATGCTGCGGGAGAGGCTTTAGCGTTGGTGAGCGAGCGGGATGCTCCTGTGGAACGGGGATGCCCACCTGTGCTTTGACGTGCCTGGTGTTCTGCGGACATGGTGTGGGTTGTCGGGGACGATGAGAGGGAGGAGGACGGCGGCGGGGGCGGTGAAGGTGGGTGACTCAAACAATTGGTCTCCAGAGACGCGCGTGCGTCGCGTTTCCCCGCCACCGACAGCACAGCCACTCACAAAACAGGAGAGAAAAAAAAATTAACGGCGAGCTCATAACGACGACTCCAGCCCCGTAGAGGTTGCACAAGTACATGCATGGTCTTATCGGCACTGAACATAACCTAGTCTGCGATCATCATCACCTCCCTAGAACCCATACTCTGCCAGTTTTTCAAACGAGGGTGATGCGTCCGCAACTGCTTTTTGGCGCAGCTTCAGTGCTACAATCTGCAACGCAGTCAGCTTGCAGTCCTGAGACAACACCCTCGCCCCAAACAACGCACCTTGCGTTCATGGAATGCCTGTGCTTTAATCTTTCTCTTCTCCTCGAGGCGGTCAACGACATCCTTGTAACCCCATCCAACCTCATGCGACAGACGCTACAGAAACGGTCTCTTGTCAATGCACCGCCCACGTCAGATTTGTCATCTTCCGTACCTTGACGGTGCAGTACTTCCGGCCAGGCTTCAACCGCAGTACCCGGAGGGCCGCAGGAACGACCATCCGCTTCTTGCGGTCGTACGGTGGAGGGACACCCTCAAAGAGCTTCAAACGCTCGAGTGCGGCATCGCCCCTGGCAGTCTTGTGGGGTACCATGCCACGGATGGCGCGGAAAAGAATTTTGGAAGGAGCGCGGTGGTGGAAAGGGCCGGACTTCTTGGGGTTGACAATGTGGCGCTTGTGGAGGAAGTTGTGATAGCGGAGCTGCGTGGCGCGAGATATTGTCTGGACTTGGTTCAAATGTAAACGTATCACCATACCTTGTTGCGGAAGAAGCTGCCGGAGATGTTGATCTCCTCGCATCTCACGACGACAATCTTCTGGCCGGACAGGATTTGCTTAGAGATGATAGAGGCCAATCGACCAAGGAGGTGACCCTTGCCATCAATCACGATGGGTGTCGAGGAGAAGGTGGCCATTACGCGAAGTCTGTATTGGATGATGGACGCTAGGATGAGTACTTGGCGCACAAAACACGAATCTAAGTGTACTCGCCTGTGGAATAAAGAGAGGTTAGCACCGCTCGATGGCTAAGACGCCAAACCCCGCTTACCTTGAGGATCTTGAGGTCGTTGGGGAATGTGGGAATGTGTAGTAGACAGCCACCATGACAAAAACTGTACAGTCGCCCTCGGAAATTCCCGAACTGACCACTCAGGCATCGCAGCAAAAGCCAGACTGCTCCTTTGATCATCTACGACTTGAGACATGCTCACGCCGTGTTTAACCTGCATGTCTATCACTCATGCGCGTTTCCCGATGTGCCAAACATGCACCTGTATGTAACACACAGGAAAATGTACCTCGGCGTCGATATCTCCCTGCAGAGAGAATCAGCGGGTCACCGCATCAGCGATGACCTTCTGCGATTCGCCTACTTTCCCTCATCAAAATCGTATGCGTAAAGTACCTGGAATTCCTCTCAAGGTGCACTCAGACAATTCGAGGCAGCTCGACGGGTCCGACAAACTTACCGTCTGTCGTTGTTCTCACAGCATTTTGGAATCATAAACTGACAGCTCAATGTTGCAACTTTTGACGCAGTATATGTGCTCTTGGACATCCAAATGGGGTTATCATGTTAATTTTTCAGCGATTGACCCACTCAGCCTGAAGTGACAAGAACTGAACAGCGTCCAGTCGGAATCACTCAGCTCAAGTAGAGATGTGTTAAACTGGTGCCGAGTACATGATAACGAGTGGACAGAAAATGTCACGTTCCCTCAGTGAGCTAACAGAGAGTGAGTAACATGCAAAGTGGAAAGCGAAGCTGGCAGACCTTCGGGTGTTTTTGCAATGTAGTCGATGGCTGTGAAGAGAGGGTTGGCATACCAGGTCGGACAATCCATAAAATAGGCTAACCCTGTTGAACAGTCTTGATTTCGTCAGCTTCGGCGTCCGGAATCTCGATAGCGAACTCCTATGGGGAACAGATGACAGTTTATGTTTACAAAGGAAAGACGCGACGCGAACCTCTTCTATGGCCATGACGACTTCAACCGCATCCAAGCTGTCAAGAGCAAGGTCATTCGCAAAGGAAGCCAAAGTCGAAACCTGAACAGCAAGTAAACACTCGGAAAAAATCTCCATGCGTTAAAACTGTTACCTTGGAGGGATCTACTTTCTCGAAACCCTTGAGGACGTTGAAGATTCTACTCTGAATGTCTTCCCTGGACAGTTCGGCGGCGGTGGAGAAGTTCGCGCGGTGTAGTCTGTAGGCAGACTGCTTTGAAATGGCAAAGGTTGGCCTGGCACGAGACAGACTGCGGAGAGTTATACGAGCGAACGACATGTCGGTGTGAACGCGTCTAACATGAGACGGGGCGTTTTTGCGCGCATACATCGTCCGGATTTCGCCGAAGTTGCTTCGGATCACGTGAAGGTATTTGACCCTTTCTTGTACCACCATGAAGCATGGCGTCGCGTTTCGAAAATTCTCGAGGACGTCCTCCCACCGCAACTTGATGCTTCGGTGCGTGCCGTCTTTGCTTTATTCTGCCTCATTTCTCATACTCCACCCAGAAACCTTGTCAGCTCGTTGTTTGAACACGAGCAGATCCGAACCACGCTGCCCAAGGCCAAGGATGCCGCGAGACTGGCAGAGAAGGCATGGAATCTGAACTCCATTACTCAGCTGTCTGACCCCATGGGTAGATCATCACGCTCGGAAAAAAAGGAAGCGAAACCGCCTATCGGCGCGCCCAGGGCTTCCTTCTCAAGCCCGAGGTCTTGCCAAAACTTTTCTCCGCATTCGCGCAGAGATACAAGGAACGTCCAGGTGGTTATACTCGCATTGTCCAGATCGATAATAGGAAAGGCGACAATGCTCCGATGGCACTTTTGGAATTGGTTGACCATCCAAGGGACTTCAAAATCGAGATGACAGCGCGGGCCGTGGGTCGGGAGCTGCTCATGCGCAGGTTGCGGTGGAACACCCCAAGGAGTGTACTTAATAATGGTGTTTCTGATGCCCACTCTTCCCTCTCCAACGAACTCCAGTTAAAGGTATCCGAAAAGGGGCAGTTACGCTCCGTGACGCGAAGGAACCTCCAGAAGGTGTTGAGGTATCGGGGACGCGAGGCCCTCGCTGAGATTAGCCAGAAGGCGACTGCACACATTGTGAGTTTGCTGCGCCGTAAAAGTAGCCGCGGCATTCAATACTCTGCAGGAGTCCCTACTTGCTAGACCGATACTGCAGCACAGGGCACAGGTGGCCGAGAGTTCGAGAGCACAGAATGCCAAGGCACCCTATAGTGCGGCATTTCCCAAGACATCTCTACACGCAGGGTCCGCGGCTCCTGGGGAAGTTCGGCCCGCGGGGCAACTTGCCAAGGGTGCACTCACACGGACGGGCTGGCTCCCCAGGAGTCGGTTATCCTCTGCCAAACGAGGTCCACCCCAGCCTTCAGCTTATACTGTACAGAATTTGCGGCTTTCGTGAGCTCTTACGATGGCATGCTTTACCGCTGATCAGCGCACGGTGGAGTGTCGTTGCGTAGGGGCCGACTTCATTGTTTCACTCGGACAGGAAGCAATAGTAATTGGCGGAGCGCTATGAGAGGCTCGATAATAACAAGGACAATTATGACCACAGGAAGAGATGCACGGTTGCGAAGTCGACGCATCCTAGACCGCTGCGGATCTGATACCAAGCAAGCGATAATGTTACATGTCCAAGAGTGTTGACAATGGGTCCTTTTACTCCCGCCTGGAATGGGATTGACACCAGTACACACGCGAGAGTGGATAAGGAATAAGGTTGTGTTATGTATTATGTTAAGTGCGAGCGAGATTACCCGCCAGCAGAACGACCTGCATTCTGTCGTTGGCGATAGTAAAGTATGACGACATGCGTCTTGAGAGGGTATAAACTGTGCACGGGCTCACTGCAGGAACGGAAGGGATCGATGAGGAACGTGAGTATCGTGCGGCAAGGAGACCCACAGAGTCGTTCCAGACGTTGAAACGATAGTCCCGCCAAACGCGGTCGACTGTGACCCCGTTACATTGTGGGGTTGGAGAGGCACACTGCGACGTGCGGGAGGATGCTGCACCCGCGAAGAGCTGTGATATGTCGCATCGTATGTCTCTCCAGCTTCGGGCACTGGGGAAGTGGGCGATGGGTGAGGTGGATGGCAGGTGATGGAGGGAACGAGGCGCACCTCACGTTGGCGACTCTTGTGCGTGATTTGAGAGCGTACTTGTAAAGCGAACCGGCATCGAGGATGAGGGTGACGCTCTCTCCGGGATGGAGCAAGACGATCGCGCTGGTAGAGCGGCCGTAGTCGCGCAAGAGCTGGATGGATGCGCAGTCGTGCGTGTCGTTGGTGAAGTCGAGGGAGACCTCGTAGGCGGGGTGGGTTGGAGCGGGCATGGTGGGTGCGTCGCAGACGCTGGAGCAGGTGGGATGATGGTCGATGGAGCCAGCCCCGTGGTGGTCTGGTTTTGATGAGTCCAAGGACGAGTTTCAGCGCGGCCACGTTGACGACTGCAATTGTTGCGCTCCTAACGCGGTCGATCCACGCTGATGCCGCGAGGCCATGCACGCCCCAGGTCGACCTCGTCCGCCAGCTCTCGACGAGTCCCAAACCGAACGATCTCGAAACAGCCCTCTTCGCCAACGACGGCCTCCGCACTGGCCGTGTTTGTATTCCTCTGCGCTTCATCCCCAGGCCACGCCAGCTTTCCAGCTATATCGCGTTCGCCGCCATCATCCCTATACCGCGAACGGTCCGTCCTATCGGCCCCGCCATCTCCTAACTGTCGTTGCAGTCCCGCAACTCCGGTACCGTCTCGACTTTGAAGGCGCCGTGTATCCTCCTACCACTCACGAGGATAGCGCATCTCGATCCCTCCGTCCGCTTCGACCGCCTAATCGTGTTCGCTCCTTGCGTTTGTCCGGAGACTGCCATCTCACCTCCAACGTGGCCTTCCCGCAGCGTTACGACCAACGCCTTTGACAGAGTTAGATTCAACTTTCCGTTTGCTGCCTGTCGGCTCGACACGCTCAACGTGACCGTCTAGGGTTCGACCCACCTCGAGTCCATCATCGACAGCCCTGGACGTCCTCTTGGCACACGTCTTACCACCTCAGTCATCCCTACCTGTTTACGCAGTCTCCCGATGCTCGAATGCTTTGCGCTGCCCCTCGTGACAGTGAATGAGCTCAGGGAAATCTTGCGCTGGGACCTTCCATCCGAACGCTCAAGCTACAGCTTGGTACGCAGGCCCATCGTTCGACGAAGAGCGTATCACCACAATCCATGTTTCCTTTCACACTCGTCTCATGATGGAGGACGGACGAGAGGAAAAATGGAGACGTATTGCACACCCTCGGCATCTCACACTGAAGATGGGACCATGGGAGGAGCATGATGAAGTCTGAATCCAATCCGTTCGAATACCAGGCGTGCACATAAATATCAAAGGAATTGTATCAACTTGTCCGTCAGATGCGAAGACAGTAATGGTGGTTCTGTCGACGAAAGACAAATAGTGAAATCAACGATAGAAATGGCTCATCAGAGTCCACGAGGTAATCTAACCTTGCGCTAGATCTGTATCCATCTGTAGCTACAAACGCAAGCGAGTAAGCTGGGATCAAGCAATATGCCGACCCGTGAGATATCAATATCCATAACCACCAGTATGGGGCCTTGATGGGTAGGCATTGTAACCGTCGTAATCTTTCTGCGGTAGTGCACCGACGATCGTAGACCCCGAGCTGCCTTCCCTTGTATGTCCGTGTTCACGACCGTCGTCGAGCTCGTAAGAAGCTCTGGAATCCCAGGGACCACCCCGATCGGCCATCGGGATTTCATCCGTCAGCGGTCGGGTAGAATCATTAAGTATATCATACTTTTCTCGATCCTGACGTTGGGAGGCGCCATATGACGACACGACGAAGAGGAAATAAGTCTGGAGTATGTGGTGAGCATATGGGTTCCGATGGCGGTTAGCTCGGAACTCACTTGGACGAGGGCAAAGAAAACCCAAGCGCCAGCCATCAGACCAACGTCGACCCATGTGAATATATCACAGAGTGTGGGGCCTTCCGATGAGGAGCTGTTGCTAGAGTTGCTGGCGGAAAAGTAGGTAGCCTCGCAACGTGATTGAGCGGTGGGGTGACGAGTGGCGGAAATGATAATCCAGACGGCAGCGATGGCGAATACTGCGATAGATGCCCCTGTGTGAAGAGTGACGTATCTGCGATACATGATGGGTTTTTCCTGTGTGTGTAAGACAAAGTTGGACTCCAAGGAGGGGGTCACATACTTGGGCGACACCTAGGAAGCCTAGAATCTGGACTGCAGCTGCAGCATAGCAGAAAACGGCAAATAGTACAGGAGCAAAGGAAGGAGTTGCAGCACCGACGACTTGAAGGCGAGAGTGAGACTGCGGAGAGCACAGAAGTGGAGGTGCTTACTAGACGGGGTAGCGACGGAGAGAGTTCCGACGACGAAAGCGACGATGAGCTGTTCGGAGATCGCAGCGTATATGCCTGCTTTGACTAGGGGGATCGCACAGCAGCAATAGTCTCGTGTCTTCATGACGGGTGGTTGGAGGAAGGCCCGCAGCGAGAGGGTATCGGTGACAACATTGGGAAGGTTGTTCCCACGGTCTGAGCATATTTGGAGCATTCCCGCCGTCCTCTTTGTCTCTTGTCGACATGGTCCGTCTCGTCCTACTGTCCTTGCTCACAGCCTTGGTGGGCACAGCGCTCGCAAGTCCAACAGAACAGCAGGTCCTCGGTGACACGCCCGTTCACTCCCTCGAACATTGGTCCTATTTCGATTGCGGTGCGGCGCCTTTCCTGACTTGCCAGACGGACGACTGACGGGTAGACAGGCTATCCCGTCGATCCTATCCACATAAAGTCCATAGAAATATCTCCCGATCCACCCAAGGCCGGTCATGAACTCACAGTCACCGTCACCGGTACCGCCTTCGAGCCCATCGAGGTCCACCTCCCCGCTTATCTTGTTCGGCTCACACTGACGGCTCCCTCAGGAAGGCACATATGCGGACGTCGTCGTCAAGATTGGGCTCATTAAACTGCTGAACAAACGGTTTGATGTCTGCCAGGAGGCGTAAGTCTGCCTCCTACACAAACGGCGGCCATCTTACTGACAGTCACTAGTCGCGCTGCCAATGCCTCCACGCAGTGTCCCATTGAGGAGGGTGAGCACGTGGTCTCGCACACAGTCACCCTGCCGAGAGAAATTCCGCCAGGTTTGCCTCCCAAGTTCTCGGATCGTTGATGTCCACTCACGCCTTGGTCCAGCCAAGTTCTCTATCAATGTCGTGGGATACAGCAAGCTCGACGAGGAGATGTTCTGCGTGGATCTTAAGCTGGACTTTACGGGGTTCCCCTTCCCTATCAACTGGTGATTAGAATACTGAGATTTCTTCTTGATCTACCCTGTCCTTTTTTCTCTTTGATGTATATACTCCGTATGATCATGTCATCCGTGCAAACTCGCATCAACCACAACGAGCAACCTCTGCGCTAACTTGATGCCAAAGAGCTCCAGAAAGAGGAGAGAAAAAATCGCAGACTTCTCGGTAGGAATGTAGAGCGCATACCCTCCTTGTCGTCTAAATCCTCGCCGTAGAAAGCGAGGCTGAAACTCGGCAAGGGAAAAAAGTTGCCCTCTAATGTCGTAGACACTTCGTTCAAGGCTCGAAGTGGGTGAACGTACTTTCTTTCCGTAGCTTCTACTCAACATTTCAAGGTATCGCCCTTCCAACCCAGAGTATCACAGTTGAAAAGGATGAAGCTGTACCCACAAATAAGCGGCGGCAGACCTTCAGCGACATACTCTCCCTCCTTAAACATTACAGTGCCGGAACCCGCAAAGATGCCATCTTCAGCGCCCGAGAACTGTTTCAGGATCACCCCGGATTGCTAGAACGTTCAATTGCCCCTCTACTTGGTGCTTGTGCACGCCTCGTTGGCGATGAGGCATGTTCCAGGCCGCTTCTGTACTTTGTCTGCCTCACGCAACATTCGACAGGACGCCAGCGTTCGTAAAACTTTGCTCTCATTCTTTGACTGGATTTTTCATCGTCTTGAGAAAGTGAGTGTCCGTCTTACCGCCAATTCACAATATCGATGTTTTCCTGCAGAAGGATCTAATCCCACACGTGCCATCACTACTGCTTTTCGCTGCTTCCGCCCAAACGCACATATTCCCCGAAATCCGGATAGATGCAGTACGCTTTTTGGACCTTCTCCTCGATGCTGTGCCAGAAAGCGTAGTGTGTGGATGGAATGCATCTGGGCATGGCCACGGAAAGCGCGTTTTAGAGGGTTATCTTGGAATCCTCAGTGCAGGAACAAAATTCGGCGGAGCTGAAGGTTCGTTGATGCGAGACTAGTAATATCTCCGATCGTCTCATCGCGTCCAGGAACAGTACAAGCCACTTCCACTACTTCTGTGGTACTTTCATCTCAGGTAGCTACGTTTGTTCCGTCTTTCTGCCCTGCTGGATCTGAGACTTTGATAGTCAAAACTGGTAGTCTTGCAATCCCTTTCTTCCTTCCTCAGTCACGCAATAGATCCCCGGTCTTCTGCATCGGGCGGATCACGCAGAGGGGTTGGCCAAGCGACAACATCAATACCAACCTGGTTTTTACGCCCTTCTTTCGCGACTACTCGCCTATATGAAGAGCATGCAAGCACACTCTGGCCCTCGCTCTATGGGGTAAATGGCAAGCATCTGACCTGGAATATAAATCCCGAGCTCGAGTCTTTCGAGGAGGACTTTACCTACGATCCGCGACTCCTGTGCGGAGAAGCAGAAACTGTGTGGGATTTGAGCGATCTGTCAGATCTGTCCCCCGAAATGGATGACGCTTCACGTCCGTCGGGTGACATCCCCTTGATCATGGTGCGCAGTCTTCTTGTGTATGATCCAGTGGTCGAACGTGAATCTTGCAGAGATTGTCCCGAACGCTTTATGCGACGTTGACTGCCACGTTTCTTGATAGCGCACCCGTCGTCTTCTCGCCAAGTACGAATCCGACTGAAACAGAAGTCCGGATGCTCATGGCTGCGTTTAAGATCGCTCGGACTCTGTATGGTGCCATTCTCCAGAGTGCTGATCTGGTACGTTGGTGCGCGCATGGGAGTTACCTCTTTTTTGAGCCCATGAATCAGGGAACAGACCTGCTTGTGCCCTGTGAAGAGCTCAAGACATTACTTGATTACCTTGCTGGGTACTTTCCGTTTACCCCTGCGCATCGAGAAGCAAAGGCGAGCGCTTGGTGGATGCTGCCATCCAGATGAACTCATCAGGAATGCAGGTGGAACAAGCGTTCCAGGATCTCAGCGTGATCTACTGCGAACTGACGTCGCTGCTCGTTCTCGTCTCGCACCCGCCAGGAAGTGGGAGCGTGCATCGGGGAAATCGTTTTCGAGCGCCACGCAACAAACCTTTGCCGCTTCTGAAGAGCGATTTCTCTCTCGGTTTGCAAGCTGATCTCGTCAAATCCTACGTCATTCAGCTTCTTCAAGGAGACGGCGGATCAGGTGCGCAGTTACCGAGACCAATTTCGGCCGTGGTGTACACGGCACTTCTCCCGACGATTTGGGCATTGTTGAACCACAGGAGTGGACAGCAGCCAGAAGAGGAGCCATCGTCATCGGTGCTGGCGGCGATTCTTGATCACGCTATGAGGACTACTTCCGGTTCTGCGGTGAAACGATTGACAGTGGAGTTTGTCGGCCAACTCTTGCTGGTATGTTCTTGTTTGTGCTGGACACCAGACCGATCGGTCACTCGGAACCTAGCTCGAAAAAGAAGTCGGCTACACTGGCTGTTTTGACCCTCGCGATGCAGGGGTAGGACGGAAGATCCAGGAGTGGATCATACAGCTCCCCAAAACGCTGTGGGAGGTGGGGAGCGACAACCTTGCGACAACCCAGGTACGCGAGGTTTGGCTGCTGGGCTGACGGTCCGCCCATTGATCCGACGTGCAGACGATATTGGGGGTACTCTTACGTCTGTTGCAACGTGGCGCCCACGTCATGGAGCACGAGGTTTGTGAAGAAGAGTGCCGAGAGGATCGAGGGCTGACGAGTTCCTGACTTGCAGCAAATCTGTCTGTTGAGGTCACGTCTCACACCGTTCTTTACGATCGTACACCCCATACGAGGGCAAGTTCTTGGACCGTTTACCAAGATTCCGGGTTCTGCGCTGTATGTGCGACGTCTGGCGTTGGATCTGTGTGCGTGGCTAGTGACACGATGTCGGGGGGTGGACGACGAGCTACGCGACGCCGTGTCGGAGGCTGTCCGGGGTACAGAAGAGGAGCTATATTGGGAGGGGCTGATTACCCGCGCAGACATGCACACGCCATGGTCGCGCGAATAGGTGGCATCTTGAAACAGTCCGAGAGCATGTTTCTTTGCGCAGCAGGTTCATGGTCGTACATTTCCGCAATTAACGGTCGCGGAAATGAACATCCCTCGGAGCTAGCAGAAAAAAAAAAGGGGAGTACTATTCCATAGCGACACAGTCGACAAACATAGACAATGATCTATCGGTTAAAAATTGCTCGACCAAAGCAAGCCATGACAACATGCGAGACAATGCAACCGCCAAACCCATCAACTACGGTATCCATGCCGTAGCGCGCAATACATGCGTGTGGGGATCGCAGTCGAGCGGGTCCTGCCCAGGCTCCCCGACGTGGAGAGCCAACGACCAGCGCAGTACAACCAGAGGGTATTTAAGGCGTTAAAGTTTATGAATAGCAAATAAATGAGCTTTATGTGGTCTTCCAGACCCAGGTGATGTCGATTCGGCCCTTGGATAGGTCGGCGAGCTGACCAAAAGCAGTTGGAGAAAAGTCGAGATCGGTCACCTTACAGGCAGTGCACCTGTCTGTGATGGTGACCGTAACTGACTTGCCTCCGTCTGTAAAACACGCGATGAACAAGGAGGTCGTCCGAGAATGAATATGGGTAATTACAAGAGGCGATGGCTTGTCGGCCACAGACAGGGTTGGTATTCGGGTTGACACCGTTGTATTCTCTGCGGGAGAGTGAGAAACGGAGCGAAGTGAGAGCCAAAACAGACTCACGGGAAGGAGTCGAACAGGAGGTGAGAGACGGCGGCGATGCTGTCCGTGTCGCTATTGGTTATACCACATGCGCCAAGACCGGTGCCGTACCAAGTGCCTGGGATGAACGGGTTGAGAGGACGGACGTCTAGAGAACGAGAAAAAGGGCACCTTGACCGCTTTGGGTGCCGATCAGATAGCTCGGTTCGCCACTGTTGCTGCCAGAAGACGACGGTGTCTGAGCGGGGGCTGCGCTGGAAGTGGTGGGAGAAGGCGAAGGGGTTGGTGTAGGAGAGGACGGAGGTGGGCTGGACGGAGGAGGGTTAGACGGAGGAGGGCTGGACGGAGATGGTGCGGAAGAGGGCGTGTAGTCGGAGTGGGTGGATGCAGAAGAGGACGAGGAGGGCAAGGGTGCAACGTTGATGGGGGTGGAGGGGCTGGCCGGGGTGGTGGCGTTGGCGGGGCGGGGGATGCAGCGCCTGTTGAGGGAGCGTTTGCGCCTTTGGAGGGGGAGAGGGGGGGAGTCTACACGGACGTCGAGGGGTTGGTGCGGGACGATGGCGCGGTGGGCGTGTGCGTAGACGTTGCGGGAGGCATGGGGTGAGGCGAGGACGGCGGTGGAGAGCGCGCAGACGAGGAGGAGGCGAAGGAGCGGAGCCATGGCTGGTGCGACCGAGACGAGCGAAAGGAGTGCTTATATACCAAGGAGAGAAGAAACAAGATGCAGATTCTTTGTGGGAGGGACGTTTAAATAATAGATGACATTTCCCGATTTGGCAGCCTAGTTACAGGAGCGGGCGGCGTACATTTTTGCGATGCCGATGCCGGCAAGCGTTTCCACGGTCTTGGCGTAGGCATCCACCTGCCCGATCAGGAGCATGCTCTCGAGACGGCCCGGCTCGGGCGGAATCTTGAACAGCCGGCTCACGTCCTCCTCCGGAAGTGGACTGAGCCCCTGCGCGACCCGCTGTGCGTTCTCCTCCCTCCGCTTTGCGACGTATGTCTCTGCCCGCACCCTCTCCCTCGCGATCTGGCGGCTCAGATACCCCACGTTCCCGTCTTCCGTCCTGTAGCCGTCAATCGCATCCGACACCGCCTCGAGGCCCCGCAAAACACCACTCTGCCCGAGATCGAGCACGGAGAACCGGGACCGCGCCGCCACGCTCGGCCCCACCACCCGCTGCAGAAACCCACTCGCCAGCGCGTTCGTCCGAACCCTCAGCGGCATCTCCTCCATGATGCTCGAAAACATCAACCGATGCGCCACCAGACTGCACACCGTCAGCCACAGCCCACACCCGCAACGCACGGCTCACCTGGACGAGCTGAAGTTCCCTTTCTTGTATGCGTCCACAAACGACGACGTCAGTCTGAACGCCCTAAAGGACGCATTCCCCCGCGCAGCTTGCGACACGTCTGTACACCCCATCAGTCCCCGCCACTGGCACAGCACCAGAAATGATCTCACCGTGCACAATCACCACGCCCCCGTGCCTGAGTCTCTCCTGATGTATCGCCTGCGTATCCACTAGCGTCTGATTGAAAAACGCACCCAGCGTCGTCGCTTGATAGAATCCAACAACGTTGTCATCCCCTTGCACTTCCTTGAGCGATCGCAGCATCGACGCCTGATATCGCGCTGATGCCCGCATGTTTATTCCACCGCCGATCAAACCATGTCTGCGAACCACCCACCAATAGACTTGGATGATTTGTCATCTTCCTCGCTCGTATGACTCGGTAATGGAAAACTGTTGGACACCTCAAGGACGCCATCGAGGTCAAGCCCGAGCAAAAGCCCGTGCGCAGAAGCAGACGGCCCCTCGCGACCGTGCTGCACGATCTTCGTAACAACCTACAACACCACCCGTTAGCGGCACTGCGCCACCAGGGCCCAAGGGATCACCGCCCGGACATGAACGAGCCCGTACCAATGCATCTAATTGCACGCAAGTCAGCGGTATCTCTGCCTCGATGTCGATGGCAGTAGACATGGACGGGGGTATGGCTTCATATGCTGGCGCAGCGGGTGCGGGTGCAGAGGCGGGTGCTGGCAAGGATGCAGCTAGCGCTGCGGCCATCGATGGGGCAGCCATTTTTTGCGGTGTCCGTGGCCTACGGTGGTGGCGACTAGAAGGAAAAGGTAGTGCTGACTAAGCGATGGAGTAGATCTTGGACCGAGCCCGACCCGGGGTATCACCGACGTTTTTCCTTCTCCCCACCATGGCATTGTCTCGTTCAGCGCGGATAACGCTCCTGCTCGCCATAGACATTATCTTCTTCTTGATAGAACTCATCGTTGGTGTGTGGCAGCCTCCCCTTTTCCAGCCCTTTCTAATCTCCTCAGGTTATGCCGTCGGCTCACTTGCTCTCGTCGCCGACAGCTTCCATATGCTCAAGTATGTGGCAATCCCGCATTCCATCCATGTCTCATTCTCCCGCAGCGACGTCATGAGCTTGATCGTGGCTCTATATGCTATCAGGGTTCGTCATTAACGTGTGACATTCATCGCGACTCGCCTCACAGCGCTCCAGCTCTCCAGTCAAAATGCAACCGACTCCCGCTACTCCTACGGCTGGCACAGGGCCGAGATCCTCGCAGCGCTCATCAACGGTGTTTTCCTATTGGCTCTCTGTTTCTCTATTACCATGGAAGCTTTGGAACGCTTTTTCAGCGCGCCCGGTGTGCATCATTTTCTTATCCAGGCAAAGTCCGCCACTCAGTCCCCGCAGACATATCAAACCCCCGTCTGATAGTGTTCGTCGGATCTTTCGGCCTCGCCTCTAACATCGTCGGCCTGTTCCTCTTCCACGGTAAGGGTCGCCTTGGTCTGTCCCATCATCGACCTAACACCATCCATCACAGAGCATAGTCATACCCATGAACACAAGGGCAGTGCCCCATCATCTCGACCCGCCAGCATACGTGCCCAAAACGACAACGGCAACCTGGTGACGTCCCGGAACCGCTCCACATCCTACTCGTCGCTGTACGGACATCCCGTCGCCACCCGTGCTTCGCTTGTGCAGACCGCCCAAGACATTGCCTCCACTCAGGACAATGCTTTGAGCGAAGAGACCCCTCTCCTTAGGTCACAGTCTCCTCAGCCTACTCGGATGTCCGCGGAGCGCCTTAGTCATCCGCACAATCACGTGCATCGTTCCATGAACATGCAGGCCCTCATACTGCACGTCCTGGGCGATGCCCTGGGCAACGTTGGCGTCATCGCCACCGGCCTTGTCATATGGCTCACGACGTGGAAATACAAGTTTTATTTCGATCCAGTAATCAGCCTCGTTATTACCGTAATCATCTTTTCCTCTGCATTGCCATTGGGTGCGTCTTGTCCTCAATTCGTTTCATCAAAGACGGAATTTAATTATTGTACCGCCTCAAGTAAAAAGCGCGTCTTTCATCCTGTTGCAGGGTGTCCCGCCAACAATCTCCCTCGATGAGGTGCGGGCATCGATTTTGAAAGTCAAGGGCGTGCTTTCGGTCCATGAGCTTCACATTTGGCAGCTCTCTGAATCCAAGATCGTCGCATCAGTGCATGTGATGGCATCCCGTGATCACGACTTCATGCCGGTCGCCGTAGAGATCCGCAAAGCTCTTCACCACCATGGAATTCATTCCAGTACCATCCAGCCCGAATACCATACACCTAGCCCTCATGTGATACCTGACGATCAGTTGAAGGTCCGTAAATCAGCAGGCTCGGTGGAGACGAAAGTGACCGATTGTGTGGTCTGCCAGATGTCTACGGATTCATCTTGTCTCATTCTCTGCCCACTAGACCAGAATTGCAATCCCTCGGAGAACGCCTGTTGTCGTGCGTCTCTACCCGATGCATTTATTCATCCACTTGACAACGTCATTCGCAGCCCCTGCAACACCCACGGCATGAGATAACTTAGAATTCACAGTCGCACATGGTGTCGCCCCAGATCATATAAGATGCTGTGATGTACTGTAGAGAGATTCAGCGTACTTATCACGTCATGAACACTGGAAAGTTTGCGGCAAAGGGAGATGATGTCCCCAAACGCTCGAGAATTGTCCTGCTCGTCCTCGAGGTCGTTTTCCGCGCACGAAGGTCTGCAGCTAGTCTTCTTGCTAACACGGCGCTTGCTTGTCCCAGCAATATAGTCGGCTCGTTGCATATGGTCTGCAGTGCCCGTTCGAAATGGAGAGCACCAGAGAGGGCGCCAGCGATAATCGTCGACAAAAGTTCAGTGTGAACACTCGTGTCGCCTCCTTGCTGATCCACCGCGGCAATCAACTGCGGGACAACGTTGTACACGAACAACGGAAGAAGTGGGGGTACACCAGCACGTGGCACGACAAGCACGAATGTCATGATCCGTCGACACGTTTCCGT
Organism: Tylopilus balloui; assembly: GCA_038089995.1. Taxonomy (NCBI): domain Eukaryota; kingdom Fungi; phylum Basidiomycota; class Agaricomycetes; order Boletales; family Boletaceae; genus Tylopilus; species Tylopilus balloui. The sequence continues at coordinate 311,040 of JBBPLW010000005.1, read as the reverse complement.
TTCCCCGAGGCTTGCGGCAACGCACAGCTCCGTCCAAAGTAGCATGAGAAATTTTGTGGGCGTGGTGATGGTGAGGCAACGACCCACGTCAACACGAGGCGCTTTATGCTGCCGTGCCAACGTGAAAGCATCGCGGATCTCCCGCCTAGGAAAATCCAAGAACGCGTCTGGAGGTGCGGCTGGAGAGTCTTCCGATGTTTGGCCGTTTCCTAACCCCCCAAAGGTTGGTCGACGTCCAAAGGTGAACAACAAATGAAATCGTCCTTACCCTCCTTTTTAGCGGACAACGTCCGGAATGCAATAGATCTGAGGGCACCAATGTCATAGTGGAGACTCGAAATGACGATCTGGGTACGTTTTCCAGAGAGTATTTTCAGAATGTTTGGACTGCAGAGCCGCAGGATTACCCGGGGGCAGGTTGGTGCCAGTAGCAGATTTTGTAGAACCTCGAGCTGAACAGGGGCAGCAAACCTACACACGCACTTTTCAGATCGAAAAGTCGAGAAATGTTCGATGCGACAACCTACCCTCGTTGCTGGACTTCGAAGAGCATCGCATGAACAACGCCAACGAGTGTCCAGTTGAGAAGGGGTCCAAGGAAATACGAGATGCCGTTATGAAGGTCGTCGTTGTCTATGCGCCCCTCTTGTCGTGCGGTGCAAGCTTGCGAAAAAAGTGTCGGGGACATTTGGAGTAGAGTTTTGGGTTTCGTCGATCTGCATGTCTCGTTTGATATCGCGACAAGAGAAGGAAAACCTGGAAGTACCGGAGGATCGTATCATCAATACCTTCGCTGCTACTGTCGAATATAGCTTTAAACCATCCCGTAAACACCATTTTTGCATCGGCAGGGAGGTCCTCCGGATGATAGGCTCGTGAAGAACGTAAAATATCTATGTGACGAACTTTACCACCTCTCCTCAGCGAGGGTGTCGAGATCTGCAAGACAACAATTGAGCACAATCTAGGAAGACGCATGAACACACTGACTTGAAACTTGCTCACCACCATCTGGGCGAATAGCACAACATCCCCCAGATGGCTAACGGCCGTTTGTGGATCGCCTTTGGGTCGCTGAGTGAGTGTTTGCACTTCGCCAAGATGTACGCATACCGATAGTTTCACAATCATACTCGCAAAGTAATTCCAATGCCTCGAACACGAGATCCGTCACCTTTAAGTGGAGTGACAGAATATCGAGCGCAAAATCATGCGCATAGAGCATCTTGGTGAGATGACTCAAAACTTCCAAATCTCCGGACTTTGAGTGGGATGTGAAACGCTGTGGATATTCATCGCCCACTGCTCAAGGACAGATAACTCCGACGACTCACTTTGCGGACTACCTGAGCGAAGAAGTGGTGACTCCCCAGTTCCAAACGGATGCGATGCAATAATGTCCGCGTGTCTTCCTCACTAAGCTCTATGGTGAGTCTTGACTCGAGGTAAGCCTAGGAGATTGGGGTCGGTTAATATTGCGCACCAGAAAAGGATGGATGCTTTACCTCGAGGGTACAATTGTGCTCGAAAGCTTCAGTCTGAAGGCGTGTCCCAGAATTGTTCGCGAGGATGGGATCTGCATTCATCGCGAATGCTTGGTCAATGAGTCCAACTGCGTGCAGCTGCTGTATGAAATCTCTGATGAACGAGCCTGCGCTGAAACCTGTATAAGTTAATGACTACATCTCAGAGGAGGAACCCAACCTAGCAGTTTCTTCTTCACTCGATTCCCTGGTCCTTACCTGCGCCTGAACGTGATCACAGCGAGATAGCAGATCGGAGTGCTGAAGCACCGCTAAGACTGCACCATGCATAGCAGCTCGCTGCAGAAAGATCACTTTATGGTAGCGTATGAAAGCGGTAATGACACACCCAGTCTGCTTCAAGTTTTCCATGACCTTCCAACTCCTTTTCAAAAGCGTGCAAGAGACGAGGCAGCTATAGGCCTCCGTTTAGCATCTCAGCGAACATGCGCGAAACAAGACACCTTACACGTCCAAGGACAAACGTTTTCCACATGAAAAAGGATCCGTCATGGATGCCTTTTGGCGAGCTCTGTGCGACGCAAGTCAAGGACGCCAGCAGCATCTGAGTGTAGAAGACATTTGGAGCCAAGGATGTCCATCGCAATAAACTGGTTAGCAGTACCACGGCTTCTAAACCGCTACCGGCACCGTAGTCGCTAGCCCGAGACGCAATCTTGCGTGATGTTAGCGCCATAGTGTCAAAATATGAGAATGGCTCACGAGAGATTGTAGCAACAAGGCACAGGAGATAGAATCGGCCTCGAGGTTAGAACCCAACATATCGCTCTTTCCGAGAGCAAGTTGGGTGTGTATAATCTGTGCCTCGCGGGAGACCTTGACATCATCCCCGATGAGGAGACTCAAAGAAAATACGAACGTCTCCAGCACCTGACGGACTTTTGGAGAGAGCCGCATGGAATGTAGCAAGTCATTGGCGTCTCCAAAATATATCATGGCTTGAGTTGTCGATATTTGCAACAGATCCGGAACGCAGGGCAAAATCAAAGTGATAAGCTCTGCAGCAGATGTCGAAAGAGTATGGAAACCGGAAGGTGGGACAGAGTAGGCATGACGAAGGAAAGCCAGCGCATCATTCACTATGGCTAGTATAGTGGTTTGGGAACTTGCAGAGGGGAGAAGAGAGCCGAGCGGTGGCATTCCAGAGGCATAATGGACATCCAGTGCTGTGCGACAAAGCACATCGAGTGTTGAGTCGTCTTGAAGCTGTGATGATTGTGCGGCGCGAAGGAAAGTAGCGACAAAATCTGAAGTTGACACGAGCCCATTACTCAGGGCATGTCTGAGATAATCTAAGAGCGTTGGATTAGCATCGTAGATGCTACATAGTGCGACAAGTGCATCTGTTAGATGGCAGCGGGTGTCTCACGAGTTAGTTCTCTGACGCCAACTGCGTATTTGCACACCACTGATTGCGGGCCCGACATCCAGTGAGACTTGGCCTGACGTCTCCTTTTCCACCCATAGCTTGCAAAGCTGGACCCACTTCAAGCAGGAGTTGATGGATTAAAAAGGACGCTCAAGCTCTGGTTGGGCTCTCACCTGTACTGGAGAGATGCCACTTTGGTACGAATTCCGTGTCAAACTCGCCAGGGACATGGAATGTAATTCGGATCCTTGGTACAAGTGGTCGTTCGAATATGGGTTGTGGGGAAGAGTACTCGGTAGAGTACATGCGCGACACGGGTCAGTAGTAGTGAAGCATCTACGGGGCCTGGCTCCATCAAGTCCAAACACTCTAGTACGACAGGGGCCATTGTGGACATTCTCACACCCTTTCAGAGCGAACGAAACGTAGAAAGTTAACGAAAAAGCGAAAAAGCGCAGTCCATTGGTGGTATCAACCAGTCATACTTTAGACATGAGCCGCCGTGTCTCTTGAGGGGTAAAGCGCAGAATTGTTGATATGACTCGCACAAGGTTTGGCTAGGAAAGTTTGTCAAACATGCCGGGTGATTTAATATCTGAACACTTACTCTCATCTCCTTGTGCTCAAGGAACTGAAGAATAACATTCCGCAAGTACTCGTAATTCATTTCTTCTTCATCCTTTGCCAGAGGGAGCGAAGAGGATGAGGGCGCGTCTGGGATCGACGAAATGGAAGTACGCGAGTCCGCGACTTCTGGTCGGGACGACCAATATCCAGCACCCGGATTACGCTGTCTCTCCAAAACTGTAACCGAACTTTGGACCTTCCGAAGTTCATCCCGAAGCGTCTATCTCATGTTGAGCGAGCGGATTTCATAAATTCAAGGACCATACTTTATTTTGCGTGCGTAACTGAGCTTCTCGAGATTTACTCTCCCCGAGTTGTTTCTCGCTGTCATCAACACGGGCTGCAGCTTCTGAGAGGCGTCGATATAGAGTCGACTATGACGACACAACACAGTTAGCAAGACTAATCTGGAACGTATGCGGACCCACCTCAGCATCCTGGAAGGCATCAATGTGAGTTTGGAGTTCATATGATCGAGCATGCTGTGACCGAGCCTCGGTTTGGAGCCTCTCGATCTCAGCTTTCAATGTCGCAGTCACATCTTCATCCCGCTCGCGCGATTGAACGGAAGACTGAACCACGCGTGTCAGCTCTTCTGTTTCCTTGGCCTTTTCTGTGAGCTTGCGACTCCAGTTTGCTTCGGCTTCGGTACGTTCTTTCTCAGCTGTCGCTAACGTCTTCTTGAGTTCCGAAAGCTTCGCCTCGTATTTGATTTCCACAGAGGAGACTAGTTGCGAAACCTCTTCTGTAGAGACACCGGGGACTTGCGATCGCATTTCGTGCTCACTCCGGAGCTCACCGATTTCATCGCTCAGTAGAGAGATTCGCTCCCGCAATTCTTTCAGCTGGAACTGAAGCTCGGTGTTTTGGGCCTGAAGTGACTCAGCGTGGCACTGCGAGGACTCGAGTTCAGCCTGTCGTAGCTCCAGCTGTTCGAAGAATGTTCTGTTCTCGCCGGTGAGGTTAGCTACCATATTCTCGAGGGTGCTGACACGCAATTTTTTGGTGGAAATTTCAGCAGAATGCGAAGTCTGGAAGACTGTGAGGAGCAACAACGACTCATTGTACGGTACTTACCTTTAACGTGTTCACTTCAGCATCAAACTGCTTTTTTGCGGCTTGAATATCCCTTTCTGCGCGGTCTCTTGCGGCACCGACGTCCTTGTCGAATTGCGCTCGTAACCCACTTACCACTTTCTCGTGTCCTACATTGACCAGATCGACTTCCCTTTCCAAGTTTGCCCGTTCAGTGCGATCCTTCTCCTTCTCCTCCATATTTTTTTCTTTCGTCTCATTCAGCTCTCGCAACGCATCATCCCTCTCCTTCTCTGCCTTTACCAACTTCTGCCTGACAGTTTTGAGTAAACTTATAGCTTTCACTCTTTTCTCTTCCTCCTCTTTGGCGAGCGTGTTAGCCTTAGAGAGCTCGGCACGCAGGTGCTCGATATTGGAGTCCCGCTTAGCATTGTCCTCTTCCGTTTGCGACACTGTAGACTGCGATGCAGCAAGGAGGGCTTCTGCCTCGCTCAATTGTTGATGCAGCTTTTGGATCTGATCCGCTTGAGATGCATTCTCCAGTTGATGAATGTCCCGGAGTTCTTCCAGTCGCTCCTCCTGCCCTGCAGATGCCATGATTTGAGGAATGACGAAAAATAAGAAGCAGCAGGCGTACGCGTAAGCTTCCCAGTGAGTCGTTGTGAGTCGTCCTGGCTGAGCTGGGGGAGTAATCACGACCAGATCTACCGTCGTTGGATGTTTTACTTACCTCGAGTTTCATATTGATATTGGTGAGATATTCGCGCAGGGCTGCGACGTCCTTAGATCCATCTAACGGAGTCAGCTCACCGATAACGCCATCTATATCCCGTCTTTCGACTTGGAGCTTCTTGAACGATGTAGAAACGTCTAGTATACAACGTTCATGCTAGCCCAGGCATGTAATATACAACTTTACCTGAAAATCTTTTCTCCACCAGCCGGAGGCGTTCTTGAAGTACCTCGACACTCGCATCCTTTGACCAGTCAATTATCGTAGGCTCAGGCTCTGCTTTGACACGCTCCTCGCCAGGAGAGTCTGTGTCTACCGGCAGCACGTCACCGACCTTGCAAGCTTGTTGCACGCCATGAGGTTGGGTGAGCGAGTCCGTAGGCGTTACTGGCGGTGCCTCTTGCGTCAGTGTCACGTCCGTAGAAGGTTCCACGGTCGATTCTATGGACGCACTGTCCGTCGAGCCTACAGATGGACCTGCAGAATCGTGTGGATCGACCGTCATGCCCTGTAGTTGCGCAGCATCGTTGGGTTCTTGTGGCGGGGCAGCCAGAGCACTGTTAGAATCTTGACCTTCGCCGGCCTGAACCGAGCTGCCAACGGAAGTTTCGAAAGCAGAGGTCGCTGTTGCAAGGCTTGGCGAGTCGGGTAATGGCGTCGACGGGGGTGAAAGCGGATGCTGGGTGTCAGGGACCGTATGAGAAGCAGTCCACAGGTTTGACGCGCTACCCCCTGAAGATTCGGATGCGGCAAGGGATGCACGCAAACGCTCCTCCAGGGTGGTCTTGCGCAAACCAGAATCGCCTGTGCTCTTCGCGGTTGACGAAGGACTGGGGCTGGCAGACCGTGACCTGGTGTCCGTGCCCGTGTTCTGATGAGCAGGACTCGTGGTTCGTTGGGCAACAATGGACTTGCGAAGATTCACGAGGGCACTTTCGGCCAGTTGAGCTGAAGACTGGCGCTGAGAGTCTGGTGACTGGCTCCGAGTCCGAACGCCCGGAGGCAAGGCGTCGTCCTGGGACTGACGAGGGAGGGGCTGTGCGAGGCTCTCTACTGCTTGGCGGAACGGGGAAAACATTCGGGGCAGTCGCAAGCGGATACGTCGATCGGTAATGGCAACTTGAAAGTTGTATACACACAGCCTCGACCATTACATTCGAACCAAGTGCCAAGCATCGTTAAACGATATGATACATTACGAGCTTTCCTCCGGGGACAACTCTACTTCCTTCCCTTTACCGTTTGATAAAATGGGGGAACTACCTCTCGGGGACTCTGACGAGGCTACTACGGAAGTAGTATTTGCAAGCTGCCATGGCGGAATGGACGGTCTGCCCGTCAAAGTTGGTAATGGTGTTGAGGGAGAACTCGTCAGAGCGCTTGGACCGCGGCTAAGTAAAAGTGCCTTGAGCGACTTGAGCTCTTGTTGAAGTTCTGCTAGAGACTGTTTCTGGGTTTCCTTGTTCTTGTCGATCATCTTTGAACGTGGCATTGTTTAGAGGGTGGGACGATGGCCAGAAAGTGGACTACCTTTGGCAACATTTCTCGGATGTTCTCGATCTCGTCGCGAATTTCGCGCATTTCGTCCCTTGTTTTCGTCTCACCCTGGCGCATTTCGGCGACTACTGCCTGCACGTCTCTGGAGGCCATGTCGACCCGTTCTCTTTGCTCGTCGACTGCTGCTCGCACTGCGGCGGTTTCGGCTTGTATTTCCTTGAGGAGTGCCTCTGCAGCATCGAATTGGGCGGTAAGAGCGTCGCGGTCCTGTTCGTAGGCGGTGGCAGTTGGTGGCTTCAGATGGGGGAGCAGGTACTTTTTGAACAGAGATGCGGCGCTGTAGGCTACTGTGCCTGACAGCACGGCAGTGATCTGGGGGTGTGAGGGTGAGAAGGGGGAGGGAAAGGAAGGTAACATACGAAATAGTCGCGCCAGTCCCAGTGGTGGTGGTAGACGGGGCTGGGCTGGGCGGACTGGTTGGCAGCGATTCTGAAGGCTTGGTCGATCTCTGGTGCGGAGAGACCCTTTGCTTCGAGGAATTGGATGCGCTGAGCGGTGGGCGCATTCTGTGTCTGGTGGAGGGGGATGAGCGAGAAGACGGGGGAGACGGACGGCGAGACTTGCGTGCGGGTCCGACAAGAATGCGACCGCGTTCTTGAGTCTGTCCATGCTCGTTTCGTACTCCGCCTCTGGCTACATTTTTCTACTTATTACCGTCATGTTCCGTCTGGCAGCGCAGAGAGCGGTCGCACAAAAACTCGCCAGATCGTCGAGAGCTCTCCCTCCCTTGAGACATGCTCGCTGCCCGACGACGTCCTCCGCACCCTCCTTTGGTGCGTATGTCTTCCCTGCACTTCGTCCCTATTCTTACCTCCAGTAGCCAGTCGACGTCGTTATGCAGACCTTGCGTCCAAATTCGCCCGTACCAAGCCTCACATGAACATTGGAACAATCGGTAGCACTTCCTCTCCTTCTCCCCGACGCGTCCTGACGCGTCTGCAGGCCATGTCGACCACGGAAAGACCACGCTCACTGCTGCCATTACCAAAGTTCTTGCCGACAAGGGCTCGGCCAAGTTCACAGACTACTCACAGATTGACAAGGCTCCAGAAGAAAAGGCCCGTGGCATCACCATCAATTCTGCCCACGTAGAGTACGAGTCCGGTGCTCGTCACTACGCACACGTCGACTGTCCTGGTCACGCCGACTGTGAGTTAGCCATATCCACTGCCCCCCTCTCACTCGTCCATCCTGCCAGACATCAAGAACATGATCACCGGTGCTGCACAGATGGACGGCGGTATCATCGTCGTTTCAGCCACCGACGGCCAGATGCCTCAAACCCGCGAACACCTCCTCCTTGCTCGCCAAGTCGGCATCAAAAAACTTGTCGTCTTCATCAACAAGGTCGACATGGTCTCTGATGAGGAAATGTTGTCACTCGTGGATATGGAGATGCGCGATCTACTTTCGACATACAATTTCGATGGCGAAAAAACCCCCATCATTATGGGCTCAGCTTTGGCTGCCCTCGAGGGCCGTCATGATGAAATAGGCAAGAACAAGATTCTTGAGCTTATAGAAGCCTGCGACAACTGGCTTGATGTCCCCCCTCGTATGTCTTTCCTATCTCGTGTACGTCGTAGAATAACCTCTGCAAAGGTGACCTCGAAAAGCCTTTCCTCATGCCTGTCGAGGACGTGTTCTCAATTCCAGGTCGTGGCACTGTGGCCACTGGTCGTGTGAGTAAAGTCGGTCCGCAATGCGTACTGTGTCCATTTACTCTACTCGCTAGGCTGAGCGTGGTGTGATCATAAAGGGTGAAGAAGTCGAAGTTCTTGGCCTCGGCTCTTCACTCAAGACCACTTTGACTGGGATTGGTTAGCACGCTGACGTTCCTCTTCCCAATATACTGACTTGTGCCCGTCTTGACAGAGATGTTCCACAAGGAACTGGAGAGAGTAAGCGTGCATTGTTCCCCGACGAGGTCAAGTGGCCCATACTCTGTTGACAGGGTGAAGCTGGAGACAACATGGGCGTTTTGCTTCGTGGTATTAAGCGAGAGCAGCTTAAACGCGGTCAGATAATTGCTGTTCCTGGTTCGATCAAAGCTGTCAAGCAGTTCCGAGCCCAACTCTACGTCCTCACCAAAGACGAAGGTTTGTTATCTGATCCATGTGTGCCACTGCGCTGACACATCCCAGGTGGACGCTATACACCATTCATGTCCAACTACCGCCCACAACTCTTCCTCCGGACTGCTGACATCACCACGTCGCTGACTTTCCCGCCTGGCACTCCGGACGCTGAGGACAAAATGGTTCGTCGCGTTGCGAATAGGGAAGTATCATATTGACACGTGTGCATCAGATTATGCCTGGTGACAATGTGGAGATGATATGTACGCTCCAAACCGATGTTGCTGCAGAAGTTGGTTCTCGGTACGTCTTCAAACTGCGGTGTACTCAGTCGGTATAATTACGCTACGTTTCTAGATTCACTCTTCGTGAGGGCAACAAAACTAGTGAGTGTCGTGTGCTTGCCACCGAGGTCTGGACTGATCCAAAACAAACTCAGTTGGTACTGGCATCATCACCAAGATCCTGGAATACGCATAGGAGACGGACAGGTGAAGTTGAAATAATTTACTGCTATCATCTTATGTAGTCGTGCGATCTCCTCTCAGCATCCCATACTCATTAGTAGATATTCGCTACTCCATGCTAGTCGTGGCATTACACATCCTTGTCACCGAATAAGCGCAACCTGATCTTGATATTTTGTGTTGAGCTAGATTATACTCAAGAGCTCGCGACTATTGTCGGGTCAACATAGGCCGTCATAGTTTTGTTGTTAGGACCGACTCTAGTGATTTCAGTGGCAGAGTCCTATACAATTGCGATTGAAAGTGAGAGTACAGGACGCCCGGAATTCTATGAGGGCGGCTCATACTTGTACTTCTCCCCGCGAGCCTCCATTCTCTCCTTGGCCTCTTTCAGTGCCCACGTTTGTATACTGGAGAGAGTCGATCAACATCCATGCATGACGGGAAGCAGCAGCGCACACCTCGTATCGGGCTTGTAGTAGAGCAATACGGCAGCCAAAGCCATCGTCCCGAACATCCCAAAGTACCAGATGTTTTCCCAGTCCTCTTTCACCCGTTTCTGGCCTGGAGGTAGTGGCTGGAGCGGGTGCGGGCTCAGCGTGACTGCGCTGCATGCGAGGGGAAGACGACTACCTTTTCGCCGAACAACCAGCCGGTGGGTTCGTTGTAATGGGGTGCGCCGTGCGATGCATAGCGCCGACCGAGAGCGTGTCGGGGCGTTAACGCGAACGCCCGCAGAGACGGTGGCAGCATGATGTCGTACGGAACTAGTGGTGCAACTCGTTCGAGCGGTAGACGAGTCGAGCAAATAGATGCAAATAGGATAGTTCGGCTATGGTATACGTCTAGATAAGATGGAGTAGTCGCACTCATCCTCTGCGTCGCCCCCCGAGTCCTCGCGAAAGTCTGGGGACATGTCATCTGTTGTGAATCTGCATCCCGTCTCAGTCCAGTCTATTGGTGGTGGACGTGATCGAACGCACCCTATCGACTTGTAGAATAACACTGCGGTGTGGTTTGCTACAGAAGTATGAGGGACATCGTACTTTGAATAAAGATCGACGCGACCTTTGAGGACAGTGAGCACGATCTTTGTCATGCTCCATTGCGCACCGATATCAGAGAGCATTTGGATCAACAACCTTCCAAGACCGAACCGTCTAGACTCCATCGATACCTGCAGTTCATAGCTCATACACAGCGTCAGTGCGATGAACCTGCGACAAACCGAATCTGTGGACATACCAGTATATCACGTCTTGACGATCTTCCCGCTCAAAACGAAATATGGAATAGGCGGTGATGCCTGGGTCGTTTGTTGGGTCCGAGATATCCCGTGCGATGATGAATCGACTCAGTCGATTGAACACTTGTCTCCTCTTCTTTTGTGGATTCCAGCCAAGCGAAGAGGAAAGATAGCTGAGACCGTGTTCATGGGTAGTTGGCCATGACGTTCTCAGCCAAGACTCACAGTTCGCGCATGTTTTCTTCCAACATTCGCCAGATCTGGGCACGTTCATCGTCGCATACGTCGGATATCGTTTTGATGTGGAATGAAAAACTGGGGAGCGATGCGCATCGCGACACGGGCAGAAGATGACAACTTACTTTTTGTCGTGTGTGGCGCGTGTTGGCGGGACAGAGACCGCAAGATCACCTACGGTAGCCTGCAACTCAGACCACTGAATGACAGGGAATGCGAGAAACGGAAAACCTTGTTGGCTCTGCGGGTGGCGGCGCTGGATGGCATTGGTCAAACAGGCATTGCTTGCTTTGGTATCCCGGTTCCACGCGTCTCACCTCCTCGCGCCATGAAGCTCGACGCAACCGACTTGAGGTACATCACCCCCGACGAGTTCAGAGTGTTAACAGCGGTATGGCCCGTGCGATCTGCGACCGTCAGACGCTAACGCTATTTCAAAGGTTGAAATTGGCTCCAAGAACCACGAAGTCGTGCCCACCCCTCTCATTGTCCAGATATCCGGTCTGCGTAATGGAGGCGTCAATAAACTCGTGGGTTCTCTCGCTAAACGTAACTTGGTCGCCCGGGTCCAGAATTCCAAGTGTCAGCGCACGAGTTCGTAATGATCCCAAAGGCACGACTGATTTGGCGTAGACGATGGATACAGGTTGACTTATGGAGGGTACGACTACTTGGCGATGCGTGCGCTCTCAAAGCGGGATTCAATGTACTCGGTTGGGAATCAGATCGGCGTTGGGAAGGAAGCCGGTAAGCACAGTACAACGACCACCTAGACCCCCTGCTTGGTCCAGCTCACGTGCCATTCTGACAGACGTGTACATCGTGGCTGACGGAGAGGGCAACGAGATGGTGTTGAAGCTTCATCGGTTAGTGATTACTTGCAGTACGGCTCAAGGGCGACCAGACAGGACTCGATCAGCCTAGGTCGCATATCGTTCCGTGCCATCAAGGAAAAACGGGATTACTTGGGCAAGCGCAAATCTGCATCTTGGATGTACATGTCGCGCCTTGCTGCACAAAAGGAATGGGCCTTCATGAAGGTCAGTGTCTGGGGCAATGCCCAACGTGCCATCGTGAGCTGGCCAACCATGATCTTTCCAGATCCTCCACGAACACCAGTTTCCCGTCCCACGACCCATCGATCAAGCGCGCCATTGCATCCTCATGGAGGCTATTGACGCATATCCACTGTAAGTCGATCGGAAGACTCACAGCATCATTCGATACGATACATGTTCCAGGCGGCAGATTTCCGACGTTCCTTCACCTGGAAAATTATACTCGACGTTGATGGACATCATCGTACGTTTTGCACGGGCGGGGCTGATCCACGGCGATTACAACGAGTTCAATATCCTCATTCGTCGGGAAAACGGTGAGCCGGTGGTCATTGATTTCCCGCAGATGGTGAGCACATCACATGAAAACGCAGAGTGGTAAGCGCGTGTGCGTACCCTGGCGATCGTCGGCAATGTGATCAACGATGGTGTAATATAGGTATTTTAATCGAGACGTGGAGTGCATCCGAAGGTTCTTCAAGCGACGGTTCAAATACGAGAGCGCGCTGTATCCTCGGTTCAGCGCGATCAAACCCAATGATGACCAAGAAGGCGGTGGGTTCCGATTGGATGTCGTGGTTGCTGCCAGCGGGTTTACGAAAAAGGATCAGAAAGTTCTGGAGGAGGTAGGCTTCCGATCCATTATCCGCTTCGTTCTGCACCGTCTGATTACGTTTGGAGTACACGGAAACTGTCACGGGCCAAGAATACAGAGAGAATGCCGAGGAAACAGATGCCAAAGAAGGAGATAGTGATGCGGGCGCGGTGGAAGATGAAGTGATGGTAAGTGAGGAAGAGGACGGAGATGACGAAGAGGCGGAGGGCAGGCCAGGAGAAAAAGAGGAAGACGGGGAGAAGGTGCATCCATGGCTGGCGCAGAGTGGCCATGGTGACGGCGGCGAAAGCGGGCGAGCGACAAGAGAGGACCAACGTGCTGCGGGGCCAACAGGCTCTATTGATGTACGAAGAGAAAACAGCCCGCCTTCTCGACCGTCTACGTCACTTTCTCAGCTGTCCCGTTCCCCGCCGCGTTCGCGCTCACGTTCCCCTGACACGCTCACGAAAATGACGGCGGCACTCACGCTGCGGGCTGTAGACGTTCGAGGAAGAGTTTCAACGGATCTCGCCAAACGTCAACGGCAACAAAAGAAATACCACACGAAGCGTGGAGCTCAGCGAGTGGGACGACCACAGGGGAGTAAGGCGAAGCAAGACCAGCGAGTGAAGCTGGATAGGGGTGGGATTTGGGATTGAGAATCGTTACGACAAGGGACTCATTTACGAGTGTCCGGTGCTTCGGAATCTTGGACGAGACGGAGAAGCGAGTCAACACCGCCTGGACTGGGGGGGGCACTGTCTTTGGGGAGAGGTCGTATACTAAACGTGACCGTAGATTACTGGGAATACACTATTATCTTGCAAATTATGGTAGTGTTTCGAGACATGCGACGGAATAAAAGCTGGTCGGCTGGTGATCACGAACGGTGGACGTGGTTTGCCGAATTGTGACCGGTGTGAACACCCATGCCCATGCCGGAGATGTCGACCGAATGCCTCCGTACGTCTGCCTCGAGTGCCATCGCGGAAGGCGCAGATGGATGGGAGAGGGTTGATTTGGAAGGGTTGTGGGTGCCGAGGAGCTTTCTGAGATTCGTGTTCTGTTGGCTGATCAGGCAGGTGATCATGGAGCGCACGGAAGAGGCACCGACCGATCGTTCGAGCTCCAGGAGCCTCAACTTTAAATGGGTCGCGTCGTGCTGGAGACCGGCAACCATGCTCTATGGGGATGATTGGCTGCGAGGGAGTGGGGATTGGGAAACGAGGTACCTTTGCGGTTTTTGAGTTGAGGCCACGATATGGCTCGAGACGCTCAAAGGGGATTGGGTAGAGACCGATGCCGAGTAATTGATTATGAAGGCGATCGATGTGGGCTTCGAGCGATGCGATGTATATCGTGCGCCTGTGGGGTGCACCCATGGTGGATCTGAGGAGACGTTTAGTTGCACGAGCGGGGCAGGGAGATGGTGAGCGTACGGACAATTCTTGAGGCGAGAAGAGTTGTTTCTCGAGGACGTGGTTCCATATTTTCCGACGCTTTGAGCCATCTTTCTTGGCGTACAGACGGGCATAGGGGTGGGCGATGGTGATTCTGGTGGCGGAGCGGCAAGAGTCTCGAGCGGGGTGCTGTACCGAGGAGGGATTTGTGGTGGGAGCAAAGGATATGCCGTCGTCGGGGAAGGATGCGGTTAGCTGGGAGGATGGGAGGATGGGATTTTTCTGGTCGCTCTGGCGGGGAGAAGGGGAGTAGGACGGGGGTTGGTTGTAGTAGGAGGGGGGTGGATCTGGGTTGTAGGCGGGGTGGGGAAACAGACAAGGGTCGAGATCGAGGGAGGGGTAGTGCTGGAGCTGGGCCATCGCTGTCGACGCTGATCGGACGAGCACGGGTTATATACCCGGAGGGGACTGAGATCGCCACAAAAGGAAGCGGTGAGCAGATCGGCGTATGGGCTTCCGGGTACCGAATGCGGGAAAGGGGATTTCCATACGGACGTGTGTGCGATCGCGGTGGCCTATCTGCAGGGCTGGAATGGACCCACCCGGTGCGGAAGCTGATCGCGTCAAAATCGGAGTGAAGTTGAACTCCGCGACATCTAGGCCCCTGTCGGTATGTCTGTCCCGATTGGGATATCGAGATGCCGCTCGATGTCGACTGCTCCTCGGATGCCGTGCGCGAGTGCGTCCGTGGAGCTGATAAATCCTCTCTCTCCCGCGTCCGCTCCCCGCCATGTTGCCCGCGTACGACTTCTGCCCCAGCGACGATGCGTCCGTCTACGCCATCACGTATCCCTACCTCGACGGCGCCTACCTCCGCCCCTCCACGCCGCTCCCAGACGCCGACCTCTCGCTGATCACCGGCACCGTCCGCCGCATGGATCCGAGCCCGACCGCAGACTCCACGCCGCAGGGCATGCTCGACTACTACACCGCCGCCTCTCAGCAGCTGTTCCCCACCCCCTCGGAGCTGCTCTCGAATACCAGCCATCGACACCAGCCCTCTCCTCGCGACATGTCCGAATCCCGTCCACACATGCAGCCCTCCCCTCCCCCTCCTCAGACAGCCAGACGCCAGACGCCAGACGCGGACACCTCCGCTGCAACGCTCAACAGCGCCGTCAATAAAACCGAGAGCCAGCGCAAGGCTCGGCAACGCGCCATCGCAGAAGAAATCGGATTCACGCCCACAGATCCGTACGTGTCCCCTCTGCCGTTTTCGTTCTCGTATCCTCACATCGCAGCATCAGGGACACCATCTCGTCGCACGAGAAAAAGCGCCACTATCTCGAGTGTCTGGAGCAATACGTCCTCTATCTTCACGAGCAGCTCCGGCTCGTGCACACCGCACCCCTAGCGCTCGAACGTGTGTCGACATACCGCGGCCTGTCCTCCCGCAGCATACGCACCCTCCTCGTGCACATGCAGAACACCAACAAGACGCTGCACGAAGGCACGCTCGTCGAGGAGCAAGTGGTACGTAGGCTCGAGCATTCCTCCGCCGGAGACACGTTCAGTGGACCTCGTCCCAGTTTCTCGATTTGTCGGCGCAAGTCATGGCTGCACATCATGCTGGCCTTCCCCTCAGGCGCCATTCGGTGGACATTGCCGGTATGTCGAGAAACACGGGATACAATCCTAGTTTCACCTCTTTCGACCTGATATCGTCGTTTCCGCCCGACGACATGACAGCGTCTGCGAGCCCGTCCTCAGCAGACGGAAGCTCAGCGGGCCCGGATGCCTCGACGGACCTGATGACACAACGGTATCTCTTTCCTAGCGTAGGCGATGGGATGTGAATCTCGACCACGATCTCACCATAGACGGTTCTTTTTTGCACACCTTCTGCGTGTATATCTGTAGTGTCGATATTTTGCAATGAGCGACGAGGACGGATGTCGGTATCACAGACGCTTGAATGTTGGTGGGGCCGGAGATGCACTATAGAATGATCGTCGGACGAGATTCGACATGCCCGGCCAGCCTGTCGTTTCGATAAATTGCTTTGGGCGACCCACTTGCCGCGGTGACGACGAGGAGCATCGCGACACATGCAAGATCACTGGCACGTAATTCGTGCGACATGCCGAAGCCGAGAAGCGGATCGGAGATGGAAGGAACACTCGAAATTGGCGCTGATGGTGTCAAGCACTCGTGGCGACACAACGTTGTCATGCCTCTGCACCGCAGCCTCGAGCTCGGCTCTGTACCATGTGAGCACTTGCAATAAATCGCACGAAGCCAACGCACGCGTTTGGGACGACACCTCCCACTAATAGACATCCGCACCACGGCCGACCCACGGGAACGCGCAGGCCCATAATATGACCTTGTCGGGTACCTGCGTAAATGATATCGTGGACGTTAATCTCTGACGCTGGGTCTCCTCGGAGCGCGCGAGGGATGCACCCAGATCGGCCGCGGTGATAGTAGACGCCGTCCCTCGTATGACCAGCTTGGTCGATGCTCGTCGAGCTCGAGATTGACAGACGCTATGGAAGCCCAGTCGAGATTCCCAGATTCATCGATCTCCCCTCCCTTCGATTTCGATCCCATCTCCTGAACAATGTATCACCTCCTTCCGAGCAACCTTAAAATCGAATCGCGGCTGCTAATATACCCTCCCCCGTATGTACGCTCGGCGAATCCACCCACCCCAACGCGCCACCAGAGTCGCGGGCTGTACAGACGTCCCCGGGAGAAAGTCACTCATGAGGTTGCATACAGAGGAAGAAGGAAAGCATCACGTATAGTTCGTGCTCGCCGGCTTTCATTAACTTTGACGTCTGACAGCCAGCGCCCCCTTCATCGGTGGTTGCAGACCGTCAGGCATGCCAGCGGTCCTCCTACCCGCAAAAATACAGAATCATCAATACGCCACTTAGTACACATAGAGAGGGCGACGCATAGTTTCCCCTAGATAGCATGTAGGTCAGCACACGGACGCACACGGAAATCCCCAAGCAGCGACGGAGAAACCCTTACAACATTCCCCTCGTTTACTGATTAGAGTCGTCCCCAGGCGTGAATTTATGTTTGCCCAAAAGCTTCACTTCCGTCATTCCCTTTCCGCTCCCTGTCACGCCAACTGGGATTCATCCCACGTACATATAAGTCCAAGCAACGTCAGGTCAAGCAGTGCGAACGACACACACCTTTGCCAAGCGGGTTATCAGGTGTCTTGAATATGCTCGTTCCTGCCACACCGGCGATATGGACCCCTTTCTTCTCCGACTTTTTAGCAAACTTTTGCCATACCGCTTGCTTGGCGAGCTGCTCCTTGGCTTTGGCTGCCCTCACCTCCACTTTCTTCTCGTTCTTTTTCTTCTTCCGCTCTCTTTCCTCCTCTTCCACTTTCGTGAGCTTCCGCTTGTTCGACACAGCAGGCGTCTTTTCTTGATGGTTGGGGGGAATCGACTTGATCTCTGACCCCTTTACCAGTTCAGTGGTGTTGTACCCCCGGAACACGATACTGTACACGGGGTTCTCTGCCGAACCACCGACGCTGGTTATTCGAGCGGGGTAGAAACTACCATCTCCCGAATACTTGGCCAGACATTCGTTCCCAGCGGCCCACGAGAAAGCGGGAGTCGACGAAGCCAGTTTTCGCGATGGGCCCACACGAGAAGAGGAAGCTGACTCTGCTTGTGCGATGGCTTCTTGGGCGAGGCAGATGAGCTCCTTGAGTTCCGACTGAAGAGAACAAAGCTCTGCATTGTCAGGATCTGTTTGGAGCGCAAGCTCGACCTGGGAGAGCTGTACTTGATATGTTTCGAGATCAGCCTTGTCCATGGTGCGTATGTGGCCAGCGTTCCGTAAAAGGCAGCACACTTTGGCAATCGAAACATACGTGTGCACGTGACATCTACTACTACTACTACTCCTCCATCTCCTGGTACGGTGGAAGGTCATCTCCTCCCTTGCCTGCCGCGTTCACTCCACCCGCAAGCACCCGTTCCCTCTCCTCCCTCTCTAGACGTCTCTTCTCGCTTTCCGTAGATCCATTGCCACCCACCCTTTCCTCGACTTTGGCGGGCTGCTTCCCCTCTTCAGCGCTCTCCATCTTGACGGGCGATGGACCGTACAAGTCCTGTAAAACCGACTCGGCAGGTCCCCTGGAACCGCTAGGACTGGCGTCCTGCACTACAGCCGAGACAGGCTGAGCGGGAATGGGAAAAGCGCTCTGGCCGGGGTTAGCTGGCAGACTGGTGGACGAGGGAGCACCGTGGTCTTCTTTCCCAGTAGAGGCGTGCTCGAGAATCGGTGGACTCACGGAAAGACCAGGGGGTGAGTCGTGTCCGGCTGCGTGATACGCCAACTCTGAAGCGTGACTCTCGCCAAAAGAGCGAGTGTCAGATCGCGAAAGATCGCCCGCGCTTTGTAAGTCAAGGCTGACGTGACCCGGCTCGTAGTTGTCCAGCGCATACTGAAGAGATGCCCGAGCGGCAGCGGTGACTTGTGCACCCATATATGGATTCGCGGTAGTGGGAGGCAGGGTAGGCAAGGCCCCAACGATGGGCTTCGCGGCTTGTGAAACGAGAACTAATTTCTCTGCGTACTGAAAGAGGATGAGCCGACAGCCACGGTATCATGCTCAGGATACTCACCTCTTGAATGGCCTCCCATCTTTTTTGCTCGCTTTCCCGGATAGCTTTCCGCTTCAGCAACTCTAGCTCCTTCTCCAACTGCTCATCAATACTTTCCGCGCGCGAAAGCTGCTCTTTCAGCTCCGTAAGGCGTCGTTCTCCGACCTTCTCCTGGGAATGTTCGATGCGTGCAATCTGATTGCGCAATCCGGCGCGGATGTTACGTTTCGGCGCAATGGCAGCTTCGGCATCGCGCAGTGCCTTCAGCGGTGCCCTAGCATTGTCCAGTTTGCCAGCCAAAGACGCAGCCAAGGAACCATGCACAAAGTTTAAAAATGCAAGTCGATCCGTCACTGCGATCGGTTGACGGGATTAGATCAGTGACGGTTTGTGATGTGCTCACCATCAGTCAAATCGAGGTCCTCATTCTGCCCCCATGTATAGAGTTCCTTGCTCTGGGCTTTCCCATCTCTTCCTAGAGCATCATGGTCGAGGGCGACACCCTTCTCGAGGGTAATGATACGCTGTATGGGAGCGGTCGATGTGTACTGTTGACCGATAGTGCGAATCTGGTGCTGCAGTGATCCCAAGGCCGAGCGATATCCGCCCTGCGATGGGGCGTGATCGTCACCTGGATGAGTATGACCTGCCAAAGGGGTCTGATTGATGGCGGTCTGTGCCTTGTCGGCGATGGAGGAAAGGAAATTTGAGACGGACATTGTGAGCGTAAGACGATAACGGGACAAGGGTTTTTTATGCAGGGGATGGTAAGTGGCTGTGTAGCTGCGCCAACATACCTCGCTCAAGGGGCTGTGAGCTGTCGCGGCAGGAGCACATGTTTTACCGCAAACCTGCCTGTCAGAAAAGAAATAACGATATGTCATTAACAGGTCACCAAGCAGCTGCCCAAGGACAATCGACGGCTCGCATAGTCGCCCACTACTTTTCGTATAAAATGAATAAATCAGCCCAGCGTAAAATGCCTCGTTTATGCGTCGTATGAACACAGGCTGTCACTCAGACAATGATCTTCTTCGCCGTCTTGCCTTTCTTCTCCGAGTCTTTGTGAGACAGAAACTCCACCTCGGTCGCAAGCGGGCCAGCCAACTTTTGCGATTCGGCATACCCGAGTACGTTGGTTTTAAAGTGCCTCCCCACAGTTTCGATCCGCTCCCGTAATTTGTCGTCGTCTCCGGTAGGAGCCAGTCTCGTCCAGATCGACAATCGATAAAACTGTGGCCGAGTCGAGACAATCACACCGGTGATGAGAGATTGTGGATTGGGCTCGGGGGATTCGCCACTGGTGAGGTAAGGGTCAAATGTCTCGCCAATCGCGGCAAGCATCTGGGGCGGCCCCGACGGTTAGTAAACATGGCAAGAACGATACAAGGGGTATATACCGTGTAAAGCCACATCTTATCGACGTTACCGCGATTTTTTTCTTTCGGCAATTGTATACTCCACTTGCCACCGTTCTTGTTTGCATCGTCCTCCCATGCCGGAATAATACCCCCCTACGCAAGATATGATCATGGTTTTCTTGGGCATCAGGTACGGTAAGACATGCCTTGAAAAGATAGTAGTTAGCTTTTTGAGGAAGTTGTGAGGGAGGCACGATGTGGTTATAGAGACTGTGGATGAATGAGATCGACGATGGGGGCGGTCTACGGGGCAGGCTCACCCCCAGAATTCTTCTACGCTATCGAAGCTGATCACACGTTTAATGTCCTCCATCCAACCTTGTGCTGCTGCTGCACTGGGAGTCTGAAGCACGGGGGTCTGGGGGAAAGAGGAGATGGGTGTTTGAGGGAGGTTGCGGCCCTTTGTCGCGGGGGAATCGAACCAGAGCGTCCACGGAGAGTAGAGTGGGTGCTGATATCGCGAAACATGAGGGATATGGGAGGCATGAAGAGAGAAAGGTACCTTGACATTGAAATTGGTGGGATCGCTGAAAATGGTGCGAATGCCCTCTGCCTGTGCATGCATATCTACTTCTTGGATTTCGCCTGGCTCCGCGTCAGGGTTGTCGGACGGAGGCTGGGTGGCGGTGAGGGGGTTTTCTGTGAGGGCCGCCGAGAGGGCAGCCCTGTTGGCCTGTTGGGAGGGCGCAGGGAGTGTGGAGGACATGTCGGTGCGTGAACTCGCCTCGGTTCCAAAGTGATGACTACTTTCCCCCGGGTTTTGCCGCGACCTTCCTCTCCTCCCCGTCATCGTCATGGACCCCTTCCATGCAAAACTCATCGCCGCCGCAACGGGCTCGGCGATGACCGCACTCACGAGTACGCCCTGCCCCACCGCCGTTGAGCCATGCTCATCCTTTCTCCAGTGACCCCGTTCGATGTCGTCAAGACCCGTCTGCAAACACAGCCCAAGGATCCTCTCCTTTCTCGCACAGCCTCTATGAGGTGCTGTCAGCCCCCGAATGTCCCCTGTGTCCGCAACATGTCGTCTCTCGTACATACCTTTCCCGCAGGGGAGGTCGTCTGTGTCTACGACCATGGCGTACTCAGGAAAGAGCGTGTCAATGGCTTCTTGGATGCGGTCCGACATGTCGTGAGAGCAGAGGGAACAAGAGGGTTATGGAAGGGTGTTGGAACAACCCTGTGAGTCACCCCCTCTCTGCGAGAACCTCGCTGCTCAACTTGTCTCGCAGACTCATCGGCGTCCCTTCTTCTACCATGTACATGCTCACGTACGACCACCTTCTGCGAAATGTCTTTCCTCAATTGATACCATCACCTACTTTGGTCCCTCTGTTCGCTGGTATTACTGCCCGGACTTGTCTCACTTCCCTTCTCTCGCCACTTGAGCTCGTTCGTACCAATCTTCAATCCACACCCAAGTCTCCCGACCAACCACATACGCTTACTTCTGTCCTCGGATCAACGCGAATGGCTGTCCGTCAGCAAGGGTTCTTTTTCCTTTGGCGCGGACTCGGTCCCACTCTTTGGCGTGATGTCCCCTTCAGCGGTATTTACTGGGCTGGTTATGAAGCCTGGAAGCGGTATTTCGAGTCGCATGGAAAGACAGGATCATATATCGCATTCGCGAGCGGTACTATCAGCGGAACGGTCGCTTCCCTTTTAACGTCGCCCTTCGATGTTTTAAAGACAAGGCGCCAAGCGTTACTAATGTCGGGAACGCTCCCGTACAGGGAAACGGCCACAATACCCCTATGCCTACGAATAATGCGCACCGAGGGCGCAGGTGCTTTGTTTGTTGGAGTTCTACCACG
This sequence comes from Tylopilus balloui, assembly GCA_038089995.1. Taxonomy (NCBI): domain Eukaryota; kingdom Fungi; phylum Basidiomycota; class Agaricomycetes; order Boletales; family Boletaceae; genus Tylopilus; species Tylopilus balloui. Next base: position 289,216 of record JBBPLW010000005.1, on the reverse strand, counting down.
GACTGCCAAAATTGCGCCTGCGTGTGGCATCATGATTGCGTGTTTTGAGGCATGTATTTTTTCGACTTTTGACTAATGCACGTGCTGACCGTGAGCAGGGGGTAGGTAAAATGTTGACGCAAAGGGATTGACCCTATCGCTTGTGCTCCGGCCTCCAGTATCATGTGCATCACTTACCATAGACGTATGTTAGGACATTGCGATGGATGATAATCTGACGCATTTCTGGATCTTGTATGTCAGACATGGCGCATGAGGTTTATGATATCTTCTGTACAGCGTCATGGTAATCAACCAAGCCTATTCAACTGTTTCTTTGCGCTGGAAAGCTTAGTCCCAACGGCGTCCACCTCGTCGTTCAGATTGTCCAACATCTCGTTCTGCATGACAAGCTCCGCATTGATCGCTTCTCCGAGATGCCGCTGTCGTTGGAGGATTGAGGTCAATTGAGAGAGCTGAGCGTCCTGCTGCCCGAGCTGCGTCTTTTGCAGTTCGAGTACACCATGATCATCCAACGGGCGGGTGACATCGGTTTCTTGTGGTTTCTTCGATGCCACGCCAAAGACACGGGTGACCGGTTTGTTTCCACCAAGCAGTGCAACACGATCAGACTCGGGGGCGACTGCGACGTTCGTGAACCCCTCAGGGGGTGGGGGTCTAGGTACGCCCACACGAGACGCCTGGCGTGCGACCGTGACCATCCTGCCTAGCTTCTCGCAGTCGTCCTGCAAGCGTGCCACCATGTCCGTCCTCCTCTGCAGCTCGCCCTCTGCCATGCCCGACATACCGAGGTCCTGCAACCCTTCTGTCAATGCGTGCACGCGCGAGAGAATCTCGGCGAGCCTCTTCTTCGCCTGGACGTTGGCGGTGTGTGAAGCGTTGATGTCTCCGCGGTCGGAGAGCGTGTCCCGCCTGTTGATGTCCGCACGCACGTCCCGGATGCGGGACTGCAGCTCGAGATGTTCATCGAGCCACGACGCCGACGAGAACTTGACGCCGCCGCCGCTGCCGTCGAGCGCTGTCCCTTGTTTGCCTACGGGGACGCCGAGGAAATCACGAAAGGCATAGCTGTCTCTCCACTTGTCCTCCTTGGCGCTGAGAATGGCACGCAGGTAGGTCTCGAGACCTGCTCTGCGTTGCTCGATGAGTGTGCCTTCGTTCCTGAAGGGCCCTTTGAGAGCAGAAAGTGCGTTCTTGGGCGGGAGAGTGGCGGGCGGTGGCGAACCGGTGGACTTTGTGAGCTCGGTGTGGAGCTCGGCGAATTCGGAGTAGCGATGCCACATTTGCCACGAGCGGACGTGGGCCTGTATTTCTATCCGGTAGACGACGTGAGGTCTGGGAGTCGGTCGCTGCTCATGGGTGCGAATGTAGATGGCCTGGATAGCGGTCATACTGTGCGGAGGGCAAGGGTAGTTGGGCAACCCACGCGGGGTGCAACGAGTATGGTTTTACATGTGTTCTACACGAGGACTCGGTGACAGCACGCACACAGTGCGAACAAGGAATGATAACGAAACTGTCGGCTGGCCACGACGCTGTCTCAGACAAGGGTCACGAGGTAGGGGACACATTGTCCGTGGACGATGGTAGCTCCTCGACCGATTCTGCCGCCTCGCCAAGTCTAACCTCACCAACAACGTACCGCAACACGTCGCTCAGGGTGATTATTCCAAGTAGACGTCCCTTCTTGCCTCCCTTTTTCTCCTCTTCCTATAAGAGGTTAGCGACTCGGGAGCCAGAAGGGAACAGACCACTCACTTCCCCTTCGACTACCACGAGTCTATGGACACGACGCTTCTTGATGAGCTGGAGTAGAGTGCCGAGTGAGTCGCTGGCGGTACAGATGACGACACCGGGAAAGTCTGGAGAGCGTTGGGTAAGGGCCTCGGATATCGTCAGGTCGAGTGCTTGATATGCGCCGAGACGAACGAGCGTCTTTTGAAGGTATCAGAAAGGCTACGATGTTGATCTGCGACGTACCATAACATCGACGGTCTCGTAAAGGTTGACGACCACACCGTCGTCGTCGATGATTGGGACGGCGGATATAGCACGTTCGGAGAACATGTGGACGACATCGAAAACGGGGGTATTCAGGGTTGCAGTGGCGATCGGCCAATAAGGAGTACATGCGTCTGAGGCTTCTGGTGGAATGTCTTTTGAGACGTATGTACCGATCTTGAGCTTGCGGAGGGAAAGATGGAGCTGTTGTATTTCTCTGGTGCACTAGGAAAGAAAGGTAAGGTCGGACGGCGTGCAAAGAAAGAGGGATGGAATACGTTGATGGAGATGAATTTGAGGAGACGATACTGTGTCAAGACAGACACGATGACCTCGTGGCCCGTTTCAGAGTCGTAGTCAAGAAGAGGGAGGCGGCGAGCGTGGGTTTGGATGAGTACTTTAGCTGCATCGTAGAGGGTACTGTTTGGATCGTCTTTGAGCATGGGAGGGGTGGCGACACCGAGGCATCTTTCGATATCTGAGGGGAGAGCATGGGAGGGTCCTGCGTGGAATGGATGCGGGGGAGACGCACCGCGCAAGGACTCGAGTCGGAACGTCTCTACGTCTGCGGTAGCTGCCTCGTAGTTGAGATTGTCGTAGTAGTACTGGATGAGATGGATGATGTCGAGGACGGTGAGCATGCCGGCGAATTTTGACTTTTCGCTGTTCCATAGGGGTGCAGACACGACGCCTGTGTGTGCGGGTGAGGGGTGAGCAAAGAGGGGCGAGATGGGTGCGCACCGTTGAGGAGGAGACACTGGAGGGCCTTCTTTACGTTGAGCTTTGTGTCGAGGACGATGAGCCTGAAGCTGACGGGGAATGCGTCGTAGCAGGTGCGGCCCTTGAGGAAGCTGCGTATGGCGTCGAGGGCGGTGTCGTGTGCGTCGTGGGGGGGGAGATGGGACGGGGCTCTGGCTCTGCGCGTCGAGGGCTTTCGCTTGGGCGTGCGGGTGATCATGGTGGTGCTATATATGGCAGAGGGAGGCGTCGCCGTCTCAGCTGCCCTCTGACTCCCATGCCAGACCAACCAGACGCCCTCCTCTTCATCCTCCCCCTCCTCATCGTACTCTCCACCTTCTTATTCGTCCTCCTCCTCTTCCTCGTATGCATCATATTCATCCGCAGGCGCAGGGCAATCGTCCTCAGAGACGCCGACGGGCCCGTCGACATGAGCCGCGAAGACCTCTATGAGGCAGACGGCGGATTCGAAGGCGTCGAGTCTCGCTGGCTTGAGAGCATCCCCGACCCCGCACGCAGGTCATACCTAAGAGCCAAAGGTCCGTCCGTCCCCCCTCCCCGTCCACGCCTCCGTCAACCCTTGCGCTCCCAGACTACCAGTTGCAGTATCCACCCAACTCGGAGCCCACCGATATCACTCTATCGCAGTTTCTGTCCATACAGGAAAAGGGCGTCTCCGCTTGGTGCTTCGAACCAGACTACGAAACCATCAACTCCCTCCTCGTTCACGCTCGCACGGAAATAACTTTCCTCCCCGATCCAGCTTCAGCTTCATGCGTCCAGTCTAATCTCCCCCTTCCAAAACTAAACGAGGTGTACTACTGGGAGGTAAAAATGTTCGATCTCCCACAAACGACAACGGCCGCAGTCGGCTTGGCCACCAAACCATACCCTCCCTTTCGTCTTCCTGGTGTCAGCCGTCACTCCGTCGCCTATCATTCCAACGGTGATAAATGCTACAACTACCCTTTCACCGCATCCACCTTTGGCCCCGTGCTCAAGGAGGGCGACGTACTCGGTGTCGGCTATCGACCACGCACAGGCACAGTCTTCTTCACACGGAATGGTCGCAAGCTCGAGGATGCCTTTATTGGCCTCACTCGCTACAACCTCTTTCCCACGATCGGCGCTGATGGCCCTTGCAGCGTGCACGTTAACCTCGGTCAGGCGGGTTTTGTCTTTATCGAGGCCAACGTCAAGAAGTGGGGTCTCGCTCCCAGCGTCGGAACGCTCGCACCCCCTCCCGCTTATGGCAGTGAGCGCGGTAGCATTCTACTAGACGTCGGTGGTGGCATCTGTCCCGGCACTGCTCCGCTCGCACAGCAAGCCACACCAGGTGCTTCATCTCCGCCTCCCACGTCACGTCGTTCTCATCGCCACCGACGGCCAAAGAACACCTCCACTACTCCTGCCGCCTCGTCGCCCCTCAGGAGGACTCCACTATCTGCCCACTCTCAGGAGTCCCCGACTCCTCCCCCAATCACACCCATCACCGAAGAATCAGACGAGAACGCTGCCGGACCATCTGATGGCTCCAGATACCTCTCTCCGACTGATCTTCCTTTTCATACGCCTCCCACTCACGTCCTTCCGTTGTCACCTACGTTAGAGGCAGAGCACAATCAAGAGGACGAGGACGTTTCCTTGCCTTCCTCCTCGTCCTCGCGTTCCCAATCACCCGCCAGCGAAAATGCCGCAGGTGCGAGCAGCCTCTTTAGTATACCTCGCCTACGGCGGAATTCGTTCACTCACTTCCTGGCCGCCACGCGACACACAGATTCCGAAACCACCATCCAGGTACATCCGCCACCCGATTCGCCGCGCACTCCGAATCCCCCCACGCCTAATCAGCGTGATATACATTTGCAAGCATTATCCTCGTCGCTTCCCCACGGAGCGCCCGACAACTTGCCGGCTGACCACCTCGCGCTCTCGAGGCGAGACCCACCAGCGTACTCCCCACTAGATGCGTACGCTTATCCTGACGGTGTTCACATCGATCTACCCGCGGAGGTCATCGCTGCCGCTTTGGAGGGGAGCGCCTTGCCCGCTAGTGCGATCGGACAAGGCTCGCGTTCCGAGAGACGCCGGACGAGGAGGGAGAGACGATGAAGCTTGTAGACATCGGTGCGCCGGCGGACGCGGTCAGTGCCAAGTCTCGTGTCTCCGACTTTTGCTCACCGTCATGTCATAGCATAGATACTTGTAACTTTGCCAAGGGATGATGTTCTTATTTTGTTTTCCATTAATTGTTCACTATCAGACGACGCGTTTCTGGACACTTTTGGTCCCACTTAACATTTAATTCGGAATACGTAAAAGTCTGCTCCTGCAGTCACTATCTAGCGTATCTTGTGGAATCTAGGTTGGGTGCCAGCCAGCGCCCCCCGTTTTTCAAACGCGGTGACTAGTTGACTTGTACCAGACAGCTACGGGGTAATTATAGGCTCATGGCTCCAGTCGCTTGGGATCTCTAGGGAACAACGATGCTCGCCTGATGTTGTTGAGCTTCAAAAACAGCATCAGTACACGCTCGAGACCGATCCCTCCACCTCCATGCGGGGGACAACCGATTCGAAAGCCATCCAGGTATCCTTTCATGCTCTCGGGGTCAACGCCTTTAGCACGCATTTGCTGACAAAGGAATTCGGGGTCGTGAATACGCTGTGCGCCGGATAGAATTTCTTCACCTCGCATGAAAAAGTCGTACGAGTTGGAAAGGGTCTGACGCCGAATTAGCAGAGGATGGCTGGCCGATCGCATTACTTACGGGGTCCTCAGGGTCTGGCATGGTGTAGAATGGACGGAGGGCGAGGGGGAACTTGTCGATGATGAAGTAGTCTGTATCATACTTGGCCTTTACAACACGGCCAAGCCTCTTCTCGTTTTCCGTGCTACAGGAGATTATTCAGAATAGGACATATGCATGACATGACTGATGACCCACTTGATATCGTCCAGAATTTCTAGATCCACGCCGTTTTCGACGAGGAGATCGACAGCCTCTTTGAATGTCAGGACTAGGGTTCCCTCTGGGCCATCTCGCCATTTGAATTCTTCAGCTTCAAACTGTATGCCAACCGTGGCGATCTCTTTAGCATACTGTTCCTTGATACCGCGGAATATCGCTTTGAACATGCTATCGAGGAGATCGCGGACTTCGTGATAGTGTTCCTCAATCGTCATCTCAAGATCCAGACCAACGAACTCGGTGAGGTGGCGGTGTGTGTTGGAGTCTTCGGCGCGGAAGACGGCTCCAATCTCGTACACCCGTTCAAAATCAGCTGCGATGGCCATCTGCTTGGCCAACTGGGGAGACTGCGCCAGGTATGCATTGCCTGGAACAAATGTCAGCTGACGAGTATGGACAGCTGATGCGAGCAGACCTTTGAAGTAGTCGACCTTGAAAACGGATGCACCAGATTCCGTCGCGGCGCCTTGAAGTTTGGGGCTGTGTATCTCGATAAACCCGTTGCTATTCAAATACGAACGGAACAAGTCTCCGATGCCATGCTGAAGCTTGAAAATCGCTTGATTGGTCACTGTCTACAGGCATGTCAAAAGACTGGAAATGGTGCCAGTACTGGAACACCTGCTCGGAGGTCAAAGACACGATTATTCAATCGAGTGTCAAGTAAAACTCTGTTGAACTGTCCCTCAACCTCAGGGGCAGATTCCGACCGACTGGCATCCTCGAGGGAAAATGGTAGTCTGTTCTCTACCCCTGCCAAGAGCCACAACTTTAATGTAGATCAGCTTTGTTACCATCAAAATATCACTGCGAACCACAGACCTCGTTGATGTGGATCTCAATGTCATCTACCGTCGCGCTCTTGATAAGTTCGGGACTCTTCTTTACGGTGCCCTCGACGAGGACGATGCTCTCGACGGACAGTGAACCCGTCCACTTGACCATTTGTTTGCTGATCTGGCCCTCGGATACTTGCATTAACGCTTGGACAGAGTTGGTGCGTTGACGCAGATTGAGGAACACCATTTTGTTCCCTTGAAGGCGCGATGTCTGTATACGAGCTCTGAGAAACACTTGTTCGCCATGATTTTCGGCACTCAAAGTGGATATATCAGTGCGTTTGCGGCCAGGTCGTGATTGTGACTGATGTAGTGGGAGCTTTCCATACTTGTTGGCCGCAAAATCCTAGAGGTGTGGTTTGAGAGTCATTTTGCCTGGATGAATGTGGATGAAACCTCGTCTGCAGCTGCTCGAGCCCGGTCCAACTCCTTTGCCTTTGCAGCTTTCTCTGCCTTCTTTTTTTCCTTTTCGGCCTCCTTGGCGGCCTTTTTGAGGGCGCTTTTTGTTGGGCCGTCGCCTGCGTCGGGTCTGTGGAGCGCGTTCAGGCGAGATCGATGAGAGCGATGTGTGCTCACTTTTCTGGGACGGCATCTGCAGCACCTCTGGACGCTGGATGAGCAGACGTGAAGGTAGATGGAGAGCAGCGTACGGTCGTTTGCCTGACCCGTCCTCGGTCGTGCTCATCTTATCTTGAGCGGCGTCGGGTGTTTCCGGGCAACGACCACCATCCCTGCCGTCGCTCCACGTCTCTTCATTCGCCGCGATGCTGGCCATCAACACCCTCCGTCGTGCTCCCTCTCTCCTCCGCACCGCAGCCCCGCTGTCCACCTGGTCCGCCGTCCCTGCTGGCCCTCCCGACCCAATCCTTGGTCAGTATGACCCTCCGTCCTGTACCGCCCATTCAATTCGTCGCTAGGTATCACTGAGGCTTTCAAGGCCGACAAAGACGCACGCAAGATCAACCTGGGCGTCGGTGCCTACAGGGACGAAAATGGCAAACCATATGTCTTGAACGCCGTCAAAATGGTTCTCTTTTCTCTTCTCTGTGCTGGGAGCCAGTTGACGTGCTGGCATACAACAGGCAGAAGACAAGATGGTCCTCGCAAAGCTCGACAAGGAGTATCTCCCCATCACCGGTCTTGCTACCTTTACCCAAAATGCTGCCAAGCTTGCCTACGGCGCGGACAGTGTACCACTAAACCAAAATGCGGTCCGTTTCACCAGGTTGGCGCTCCCTTGGAATGGCGCTCACTCCCGATGTATGACAGATTGCAGCGACCCAATCCATTTCCGGAACGGGTGCTCTTAGAATTGGCGGTGCCTTCTTCGCCAGGCATTATCCTGGCGCTAAAATTATTTATCTTCCCACCCCTACTTGGGGTAACCACACTCCCTTGTTCAAGGACTCTGGTCTCGAGGTTCGCTCATACAGATACTTCGATAAGAAGACGGTCGGCCTTGACTTCGACGGACTAAAAGAGGACCTCAAGGTTGGTTCAGATGTTACATGTATCACCCTTCCTCATGCAGTCTCCAGAACGCCCCCGAAGGTGCTATCGTGCTTTTACATGCCTGTGCACACAATCCCACTGGGGTTGATCCCACGCAAGCGCAGTGGAAGGAGCTCTCTGACCTCCTTGCCGAAAAGAAGCTGTTCCCGTTCTTTGACATGGCATATCAGGGCTTTGCATCTGGGTCGACGACGCGAGACGCTTTTGCCGTTCGTCACTTTGTGTCACAAGGTCACAACGTGGCGCTATGCCAGTCATTTGCCAAGAACATGGGGCTCTACGGCGAGCGGGTTGGCGCTTTCTCTCTGACCACTACGAGTGAGGAAGAGAAGAAACGCATCGAGAGTCAGCTCAAAATTATCATTCGCCCCATGTACTCGAACCCACCCCTGCATGGTGCTCATATTGCCAACACGATTTTGTCAGACCCTCAGCTTTACCAAGAATGGGAGAGCGAAGTCAAGGGCATGGCGGATCGCATCATCAATGTGAGAGAAAGGTTGTATGAACTTTTGACCAACGGCTTCCGGACGCCAGGAAATTGGGGTCATATCAAGAGTCAAATCGGGATGTTCAGGTGTGTGCCTTGGATGGATGTCGGGTGTGAGGATGCTCATGCCATGTATGGCCTAGTTTTACTGGGCTTCAGACTGAGCAATGCAAGGCCCTCGCTGAAAAGGCCCATATTTACATGACAATGGATGGCCGCATCTCTATGGCTGGACTGAATAGCGGCAACATTGAATACTTTGCACAGAGTGTGGATGCAGCAGTTAGAAGAAGCCTGTAGCGTATGCGCGCGCATTGCTAATACCACATGGATGCTGATTGCTTGTCTGGCTGCTTGTGTTTATCGTTTGAGATTGGATTGCAATGTCGTTGCCGGGCATTCCAGCCCGGTGCTGGCGGTAAGTTCCTTTCCCTTGCTCTGATTCGACCACTCAACCAACCAACCCCCAACGGTGAGCTCCAAAGCTAGTTCATGGACCGTCGAACCGCCTCACCTGGCGACTCGCCCGAGGAACCGCATAAGTACTCCTCCCCTTCTTGTTCTCGTGGTTCTGCAATTCAGTTCGCCAAGAGGCCTCCCCCACTGCGAATCGTCGTCCCCCCAACAGAATATTGCCCTTTCAGTACCGACCTGACGCTTCCAATCACTCCTGTCTCGTCGTGCTTCACGTTCAGCGATTTGCAAGAGCTAGTGACCCAGAGGGTGTCTGTCCCCCCAACGCCAGCTTTCCTCCCCTCATTCTGTCCACAAATCACTGCTGTCGCTGACTTCGCCTCCCCTACCTCAAGTCAGTTCTTGTTGATGCCTCCAACTCCCCATTTGGAAATTATGGACAGTGGGACTGCAAACTGCGTAACGCCCCTCGCGACGCCTGGTACCGCGAATGGATCGATGTCTGGTGGGTCTCACGACGCCAAGTGCGGGAATCTTCGTCCCTGGGAAGTCTCAACGTCTACTTGGCTCAGCGACCTCGGAGGTCACACGGAGACGGATCGCATGTTTCGGCAAAACCTACTTGAGATGGATTCGGTTGATACAGAAAGTAGTCCTGCATCCACACCAGCACTGAGCCCAAGTACAATCTCCCCTTTCTCGCAGGTTTCCTCTGTCCTGGCGTACAACTCCCCGACCTCTCTGGCCAGTTCACTGGCATCATCACCTCCGGCACTACGGCCGTGTCCGTGCATCATGTCCCCTCAGTCTTCTTCGCCAACACGTTTGGTGCTCAAGCCCACGGGTACGGATACTTTCCCGTCTACACTGGACAGTTTGCAGACATGGCGTGAGGGTGTAGCGTCTGGCCTCCCTCGATCCGAAGAAACCAGCTCACCACTTTCCGAGGCCGTCTACTGTTCCCGGTTGAGCGAACTCGTGCCGGAGATGCCCACACATCCCTCTTCGCCTTCTCAACAGCTTCATCCTCACTTCTTTCCCCCTCGCGTCTCAAGATCGCAGACCTTCATAAAGCATGCCAAGATGTTTGGCGGACGTGTCAGGCGACTCGTCGCGCGACAAAACGTTAACAAGCATCGCGGTAGCATGGACCGAGGTGTTAACCTCAGGATTATCACAGGTCAAGACAGCGATCACGGTAGCGTGATCTTGATCACTGCCCCCCCGCCACCATATGATGTTCGTCAACTGACACTTGTCTCGCATAGTCCTACGGGACAAGAGCATGCGAGGTCACGAACAAACTCTGAATGCTCTTCCGCAATTCAGGCAGGCACAGTCGAGCTTGCCACTACCGGCATAACCGACACAGGTTCCAGGCAGAGGGGCAGCAGGAACGCCCTCCGTCGTCTCTCTCTTGCGGCACTTTCGACCATAAAAAGATTTTAGCCTGTTGCCTCGTTTCGTCAAGGCGCGCTCGCATTTTTGATCCTATGTCTTGAGCCAGTTTCCTCTTATCCATTACCGTGATACTAGTCCTTCACACAACATGTCGCTCTCTACATCTACGTTTCGTAAGCTTCGCTCATTTCCTCCCATTACGCACGTTATACCTCTTGTGCATGCGCCATGATTGTCGTTTTGTATCGGTATCTGGACACTTGTTTCTGTAGCTTCGATCCATCCATGCCCTTCGCCCGCAGGATCGTGGTACATATCGCAATGTTACAATAAACCCATGATAGATCTCATTTTCTCCAATTAATCAACATTGTTCCAAATTAGCTTACCCGGATAGAACGTCTGTGGTCTTTGACAAGTGAATATTGACAGATTCTCTGTCTTTTGCAGCGCCTCTAACTTGAGATTCCGAAAGACACAACACGCCATCGCGCTCGTAAGCGCCACTGCAGAAACCAAAGGCAACAACTGCAGGGTCGGGGAAACATTGGGCGGTAAAACTACAATCGAACGTGCAACGTTGACGCCGATTGTAACCCTGTGAAAAGAGTCTTGGCGCTTGAATTTACCACAGAGGAAAAGAGACATACATGTAATATTGTTGTCCACCCTGTAAAAGTGCACGGGAAAGACGAGGAAGAGCCGCAGCACAGCAAAAAGCCCTTCAACTGGTGGGTTTTTTGGCGCCATGGAACTTGAGAATTCTATATATGGTTGCAAAGAACCGAGAGCATCAAAGAACACGGGCACGATTAACGCTGCGGAGACGTAATTCTTGATTTTAACGTCGGTGCAATGCTTCGTGTTTGCGATCTGATAGTAATCGTGCGACAGACCAGGAAGGATTGCCGTAGAGGCGCCAACTCCAGCAATCCAAAGGGCTGTGAAGGCATGACGAAGTCTCTCCTCGAGAAAAACGGCATGGACACGTTTGAGAAAGAGATGTGAGGAGGACCCGGATGCAAGGACCCAGAATAGGGAGAGGATCAACGCCATGATACCGCAGTTTTGGACGCCAGCTAAGGCAGACGGGGTTCAATCATTGCCCCAGATTGTCCACACAATGAGCAACTTACTTGTCGTCAGAGCCGACACGAATACCATAGCAAGAACGCATATCCTGATTGACATGATCAGGATAGCGAATGTGATTCTGATTGTGACGTACCTAGATGCAATGTAAGCAAATAGCACCGGAGAAAGTTCGGTTGTTCGAATCAGTGTCCAATCGGCGGGTAGCTGGAAAGGACATTCCATGATAGAGCCTACAGCGCCATGTTAGCCGTCGTCTCGGTGAAGCACCAGCTTTGTACCCCAAAGGTAGCAAGGAAAACATCTCTCGCTATTTCATACTCGCTCGCAACGCTGGGTTCGAGATAGTTGAGGTATGTGTTTGGATTGAGGATGGGATGGGAGTAATTCTTGCTCATCCAGGAAGTAGCTGTGCACAGGTGGGTAGCACTGGCACGAAGTATCAGCGCCAGTAGGATTCGTAAGTAGCCATTCACCCAACGTAATTGATTCATGATGTGAAGCCATAGATGCCCATTAAAGCCCCGGCGAGGGCCAGTCTAACCATTCATGGGCGGCGTGAACTTGGACCGCAGCATGTCTGAAGGCGGACACAGCTCGTCATTCGTAACAGCTGATGGTTTCCTTGGAACCCGCCAGTGTTGGCACTTGGCAGAATCAAGCCGCATTTACGTGTAGTTACACTGCACTCGGCTGCCTAATGAAGGAACTGGAAGTCGTCGAAAACAGTCATGGTGTCTGTGGCCAGTGCCCTGACATTCGATGTTCTCTACGCCTTGGTGGGTTTTCTGTTCCGCATCCACAATAGATTTGGTTTGGTGAATGATTCCTAGGCTGTGCACCGTCGGTTCAATCAACACGAACCCTCTGTGTCATGGAGTTTGCTGCCCGTCCTGGCAGTCCCTTTACTTCCAGCATGGGTCTTGGTCAACTATGCACTCTCCTTCCCGACAGCCTTTCTGGCAGCTTATGGGTTGTTCTTTACGACCCTTTTCACGTCAATCGTGGTGTATCGCCTTTCCTCATTTCACCCCCTTGCAAAGTATCCTGGCCCTGTCATGTGCAAGATATCACAGCTATGGACTGTAATAACGTACTCCCACGGAAAAGCCCACCATTATCGCAAATTATTACATGATCAATATGGTCCTATCGTCCGCATTGGTATGCCACTCCATGCCTGTCACTCTGACCCACAGTGCTGATGATGGTCAAGGGCCAAATGAACTATCTGTTACCGACAAAGACATGCTTCCGTACATTCTCGGCTCGCAAGGAATGCCAAAAGGACCTCGTAAGATTTACATGTCTGATTATCATGTCAGCGTCGGGCTCACCCCTGGTCTCATCAGTATTTGAGGGGAGGCGAATGACCCCAATAAGTGATAGGGATATGGAACGTTTCAATCTGATCAGTACGCGCGACTTGCAGCGTCACGCGGTATTACGGAAAGCTTGGAATAAAGCTTTTTCAGACGATCCTTTGAGGGACTACGAGGAATTGATGCTTCTGCGTGCTCACCAACTGATCAATACCTTGAAAACTATCTGTAACAAACAAGATGAAGTTGCTGGCGTCGACATCGCGACTTGGATCGGGTACTTCACGTAAGCATTGTCAACGCACGAGTCGTCCTCTCCCTTATAGTAGTCATAGGTTCGATTTCATGGGAGACATGGCGTGAGTCGGCTCAGTCCTTGGATAGCTTCAATTATTCTTATCTGCAAAGGAATGCTATTCAAGTTTTGGTGGTGGATTCGAGCTCATGCGGAACGGTGATAGTGAACAGCTCTTGCCCGGCATGTCAAGATCACTCTAGTCAGTTCAATCCTTTTTTGCGATCAATCTCTGATCATTTACCTAGCTATGCCTGTCTGTCTCAAGCTGTCCCGTGGTTTGCATGTGTGTTGCGCAGTCTTCCCTACTTTGGAGAACCAATGCGAGCTCTGGGATCATTTGGTTTTCAACGGGCCAAGATGCGATATGAACGAGAACCGGACAGGAAGGATCTTTTCTATCACCTGGTAAACGTCTTCTACGTCTACCATAGTTATGTTTCACCGAGTGCTGAATCCAGGTTGCGGCGTACCACGCTGATTCGCAAGAGTCACCTTTCCCCTTCATCGTCTCTAACTCGATTCTCGCTATCGTAGCAGGTTCAGACACAACTACTACGGTGTTGAGAAACACTATTTTTTATCTGCTCATGAACCCGACGTACTTTGTGCGTTTACGTGAAGAGGTGGACGCAACGTTCCCGCCAACAGAGACAAGCCATCTCGACACTAAAGTCTTGCCTAGTCTCCCGTTCTTGAACGCAGTTATGTGAGTTCCAGCTAGTCTTGTCAGGGAAGGGTGCTGATTCTTAATTTTTGTATGGTCATGTCAGAAACGAAGTCCTGCGTCTCCAACCTCCCGTCCCAACGACCCTACAACGTGCGCCCGCGAGGGGTACTAAAGGCAAGCTGATAGGCACCCAGTACGGTCTAGCCAAGTTTTATGGTGCTTGTATCTCACACGTCGTTCAGCTACTTCAAAGAGGGTACGAGTATCCAAGTACCCCCTTACGTATTGCATCGCGATCCGAGATATTTCTTTCCACGCCCGGATGAATTCTGGCCAGAACGATGGATGTCGAACCCCCTTGACTCGCAAGAACTTGTGTTGGATCGCAGTGCCTTCATACCCTTTTCTATGGGTCCAGCAAATTGTGCGGGCAAGTCCCTGGCGATGCTCGAATTGAGGGCAGTTATATCCCTGTTCATCATGCATTTTGATATGGAATTCGAAGATGGCTTCGATCCAAAGACTTGGACGGACTCCCTGAAGGATTACTTTGTGTTGGAGAGCGGAAAGTTGATGGTTAAGTTGAGGCCAAGAAGTCGAGCAAGTTTCGAGTGATGATCGCAGTGGGGCTCCCGAGTCTATTAGGTCGGCGATCTCTACACATGTAGTTCTCAGCTGCAAAACAATATAGTCGCTATTTTGGCTAGATATCAAGATCTTCGTCCGGATCATCGTCGTCAATGTCGTCAGCTGAGTCTGGTTCGTAGAAAATTGCTCCACCAACAGAGGGAACCGAAGACATAAGTTTACCTGTAATACGGTATTCACATCTTGAGCCACACAGGAAATAGAGATCTGACCTTGATGAGCATAAGGCAGAGGGACTTGGGCTCTCGATTTCTCCTGGGATGGAGTGAGTCTTAGATTGAAGGGAACGGTCTGTGATGTGTCGAATGGCTTCTGAAAATTTTGATTAGACGATGGTCGACTCTAGAGCAAGGCGACACACCTCGTTAGGCAATTTACTTCGAGACCAAATGTTCTTCAAGCTATCCAGCTTCTCAAGGTGGTCGGGAGTGATACCATTCCATGCTTCGATCGTCCGCTCGACTCCTCTCTTACGTCCCTCTGCGGCTATTCCTCTGACTATTAGCTCCACAACGAACTCTGGAAGATCTGCCCCTACCCCGGAACAGGTTCCACTACCCTCAGATCCATAGACGAGAGTCTCGCTTTCGTGAATTCGGGCAGAAACTGGAATAAAGATGGCCCAAAACTTTTCAGCTGACCCAGCAGGTGGCGGTGGTGCGAGGTACGAGGACGCGATGTGGGTAAGGAGAGACGGAGGATGGGCAATTATGTGTGTCAGAGTTGCAGAGAGGTGGGTTTGGGTCAATATGGGCAGTAAAGGACAGTGGAGAATATGCAAAATCAACACGGAGGGTTCTGCGGCAAAACACGACGAGTAAGATTGCGAGACGCGCTCACTGATAGTGCGGATACTACGCACGGGAACGGGAGACGATCAGGTTTAGAAGGGACCTGATAAACTTGTACGTCTGAGAGTTTGACGCGAGATCTGCGGCGAGCGTGTCGACAGAGTCTATGATCACATGAAGTGACCCTGGGGGCACTGTTTGCGATCAGCATCGCTTGCAAATCCCCTAAAGACTTGACTGACCTGAACGAACGACCGCCAGGATTTCATCGCATGCATCACGCATCCCATCGTACCCGGGAACTTGTCCGGTGTGGTCGAATACATCCAGTGAGCCATTCGAGTTGTTCAGCCAATCCGCGCCAATCAGCGATGATGGAGGGTAAAGAAAGCAGAACAACAAGGTCTGCCAGTGTGCTGGGCGTTTCGTGGGTTGGATAAGGCTACGAAGCACTGGTAAGCACGTCTGTGAAGCGGAGGACTGGACGAGAATCAAAGGCTGGTGTGGGCGCAAGCCGCTTGGGTTGGCGACGACGGAAGAAAGAAGGGCCATCGTGTATTGTGAACGATTCGGCACACAGGCAGAAAAGTTGATCTATCATGGATAATCACAACATGATTCATAGTTCAGACGAGTCCTCGTTCCGGTCCTTCTCCCATCGAGCTCTCTCTAACCTCATTGCATCTACCCTCCAACCAAGAATGCCAAGTTTACCAGCTTGTTTCTCCACCGAGAACCCAAATTGACGAAGGCAGCTGTATTTATAGTCGAGGAGGGAAGTGGCCGAGGCTTTGAGGATCTTGACATCCTGTGTCGTGAAGACATGACGGGCTGCGAACGCCAGGATGTCCAGTTGCACGTTGGAGCTGCGAAAGCGCTCCTCCACGTAAAAGTGCCGGATGGTTGCAACCGAGGAAGTGCCGCTGGAATAGAGATTTCTGGTTTTGTCTGCAAGGATGGGTCCCTTTTCACCTTTCTTCACTAGAGCCTGCTCCGATTGCGAATCTTTGGAGGCGTCAATGGCGATGAGGCCAACAAACTTGCTGTCGTATTCAAGGATAAACAGGCCTGAAGAGGGTGAGCGAGCGTAGTATTTTTGCAGGTCTGCGAAATCAGGCCGATGCATGAGGTCGGATGCAGGGTCTTCAAAGTATGGTCGATTGATCCTGCAGGACGACTTAGCGCATGTAGTCCGTCAGTCAAGAGCAGCCATGTACCAGTCGATTACGACCAATATCGGAGCGCACCAGCAACCAAAGGCTGGCAACGGCGCCAACCATCCCAGAAGGCCATACTCTGGCTTCGGCCACCAATTCAATAACTGAATCATGATGCACGATAACCCAACCCATAAGCTCAAGGCCAAGGGATGAAATGCAGCTGCATGACAATCGGTCTGTGTTAGTTTTCTTTTCGTGGTGGTGACTTGAACCCACCTTTGTTGTTGGCAATGGCAAGGCCTTCCATGGCAGCCAACCCCAGCATGAACTTGACAAACTTTTCATCGTCGGGCTTGTACGTGCGGATGACTGCCTTGGGCTCGACCATCGTTCACCTGGGAGAAGTGTCGTGGGGGAGTGCACAACGCTTAAAGTACATGCACACGTTCGTCCCGAATTCACATCCATGGGACCAAGATGCGTTATTTTTGGATCCTCGCGTCAGATCGACCAAGTACTGTCGTTCGGCATGCGTCTTCGTCAATGTTCGTACAGACAGCGAGTAGTACAGGGACATTGTAGGTATGCACACCGTCAAGAGCTAGAGAAACAGAGCAAGAGAAAGCCAGAAGGAAAGGATACAGTAAATTCTACATCTATTTACTTCTTCTTGGCGGCCTTCTCAGCGGACTTGGTAACTGGGGGAAGAATCAGCACGCTTGTCGACGCTAGACATACCACAAGCGCCTCACCTTTACCACCCTTCTCGGTCTTCTCAACAGATTTAATTACACCGACGGCAACAGTCTGTCTCATGTCACGAACGGCGAACCGACCCAAAGGCGGGTACTCGTTGTATGACTCGACACACATGGGCTTGGAAGGAACGAGCTTGACAATGCAGGCATCGCCTGACTTGACAAACTTGGGCGACTGCTCAAGAGACTTGCCACTCCGACGGTCGATTTTCTCAATGAGCTCTGCGAACTTGCAAGCGATGTGGGCAGTGTGGCAGTCGAGCACGGGAGCGTATCCAGCACCAATCTGACCGGGGTGGTTGAGAACGATGACCTGAGCATTGAAGGAAGCGGCCTCCTTTGCGGGGTCATTCTTAGAGTCGGAAGCGACGTTCCCACGACGGATGTCTTTAACAGAGACGTTTCTGCGACCAGATGGATAAGGAGAAAAATAGTCGTGAGGGATGAACGACTTACTTGACGTTGAAACCGACGTTGTCACCAGGGACACCCTCAACAAGCTGCTCGTGGTGCATCTCAACGGACTTCACTTCAGTGGTCACGTTGGTAGGTGCAAAAGTAACGACCATGCCAGCCTTGATGATACCAGTCTCAACACGACCGACGGGTACTGTTCCAATACCGCCGATCTTGTAGACATCCTGGAGTGGAAGGCGGAGGGGCTTGTCGGAGGGACGAACAGGAGGCTCGATGGCATCAATGGCATCGAGAAGGGTCTTGCCCTTGACAACGCCACTCTTGACCTCCTTAGTCCAGCCCTTGTACCAGGGCATGCTATTGCGATACTTTGAGCGTGCAAAAGGTGAATCTGACGAAATAATACTTACTTGATTGACTCCTCCAACATGTTGTCACCATGCCAGCCAGAGATGGGAACGAAAGCGACAGCTTTGGGGTTGTAGCCGACCTTCTTGATAAAGGTCGACGTTTCCTTGACAATTTCGTTAAAGCGGTCCTCGCTCCACTATTGACAACAGCACGTTAGACCATGCTCATCAAGAAAAAATGTTCAAAACACCTTGGTCGTGTCCATCTTGTTTACAGCGACAATAAGCTGACGCACACCAAGGGTAAACGCCAAAAGAGCGTGTTCACGAGTTTGACCGTCCTTTGAGATACCGGCCTCGAACTCACCAGTACCACCGGCGATAATGAGGATGGCACAGTCAGCCTGGGAAGTACCAGTAATCATATTTTTGATGAAATCACGGTGCCCTGGGGCATCAATAACCTGGTGGTCCGCGTAAGAATGTATGTACGACCTCGAAAAGCAATTACATACGGTGACCATGAACTTGGGTGTCTCGAATTTCCAGAGGGCGATGTCGATGGTGATCCCACGCTCGCGTTCAGCCTTGAGCTTGTCGAGCACCCATGCTAAATATGTCATCAGCGACCTGCCACATCGATTGCAGCTGATTGATGCCTCACCGTATTTGAAGGAACCTTTCCCGAGCTCAGCGGCTTCCTTCTCGAATTTTTCGATGGTACGCTTGTCGATACCACCGCACTTGTAGATCAGGTGGCCAGTAGTGGTCGATTTGCCGGAATCGACGTGACCGATGACTACGATGGCTCGATTAGAGGAGGCGCCGAGGACGAGGAGACCCTACTCACCGACGACGTTAACGTGGGTCTTATCCTTTCCCATTTTGATGTGTTTCTGCACGCAGAAGATCAGTATGAAATCTCAGAGATGATCGTAAAATCAGACAAGAGGACGACCAAGCAGATAAGAATCGCCTAACGAGAGAGGAGTGTGGAAGGAGAGGAAGTGAAAGTGATATAGTAAGGGACTCACTTATGTGTACAGAAAGAAAAGAAAAAAACGCGAGGAGGGAAGAGGTTGTGGTGGTACGAAAGAAAGAAAGGATTGCCAGATGTTTGCTGATAGTTATACCCCCCTTCCGCTCCGAAAATTTTTATCGATTCAAATCGATTGTGATTCGACTGCTGATTAACTGATATGCCGTCAACTCCGCCCGGCGTCGGCCACGCTGTATTCAAACTCCGCGGCTAGTTGTGGGGGGTCTCGACGTTTGGATACAACTCTTCTAATTAATATTGTTCAGGTATTGATACATGCATTGCTCTTAACAACAGCGCTCACAATGACGACTGTCGCTTTACACGGTATGGTTGGCAATAGATGAAGGCGAATTGGCAGGAAGAAAATACTTAACACGCTGCACGTCATGTTGAGATGATGGGCTGCAGGCCTGCAGCCAGACACCGACCTCGTTCCTCTCGATCACGTGACGCATGCAGGGAACGCGCTCGGTTGTGGGATGATCTGTACTTGATTTCCATATGGCTTCTTCATTCCCCAGCCGTCGTGCCCACTCAGGAAGCGGCACCGGAGAATGCTTTCGAACGTGGGTCTTGCGTCGACTTCTACCTGCAAACACGCCCTTACAAGCGCTGCAGCATCCCCGAGGGCACCCCCTCCGTCCCGTCCCTCTCCCTCATGTGCCTTGTCATCACCACAACGATCGTCTAAAGCGATCGATGCATTCGTGAACGGCGACTGCAAACCCTCCTGTGCTTCGGTTGCAGTTAGAAACGGACATTCCCCGACCAGGAGAACGTATGCCACGATCCCAAATGCCCAGACATCCTGCTCTTTGCCGTAATACCGCTCGCCTCGTAGGATCTCTGGTCCGGCATAGTCCAGCCTTACCAAAAACTCATATTTAGGACAGAATGGGTTCGAAAAAAGCAATGGACTCACGTCCCGCTAAACGTATCCCAACCTGTATTCTTGATAAGTCCTGAGCTACCAAAGTCTATCAGAACGCATAGGCCATTTGGGCCGAGAACTACGTTCTCGTCTTTCACATCACGATGAACTGCACAGATCTGTCAAACGCTCATTGCACGGACATCGGGACAGCACATACCGATCCCTCGGTCGTGCAGAAAACAAAGAGCATCGGCTAGCTGGCCGAGATAACTCCGAACGGAGGCAGGAGGGAGACCTTCTGGATATGCTTCCACCAAATCAAAAAGATCCGTCGGTGGGCGGGGTTCATCTGGAAGATGCTCAGGAGATGTGGATGGCAGGACGAGGTAGTAGTAATGATTGTCCTCGAAAAAGTCTAGTAGAGGGCATATATTCGGGTGACCCTTGACCACCTTGCCCTCTTCCCAGTAGGGATCACATTCGAGGGACGGAGATGATATTGAATGGTCATGTCGTCGCGGATCCCATGGGCGACGAGGAGGGAGTGTGTACGACGTGGATGATATGAGAGACATCACATAAATCTCTATTGGAATCGTCCCGTATTCATGGTGCCGTTTCCAGCAATCAGCAAGAATACGTGACTTGATTATCTGCTTGATGACCAGGGGTGGCTACTACACGGTGAGGGCTAGCTTGCGTGGAGTAAAAACCAGCTTCTCACCCCAAGAGTACCATCCGACCTATACTCCCGAGCTCTTTTGACTAAGCCATACGCACCTCGACCAATTTCTCGCTCGATAAAATAATCTAATATTGTTTTTCCATCCGGCGGCATCTGTCGATCCGCTGTTGGGGTTGGAGGCCTGGTACTGACGACAGACGAGATCATATTACCAGTACTACCGGATCGACGGAGAATTTGTGGCATGGCTGGGGGCGGCGAAGGTGGATCGATCGGAGCAATCGAGACACGACCAGCAATAAGAGAGACACGCTGCTGGGAAGAACGCCTGCGAGGACGCGAAAGAGTCGGAGAACGTGGTGGTAGTGAACGATTCACTTCGGCTGTATCCGATTGAAAAGGAGCAAGTGACTGCAGGGACTTGAGTGGGGAGTACGGCTGCGTGTCCAAAGGTGAGTCGGAGATTGGCGAGTCTGTCAATTGCGATGGGGACTGGATGCCAGGCTCCAGGATAAGGGTATGTGGCTTTGGTGGAGGCGTTGTGATCACAGAAATTGGAGTGGACCGTCCTGAGGGATTGATAGATGTGCACTTCGGGAGATCAGGGATGGATAATAATTTGGTCTTGACGGGAGGGGAGTCGGTGTTGGACGGACTTGGAGGACGATTGTCACTGGAGTTCCAATCGAAGCCACGCCCGATGCGAGTGACGCCCCAGCTATTGCCTACACTGGCTGCCCTGTATAGCATGGGCGGTGCGGGAGCAAGCCAGTTGTCGTCATCAAAGGTGATATCGAGGGCAGACTCTGTGATCATAAAGAGGCGCTAAACGGGAGAGCTGGCAAAATGAACGGATGAAAGTTGGTGTGAGCAATGCTGTTGGGATGGCCGCCAGTGATGGTTTTGTGACTCCGGCAGCACAGAACGGGCACTGCCAGTCGAGTCCACACCTTCACACGGCGCTGACAGTGGCTATGATCTAGGTGAGTAGTGGGCGGTCGTTAGGCCGCGTTCGTCAGTGGAAAGGCCCGTCAAACGCGCTAATCGACCAGCCCAGCGAACCCCTTGGGGAAGAGGACCGAGCGACGAGTCCAAGTCCAGACGCAGCCACATCTGTTGACGTGTATTTGTCCCTTCCTCCTCACACATCAAAGGGTCTGGTCGCTGTCGTGCCCCTCCAGACCGTGCTCCCCCTGCTGAGAAATTGTGAGTACGCTCTCCTGGAAACTCGCTTTATACATATCATCCTGTTCCGAGAGTTCCACGCGCCCTGAAAAGACGCTACGGGGCTGGATGCACGCTTGGATGCACGGATGAATCGTGCGACAAACTTGACCCTATACTGACGCTCGTCTTCAGTTCGCCATGGCCGTCAAGATCCCCATCGTCAAAAAGCGCACAAAGCCATTCAAGTCCGTGGGCCCCTCTTGACTCCCTTGCAATCCCTTACCGTCCCATGCAGGCGCCACCAGTCCGATCGCTACCACAGTGTCAAGGAGGCATGGCGAAAACCAAAGGGTATCGACAACAGAGTGAGGCGTCGTTTCAAGGGACAGCTTCCAATGCCCAAGATTGGCTACGGGAGCAATAAAAAGGTAACGATCTCGTTTCTAGAGTCGGCGTTTGGCTGCATCTCCCTGCATACAGACCCGTCACCTGCTTCCAAATGGCTATAAGAAGTTTCTTGTCAGCAATGTCAAAGAGGTGGACATTCTCCTCATGCACAACAAAAGTTACGCTGCGGAAATTGCACACAACGTTAGCAGCCGAAACCGCACTCTCATCCTCGAACGGTACGTTTCTCCAAGACATCTCTTGACCCCCTGGTCACATTTCTTCATCAAAGGGCCAAGGCTCTCGGCGTCAAGGTGACGAATCCCGCTGCGCGTCTGCGGTCAGAGGAGTAGTTTACGGTCGTATTTTTTTTCCCTCGTCACATGTACCCAATCCATATGCTTGAATGAAAAGCAGCATGAATTACGACTGTCCTATGCCAACTTTCCTAATGCAGTCGACTCTCCTACACTTCTTCCGCAGACCTGCACGTTCGCCCTCGCCAGAGCAGAACATGGATAACACAAGGCAAGTGCGTCTCTAGGCTCGATTCCGGTCTAACTCACCGCGTTCGGGTGCAGACCTGCAGAGCACGCTGGGTCTTGGTATGAAAGCGATGGTAGATCTCGTGCACCATTTGGATACTCTGCACTCCACGAATGAATTCGTCACAGCGCAGGCGTTAGGCGAGCAGTTGGGTGGATGGCTAGCAGCTGTGCAGCCCACAGATAAACAAGATTTCACACCTCCCATCGCCGGATGTAGAGCAATCATTGCTCCGTTCGTTTGCACCATTTTCTTGTCCAGCCGTCCCGTATCTGACTGCGCGGTCCACAGACATGCCGGCTACATGTGGTCAGGGCGCGCTGCCGCCTGGGCGTATAAGTGCATCGAAACAAAGGGAATGTGAGTCCCCTAAAACTTGAATGACCCTATCGGATCTCATTCGTATCATTCAAGTAAGCGAGTATTCATTCTCGGTCCCTCGCATCACGTCCATTTGAACCGCTGTGATGTTTCTGGCTGCGATTATTATGCTACGCCGATGGGAAAGCTTCGTCTTGACAAGGAGAGTAAGTTGCTACAAGGAAATTCCATCGGAATGGCAAGATCGTGACTTCCTCCCCAGCTATAGGAGATCTGAAGAGCACAGGGGAATTCGGAACAATGTCGGTTGATACGGACAAGGACGAGCATAGCATTGAGATGCATCTCCCATACGTGTATCAGATATTCAAAGAGTCAGTTCACCGCTCACCTCTTTATCGCACTAACTCGAGCCATGTCAGTTGCGATATTGCAGTCGTGCCCATTCTTATTGGTTCCATCAACCAATCTCAGCAGAAAACCTACGGAAGCATCCTCGCACCATATCTTGTTGATCCAGAAAACTTCTTTGTGATATCAAGCGATTTCTGTCATTGGTGAGTTTATCTGATCGCAGTAAATCTCCCAACTGATCATCTATAGGGGTAGATCGTACGGATATACCTTTTACTATCCAGAGCCACTTCCCAGCAACCTACCCGGCATTTATCTCAGGAGCCACTCCACTCACCAGAATTTGTCCCAGAGACCGATCTATGATTCAATACGCGATCTAGATCAGGAAGCCATGGACGTTTTGACCCTCTCCCCATTGTCCGAGGGACGCTCCCCTGCGGCGGATTCGCATGTGAAATTCTTGGAATATTTAGACCGCACGGGAAACACTATCTGTGGGAGGAAACCAATCGGTGTGCTTCTCGGTATGCTATCCGAGATCGAGAAGGAGGGTAAAAAAGCGAAACTGCAGTTCGTACGCTACGAGCAGAGCAGCAAGTGCACCAGCATTACAAGCACCAGCGTTAGCTATGCGAGCGCATACATCTCGTTCCCGTAGAAATTTTTGAAATGTACCCAAGCGTGACTTCATCGCGTTTTATACAGAATGCCATCACTGGGTTTCTTCCATACATCTAATAGGGTACGCAATCAACTCGCTCACTCTAGACTTCATAATCTATTGGAGCAGATCTGTGGCCCAAACGTGTCGTCCTCCTCTTCCTCTGTGCCTGGTACTCCAACGTCATGAACGACCTACGCGCAAACGTTGTGAGGGTATCTTCAGGGTCTTCACTGGGGACAAACCTTGGCAGTAACTTCGTCAGTCATGATGTCCTCGAATCCCCAGTCCCTCAGGTATGTTTGGTCCCTCAAATGTGCAGAAGAGGCCAGTAATACCGCTTCCCATGCTTCCTTCCCACCAATAGCATCTTGCTTGCGAGAAAACTGAGACAGCGTGCAGCAGCCGACCCTGAGTGGCAACTCTGGCAATTCAAGAAGATGTCGGCACATCGCGATGATCGGTGCTGCGTGTGAGAGGAGTAGGATGTGCTTGTGATGATACATGTCCGATCGCGTGTTGATCTGATGCATGAGACGTATGAGAAAGTCGGACATCCGAGCGTGGATGCCTTCGACGTCTTCCCCTTTGCGAGGGGGGAGCCAGATAGAGCACCAGGAAGGATCTATATCCACCGTATTCCAGGACGGACTGATCTCGGGTAGCAGAGCGCGCAATTCAGACGCAGTTCGGGGCCGAGGAAACAAGCCTGTCCCTGGTGCAACGGGGGAATACCATTCCGATAATCCTGCGCGCGTCCGTTAGAAGTCAGATAACATCGCACACAGGTGGTCAGACCGTGCTCGATATAGATCGGGAGAGATAAACATTCTGCGACGGGTTTGGAGGTTTGAAGGCAACGATCTATACGCGGTACTGACATTCACAGACCGGAGATGATTAAAGGCAACCACTCACAATATGGGGAACTAAAGATCGCACTTGGCTGCTTGTCTTTGGGGAGGGATTCTAGGTAAGACGCTAACTCCACGGCTTGTGCCTGCGAAGTAGTTTGTAGGGTTAAAGGCACAGAAGATCGACTCTTACTTCTCCGTACGCGGCCAGAGGGGGATCTTTGGCAAGACCTGTCGGGGCCGTCCTACGCTATGGTATTCTATGTGACATGTTGATTGCCACACCGAAGCTCTCAGACTGACCAGTTTGAGGTCACCCAGTTGGCTCTAAAGCCTGCAGACAGCAAAACGTTTGTGAGTTACCATAGTGGAGTTTGATGCATGACGGGGGGCGAGGCTTACCATGCCTCGCTATATAAATTGTCTCTATCATGGGTGATTCTGAGAGTGTGAACTTGTGGGTGTCGGGTCAGTAGGCCAGCGGCATCACGGTTCGCTATACAAAACAACGCGTGTCAAAAACAGCTGTAGCACTTGGATAGGAAAAAAAAATCGCTGACAGCAGGATTTGAACCTACGCGGGCAATGCCCAAGTGATGATGTGGATTCAAATCACTCGCCTTAACGACTCGGCCATATCAGCTTGTCAAGGAAGTGTAGCAATATAGTCCTTCAGGTAGCGTGATCACTCTTGGACTTGGGTTTTCAGCACGCACATCACCACCATCGAAATAATTACCCGTCGTTCTTTTCTGTCTTTTTTTCTCTACTTATTGGCTGCCTGGGGGCAGCACGGGAGATTCATGGATTCACTCATCCCTTTCACAACATCGGGATCCCTGGTAGATTGTGTGGACAGTACGTCTACCGAGTCAAATCTACACCGGCCAACACCCTGAGCCATCGCTTTGCCCCCGTTTGCCACACTCTGGCTTAGGAAAGATGCTGGTGGTCCTCAGAGACGGTAGAAAGTTGCATGGTGTATTGCGCTCTTACGATCAGTTTGGTGAGTGGGCAATCCATGTCTGTTTTTTTTTTATTGCGGATCCTGAGCGTTTGGCACAGCAAATCTTGTACTTGAAGATACAGTCGAACGGATATACCATGGTAACGCATTTGCAGAGCACTGGCACGGACTCTTCCTTATTCGAGGGGAGAATGTGGTACTATTAGGAGAAATCGTGCGTCTGTGGAGCGCGATCGCTCGTCCGGTTTCGCTGATGGGTTTGTCTCTCCAGGACCTCGATCAAGAGGACGATGTCCCATTACGACAAGTCGATTATCAGTTTCTGGACCCATATCACAAAAGCGACATTGCCAAGAGGAAAACTCGCGAGGATTTCAAGGCAAAGGTTTTGTATGAACAAAAGGGATTCTGCAAAGAGGGAGGCGAGGGGGACGGGTATTGAACATGGTTACATTCATCTTCGACAGGTCGTGGGTTCTATATGCAAGAGGACTTTCGAGTATATCGTCCTGTGCGAGAACAATAAGGTATAGCATCATACGTAGTTACGGCGTCCGTTTTTCTCCCTTCTAAAACATGGCCTGCGGAATGAACTTCTCGGATCCATTAAGCTGAACTTCTGCGTGTACAGGAGCTTGCAAAGTGTCAGTTGGCTGTAGATATAGTATGTCTTCGATGCGTTTGCGTATCTCGCGTTCGTGCGTAGTAAGCTTGAGCAAAATCCCCTCTTTTGTCTCTTTGTCAAATGAGACTTCTGCGGTACGAAGTTTCTGCCATCTTGAGAGGATATCAAGTGGGTGAACCAGAAATGTATGGCGGGGGGCTTACCCTGCATGGCGCTCGCACTTTTTCTTCCCAGTACACCACCACTCTCCATGCATGGCAAAGACGGCGTCAAGCGCCATGACATCGTCCCCCGACTCCACCTTGACTCGTTCTTCCTCATAGCTCTCCAACACCTCCGAGCCAAAGTCCGCCCATTCCTCCTCACCAAAGCAAAGTCTCTGATCCCATCCACATTCATCTGCCTTCTGTGCTCTCTCAGAAGCAAGTTGGACTACTTTCTCGCGCCACAGTACCATGTCCAATTCACGTTTCATGAATTCGCGCTCCTTGACCACCTCTTCGAGGCGTGTTTCCAGGCGGGCAACCTCGCGTTTGGCTCTTCGCTTTGCTGCAGAGTCGAGAGACTTGTGCTCCGAGTTGTTGCTGTCAACGCCAGGACGTGCCCAGTTCGTCTCGGCGCAAACTACCACACCCTCCCGTTTCGCGGCATTCTTGACGCTTTCCCACAAGAGGTCACGCACGCCGCCTGATTCCTCCCATTGTGAAATACGTGCTCGCATGTACTTTACGCCGCAGTCGTCAGAGCAGTACTTTGAGAACACGCCCCGTGATGGCTTGTGACATGCTTCAGGTAAGGAAGGATTCTCGTGCTGAAGTCCAAAGAGACATCGCCGTTTCCACGTCGTCCGCAGATGCGGATGTTCTAAGGTGATATGTATAAACCCGAGAGGTTACTGAGACCATACAGGATTGAGATACCCACTTTGGATACACGGGGGACATATGAATTGATCAACAAGATCGATTTCCAAGTCTGGCATGTTGACGCACACCGTATGGAACCATTCGTCACAACTAAAGAGTCAACACTTCAGCTTCATGCAAATTATTGTGATCCACCCGGTACTCACCGATCACACGCAATCATCATTCGGTCTTCGTCATACCGTGTCTTGCACACGCAGTAGAGTTTGTCGTCCTCTTTATCGCTGTGATCTACCTCTGGTTCCACGACGGCATCATCCACGGCGCCTGGTATGACAGAGGTTGAACGCGAACGAGCATTGGCGTTTACTGTGTATTTGAGAATACTAGCTTTGGAGGAGGTATCGACCATATTGGGTCTCGCTTTAGGTTTTGGAACGGGCTTAGCTCGTGGTTCAGGAGGCTGTTTTGGTTTGGTGGCAGGCTAAACAGAAAGAGCGGCTTCAGGACCAGTCGGTCATGTAATAAAACACAATATACGTACTTTCGACGTTCCATCCTTTTTCTTTCTGCTTCCCGTTGAAGTAACAGCGCCTAAAGAGGTCCTGTCCTTTTCGCCTTTCCTATTACGTGCAGCGGGAGGGGGCATAGATGCGCGATCTTTCTCTTCGTCCGTCACAGGGAGATTCTTGAGGGAAGACTGTAACAGCGATGGAGCTTGTTCAGCATCTATGCCACTAACCAGGCCTCCCGTGATAGGGGGATGTGACCTCGAGTCAAGTCTCGTCTTTGGTATCGTAGGTGCGGCACGAACAGGGCGGTCTTCGACAAGGCTCAAGAGTTCTTCATCGACATCCATCACAGCTTGCTCTGAAACTGATGGTTCTCGCTCGGTGATGTGGCATGGTTCGGAAGATCGGCGAGGGACTGGTTCTGGCAGGACTGGTGGGTAGATCGGTATGTCTTCGGAAAGTGAATTATGTTCGCGTTTAGTGGGTAAGGGTACGGGTAGGGGTTGCTGCGAGGGACTCCTGCTCGAGCTTTCTGAAACGCTGGCATGGGTCGAATGCGTTGACATTCCAAACGTCTCTGGCTCCCTGGCTGTCACAGGCAGAACTGATTCCGGAGACGGCTGGCTGGGGAATGGACAAGCAGTAGGATTGACGTTCGGAGCCCCAGGCATCAGCTCTGCTTTGTCTAATATTACTGGTTCGGTAACGATCGGATCAGCGGACACGAGCGGGGCACTGGTGTTCGTGTCTACCTGCTTCTCGGAGCGTTCGGGCTGAAGCCCAAATTGGGTCTCAAGATCAGGAATGGGAGAAGATGGCGCACGCGGGGTCGAAGAGTACAGAAGAGGGGTTTGCGGAAGGGGAGCTTGAGGCTCAGACTGCGTTCGAATCGTTGATAATGGTTGGGGATCGGGGTGGGCTCCTTCGACAGATGTTTGCAAGCCCGCCAAAGGCTCCAAGGTCGGGTGACGAGATGGCGTCGATTGCTTATAAGGGGATAACGGAGGTGTATGCACTAGTGAACATGGTGAGACGGCACGAAGGATGAGATGGAGCCGACAACACACCATTTTCCACGATATCCTGTTGCAACGCCGTTACCCTATTTTCCTTGGGTGGTCGTTTGCCATGCTCGCTCGCTCCCGACCAGGTATGCTCCTGCGTGGGTGCAGACACGATGTCTGACATGCGTGCTGGCGAGACGCGTCGAGATACACCGCGAGTTGTCGATTGTTCTTCCCAAACACGGATTGGATGGCGTTCAGAGGGAAAGTTGGCATCCCTGACGGGGATTTCCATGCTCTCCGTCGCGGAATCGACTAATGGCAGACAGAAAGGGTGTGATTGTACCCGTTCTCGAGGGAATACGCTCTCTTGAGCCTCTACGTTGTTGGACGGTGCCTTTACTTGATATCTATCGTCAAGAGAAAAGGCGCGCACTGAGAGAGGAGATAGTTTTGATGGTTCGTGTCTTGCACGTTCGACATGCGACTCGGAGGCCAACCGTTCCGTGGACAGGTCACGTCGCGGGCTTTGGTAGATTGCGAAATCGGGTTTTAGCGGGTCTCTGACGGAATGCGAGTCACTGGAGAGTACTTGTATACCGCCTGCCATCCTTGGACCATAGCCGTATCGCGGAGACATGACATCGGTCTCTGCGGGTACGGGTATGAGGGAGCCAGCTTGGACTGGAGAAGAGTGATGTTGCGAAAGGGTGTGCTGGGCAGAATGACGGTGAGGGGAGCTGTTGCGAGGGGACGAACGAGGTGGGAGAGATGAATGTGGGAATGGAGAGGTGTGATGAAGCGAGACGGAAGGTAAATTGACTTGGCCGACCAAGAGAGCTGGTGCGGAGCAGACGGAGTTCATGTGGAGGACGGGTTGCTGCCGCAGGCTCGGGTAATTGTTGGTTGGGCTAGCCGGTGGGTGGTGACGGATGCTTGGAGATGTAGGTTGTGCAGGGACGAGAGGGAGGCGGGGTTCGGGAGACGGGGAACGCGGGGGTTCGGGAGGACAGGTGTCACGGGGCCGTTTGTGGGGTCTGACATTGTCTTGGAAGGGGGCAGGGGTGTCTGGAAGTCGCGGCAGGGGTGGGGGGTAGCTGTAGCGCCTGGAGGGAGGGTCGTGGTCGTGGGCCAGGGTGTCTACGGCGGAGATCCTTCGGCGTTCTTCAGAAGCGACGTGCACGAGTGCGTCGAGGCCGAGGAAGGGGGGGCGGGGTGGGGAGCGACGGGGCGGCGGGTCGGGGTTGTTGAGGATGGCGAGGAGGGAGGCGGGGTGGTGGTGTCTGTGGGGGTCGTCCACGGGCGGGGACGGGTCGCGGAGGAGGGAGGAGATGTCCATGCGACGCGGGGACATGGTGGGAGGAGACAACGGTGAGATTACACAAATCGAGTACGTGTACAACGAGACATTGCGATGGGTCCATACGACACGACCATCCAAACGGCCCATCCACGGACACACCGCACCCAAGTCCCATCCCGGATCCCTCTCCAGCCGATCAACGGTCTCAAGGTCCTCGACCGGCCCCGTCCTGCGAGAGGCGGACCGGTCGTCGTCGAGATGCTTTTTGCAGGCTGTCGGGGATGGTGAGCACGACGACGGGACGGACGTGGTCGGACTGACCTGTGGTATTGAGGAGGGGAAGGGGTGCCAGCGGTCCCGGTCTATTTCGTGCAAGAACTGTACAGTGTGGCTGAGACGGACCCCGGAGAGCAGTGGCTAATCGACCCCGCGCCCGTCCTGCGCTCCACCATGTCGGTGGCCACTCGAAACCCGTTTGCCATCCTCGACGGTCAGTACTCCCTCGTCTCCCCGTCCCCGCACTCAGCTCGCCCACAGAGGACGACGCACACCCCTCTCCCCCTCCCTCCGCGCCCCCACCCGCGCCCCCTGCTCAGCAGCCCTCTGCCCCTCCAAAGCGCGCGAGGGGCGGCCCTGCAGCACGTGCTGGCAAGTATTACCCGCGCGGTGGTTCCCGCCAAAACCCTGATCGCGAACCCCCCTCCTCCGAGGAGCCCCCTGTCGCATCAGAACCCAAGCAGAAACGCTGTCTGTCCCTTTCCCTCTTCTGTCCCCCTCCTCTCATCATACACCCCCAGTCGATGGTGAACGCAGAGAGGGCCGCGGCAGAGGACGTGGTGCAAACCGTGGCAGAGGACGTACCTTTGACAGGCACAGTGCCACCGGAAAAACGTACGTCCATCCATCTCTGCCTCCGCCTCCCAATCTCTCATCCCCTCCCAGAGACTCCGACAAGAAGATACACAACGGCTGGGGTGGCGATGACGGTAACGCCGAACTAAAGGCAGAGGAAGCCGCAACTCTCGACGCCGCGGCCGAGTCTGGTGGCCTGAACAGCTGGGCTGCTCCCGCAGATGGCTCTGCTGACAACTGGGCTGCTCCCGCAGATACCTCCGCTAACGACTGGGCCGCTCCCGCAGATACCTCTGCTGACGACTGGGGTGCCCCTCCTCAAGATTCTGCCCCGGAACAGTCCCCCGAAGCCGAAAAACCAGATAGTATGCGCAGAAAAGACCGAGATCAAGAAGAAGAGGACAACACGCTCACCCTCGACCAATACCTCACACAGCAGAGAGATAAAGAGATCTCTGTCCTTCCAAAGCTCGAGACGCGAAAAGCCAATGAAGGCGCGGAAAAAGACATCTGGGATGGCGCAACCCGTCTGGAGAAAGGCCAAGGCGAAGCCTACTTTTCTGGAAAGGTAGCCTCTTGCCCTAACCGCTTCGTTCCACCTCTAACGCCCCTTCGCAGACAAAGTCTGCTCCAAAAGTACGCACCGAAAAGAAAGAAAAAGTCTTCCTCGATATCGAGGTCCACTTTGAACGCCCTACACGCGGTGGTCGTGGCCGCGGCAGTGACAGAGGCGAGGGCAGAGGCGAGGGCAGAGGCCGTGGCGGTCGCGGCCGCGGCGGCAGGGGACGTGGCGCCGCCAACGGCGCAACTGCCATTGTCAATGTCGATGACGAGGCAGCTTTCCCTTCTCTCTCATAGGCAAACCCTGCAGACAGCCGACAACGAATATTCTTCTACTGCTCCACTCTTTGGTCATTGTACAGGTTACGGTTTGGTATGTTGGTCATAACTGACTGAATTCAAGCGGTGGTATGGCTTGCTCTTCTGTTGTATGACAGCGAAAATTTCTTCCTCCATGATCACTCTTCATATGTACGCTTGCTTGTACATAGGATATCACTCGCCTTGACATGGTCCCGTCGAAACTCGTCCAGTGAGCGCGCCGCGTCCATACCACCCACTTGAGTTTTCAACACGGGACCGACAGGGCTACGCACTCCGGACTGGCCGACGATCAACGGTCTTTTCTTGTCGCAGTTGTTGACCGACACGCTCAACAGAAATGGTGTTCTAGCCGCGTCTCCGGGCAACTCAGTCATCCCATCATCACCGCATGGTCATGATGTTGGCCTCGACTCGTTCCCAAAGTACTCCCACTGACCAGCTGGTGGCTTTTCCTCCAGTGCTTCCCAACTGCGTGACGATCAGCCCGCAGTGAGCCCCAGAAACACGAGTCACCTACACTTTCCACTCAAACATGTTCTGAGCGAGTTTCAGCTCGTCCTTTGCAATGTCCAGAGATTCTTCAATCTGTCCTTCGTCCAGTTGCTGCTCTACCGCAGCTATGTCTCCGTTTGCACCTTGCACGATATTGAGCTTGTGTTTAGTAAGGGCCTCCACGCCCTGCCTGTATACAGACGTCGAAGGTATGGAAGATAGCGCGAAAAGCGTGGATTGGTATGTCTCTGCGAGTTCCGGGAGAGGATTCGGGTGCACTGCGAGACCTGTAATCCCAGTTGTCTTCTTGACGACTTGGCGTAGTACGGGACGTGTAAGCCTAAACATGATGGATGTGTCGGAAAGACTTGGAGTGGTTGTGGCACCAAAACCAAGTCCCACTCGAATACTCACCCGCCATGGCTGCTCTTGCACACCACCACACCCGCTTGTTTTTATCCATCTTCCGTCTTCCATGGTTTACGCGCCCGACCTCTGCGCCGGCATTTTTGGCGCCGCAAACATCATTCAGCTTCGCGCTGCCGGTGCTACAGCCCCTCCTTGACCTGCTTCCTCCAATAGTCCTCGCCGTGCCCAAAAGCAAGGTCTCCCATTCCCGAAAATCGATGCGCAGTGCCAACAAGGGGCTCAAGGACAAGCAGAGTACGTCGCACTCTGTTCTGACTTCCCCTTGCCTCTGACTACTGTCGCTTGCAGACATTGTCAACTGCCCAGCCTGTGGAGAAGCCAAGCTTGCCCATCGCGCCTGCAGAACCTGTTACGATACCATCATTGCAAAGTTCAGGCAACAGTCGAAGCAGCCGTCTGGCCATGCATATGGCACTTGGTCCAGTACCGAGGCTACGACCAAGTCTTCGTCATAGGAATATTCACGTAGGTCTCAGGACGATCCAGAACAACGACCTCGTTGAACCCTGTATTCTAGTTTCAGGAATTGTCCACCGTGGAGCACACTGATTCGACTCGAAAGGTAATCTATACGTATGGCCTCGGTCCACTGGACAAACAGGATAGCATAGTCAAAGGCGTAATCAAAAGACGACGAAGCGGTAAATATGTGTGCTTGGGTCACTTGCCATGAGATGCGTGACACAGAATGATTATACATGATTTACGACGCACCATGAGACCTGTCAAGGTGGAATTGTTTATTGACCCGTTAAGCGGGGAACCGGATCTTACCGCTTGTCGCCAAAGTCCTCCATGTTTTTGTCAATCTTCCGCTCCAGAGCCACCTTTCCTGCGATACGCACCATGTCTACGCACGCAGTACAGGGTCTCGCTACTATTTTGGAGAGACATCCGGACGACGTAGTCGTCACATTTGCAAAGCGTACTGCGACGGGCAAGCACCGAAAGGGCCAGTTCAAAGACTCTCCTGTCGATGAGATGTTGCAAGCATTGTTCAAAGTGTGTTCGGTGATCAGTGACCCAAGCGCAGACTACTTACCGCACCCCGTAGGCAACTTTCAAAGAGACAGGGCTCGATCCCCGAAAAATAGAGGACATATGTGTCGGTAGGTGGCGTATGTGCTAATTTCGGAGGCGTGTAATGTAAGATTATTTATCAGGAACTTGCCATCCACCTTCTCCTGCTTATGCCTCGCGCGCCGCTGCGCTAGCTGCTGGTATACCCCATGAAGTACCCATATCAACAGTAAACAGATTGTGTTCTTCGGGTCTCATGGCGATTCGGAACATCGCCTACGCAATCAAGTCAAAGGAAATATCTCTCGGCGTGGCCGTTGGTGTCGAAAACATGACCGTCAAGTAGGTGTCTCTTGAAGCAGTTAATCATCTTTCGCACGACGGACCATCAGTGCCCGCCCAACGCCAACTATTGTCGATGCAGTTGACAGTAACCCGCAAGCGCACGATTGTGTCCAGGTATCGGATTTAAGCTTTACCCCATTCCTCATATTGAGGTTGCCCAACTCCAGCCTATGGGTTGGACCGCCGAAATGGTCGCGCAGAAATACAAGGTCTCGCGCAGAAAGCAGGACGAGTATGCGCTGATTTCGCACACGAGAGCCAGCCAGGTACTTATCCAATCCTATCGAAGTCACTTGATTTTTCAGTCGAGCCTGGGTAGGCTCTCACAAAAGGTATATTTGCAGAGGAGATCATTCCAATCGAAATACGTGGATCCGCCATTTCCGTAGACGACACCATTCGTCACGGGGTGACCATGGAATCCCTTGCTGGCCTGAAGCCCGTGTTTCCCGACTGGGGTGACACTGTCACAGCAGGTAATGCCAGCGGCATCGGCGATGGTGCTGCGCTGTGTATCCTTACGACCAGGGAAAGGGCACAAGCCGAGGGCATGGAGATCTTGGCGAAATGGGCCGGGTGTGCGGTCGTTGGTACGTTGCATTGGAGTCCAACACGATTGCCATCCACGCCTGAGCGCGCTCTAAAGGTGTCGAGCCAAAGTACATGGGCGTGGGCCCCATTGCAGCTATTCCCAGAGTCCTGTCCCAATTTGGCCTGTCGAAAGGAGATGTCGACGTCTATGAGGCATGAAACCTCTTCCTCTCATCTTTGGGTGGAGTTGATTGTTCGATCTCTGCAGATAAATGAAGCGTTTGCATCACAGTTCGCATACTGTGTGGAGGAGCTCGGAATACCAATGAGCAAGATCAACCCGAAGTATGATTTCCGCATCCGTTTTATCAACAGGTATCTGAATAATCCTCGCAGTGGTGGCGCGATCGCTATATCACACCCTCTCGGCATGAGTAAGTCCCCTCTAATTTTTTTTTTTCAATCAGGTCACTCAGCCATGTGCAGCCGGTGTGCGTCAAGTGGTAACCGGATTGGCTGAACTCCGTCGGAGGAACGAAAAACTACTCTGCACAAGCATGTGCGTGGGTAGCGGGATGGGGGCTGCGGGCATTTTCGTAAACGAAGCGCAGTCACTTCACTCGGCCAAACTTTGATTACATTCTTGTGCGTGTTATGACACCTGCCTGCAATCCTACTTGCCACAGGACATGCTACAATATTTTGCCCATCGGCAATCTTGCTTGTGACGACACCTCCCTCCAACGATGTACATACCACAAGTTGTAAGCTAAGTGGGTATCTCGAAACACCTTGGGTTGGTCTGACCTTTGCATAACGGCCGGGTCAACATTGATCACGGGGGACATCGACGCAGTATGGTCAAGACAGATAACAATAGCGTGCACTGGCCGACCCGTTCGCGTGCTCGATGTTGATCCAGTATTTTGAGTATATGGTGCGAATATCTCTCTCCCTGAGTTGGCGAAAGTTGGCACAGTGAGACCACTTTCTCTGGGATGAAAGGATGCGAAGGTACTTCGTCACCATTTGAAACCGCGGTGGCATGGTGGGACTCCACTTGCTGAGGTAGTAATCATGAGATCTTCCGTGGAGCTGACATCCCATGTGTCGACATTCAGACGAATAACATCTCACTTCACTTCTCGGTAATTCTAAGTCGACCCCCATACCGTTAAATCACCGAGCCTCCCGTGTCTGATCGGGTACCATGTTGAGGATACATAATATGCTGGGAACATTATGGCGAAATTGTGCGAATGCTGGCATACCGCTGTAACCAGCTTTGTGAGCGCCGCTTGGATTCATTTGAGCTCTTGTTACAGACGGATGGGGGACGCAAGCACCGTCATCTCACATGATCGCAAAGCAAAACTTGAGACCGTTGCCACGATCCTTGAACTGATACTGGTCTTCGTCCCGTTTCTTACGCATGGCCAATGGATCTTTTAGCAAGGGCTGCGCCTTTATGACTGCTTCCATGAACATCTTTAGTCTCTAGACGCCACCAGCGAGCGATAGAGTCAAAGATGGGTAACACGAAAATCTTTTCCTTCCAAAGAGCTTAAGGCACCAACATATGGAACTCGACCGTAAGAATGTCTTTAGTCCGCACGTCTGGCAGATGTATGATCAAAACGCTCTTGAAGAATTGCCTGTTGCTGATTAAGTTGCCTCTCGGCACCGAGCTCGGACCACGACGGCATTTGAGATAATGGGGTAGCGACAGTGGATATCGTTGCCGGAAGATATAGAAAATTGGCTGGGAAACACTACGGTCTGCGTGCAGGCGTCGAAGAGATGAAAAATGGGGGTATGTCATCCTGATGTCTCTCCATGGCTGAGAATAGTGGTTGCAAATTCTGAAAAGAAAGTCAGCCCTGCGAAAGAGCCCATGTATGAAGTAATAAGAGTCAGAGTGTCAATGATGTCAGTGATACAGAGGCCGTCAGGCCGTAGTCCTGTATCAAGTCGACTAAGAGGTGCCAGTGGTGGTTGATTGAACAACGCTCATCACGGGTGGCATATGGTAGCAGAACAGGGCGACTCACATCAACCAAGGCATATTGAGAAAAGACGCAGACAACTCCAAAGTTAATGTGCAGACTATTGAAGCGGAGATCCAAGCTTTCTCGCTTATATAAGCACACAGATGCAATAAAACTAGTCCGATCAAAGGGCAGCAGTCGAAATACACCAAGTGTCGACTGTGTAGTACGGAATTTCATCTCGTGTTTGCAAAGTATCTATTCATTTTGTTGCGAGGACGTGTATCTTTGCCAATGAAACGACTACTGGCACAGCATAGAATGCATAACCAACCCAAACCACTGACATGCGATAAGAATCTAGACTCGGTCGGACAAGAATTCGATGACAACTTACTCGTGAAAGCATTACTCGTATTTGCAATGAGCTGTGGACCATTCGCTCCTTGGCCTTGGATGCTCTGGTTGAAATCACTCGCCGCTTTCCCAAAGTATATTCGAATGATGAGAAAGGATGCCAAGCCTATAAAGTACGTACACGTTTTCAGCACAAACATCAGCTTCTGGTACTCTACTACTCACCGACGAGGAATGAAGAGATGCCAATCCAGGCGGAAGTCCGCTGTACCATTGGGTTTTCCCAAATGTTTCCTGCCTTGCCCATTAAGTGTCGGAACGATATCCCAGTGAACATGACGAAGAAAATGACGGTGAATGCCAGCGACGTCGCAAGAAATGCCGGTGCAATAGTGGGGGGTGCTGCCAATACGGAGCTGGGCGTGTTCGGGGTAAATACCGAGGTGTCTAACACGTCGAGACTATGATTATAATTGCAACGGTGAACGATGGAAGAATTACGCACTGTAATGGGGGGAGATCGACGGCGATGTGCAAGTTAGTGCTGCTGAATTGTGCAGTTTGGCACACGACCCTACAGTGGCTATATGAGTTCCAAATCATCCGTTCAAGGCATCGGAGACCTGCCTAGCAACCCTATAAGCATACTGGGACCATCCACGGCTTGATTTGACCCAGGCCGCGTGAGGATCGTGGAGGACGTTACCGTCAAAAGCGACACTTGGCTGTGTAGCAAGACCACAGGAGCAAGGTACGCGAAGAGTATGAGGAGTAAGGACGTGAGCATTAAAACGGGCGTGAGGTATAACGTAGTGGCTTTCGAGATGTTGGCGAGCATGGCAGTGGTGGAAAGTAGTCAACGAGAGTCCTGCTCCAAGATTCAGCTGCGGGTAAACCAGTACCACAATGTCTGAAGAACTAGAATGGGAGACGGGCCGTCCATCATAAACGCCATGGCTTTTATGTATGGTGACACTGGTGACGGGGTCTAGACTCGGATTGCTTGTTGTGTCCAGTCTATTGTTGTCGGAAAAGTACACTGGTTGCCATTGATATCGATCGCTTTGCATAAACAAGGCGTCTCCACCCGAACTATTAATATTGTCCACAGCATCCTCACTACTCGGATCGAGAAATGAAGCGGACGTTTCAAACTTTCAAAACTGCATATCGTACAATACGTCAGGTAAAACAAGCCAGTCAGTGATGGTGGTACGTATGCAACAGGGTATCCGACGATAGACATTAGACAACACAACAAAGAACCAAGACGGAAACCTGGCGATACAGCAGTAGATTTCCGAGCACAAGTAGAAGCCCATCACCACTGGAATATTCTGCGAATCAGTGCAGTGTCTCTTCCCTGCGTAAAGTGACCGTCCTCTCGTGAAATCGATCGAGGCAAGCTTGGTCTGAATGGTTCATCAACAACATCCGAATCTGAAACTGGGGCCATTCTGGAAACCTGCATCTGTAGATTTATTCAGTTCGAGAATGTTGGTCCAAGACCAATTATGCTAACCTCCTCTGGCATCACATACTCATTGAACACCAGATTCCTAATCTTTGGTCGCTCAGGAAAGTTGTAATCAGTCGTCACTTGACACTGTAGTTGGCAATGGGTTGTGCTTTGGATGAATCTTCCAAACATGTTGAACTTTCCCCAATGGATTTTATTAGCCTCCGCAGCGCTGAAATCTGGGTTTCCTTCATGAGCACGGATGAGATCCGACATGTGTACTTCCCTGTGCGGGACGTGTATATTTCAGCCATTTTCAACCATTGATATGGTCACGCACAAAGCAGGAATGCATGCTCCTTTGGTATTTTTTAGCGCCATCCTATAGGCTTGGTGAGCACCCCTGTGTTGAAGCAGGACATCCCATGACAAGAGATTTTTGTAATGATCCGGAGTTTTGGTTTTGAAAATCTCCATCGTATCATCACCTTGAAAAGTTGAGTTATTTATGCCGGCGACGAAGGCGCGGAGAGCAGAATAATTGTTCAGTGCACGAAGCTTATGGGCGATATCAACAAACTTCTCGATTTGCTTCGCACGATTTTTGGGTTTGTCGTGGCACAAGATCAGAGACACAACCCTATGGAAATGTTAGGTGCCGACAAGACACGCAACGGACACTTACCAGTCCGCCAGGTGGTTTGATATAGCATTAAACCGCGAGATAGTGTCAGATTCAGGATCTTTGCGGCCAGGGATGAGCGTATACCGGAGCCAATGTCTCGGCTGTGAGGCCAGCATATTAAAAGGAACAAGCATACCTCATGAATTGACACACCTCAATTTCCATGAACAGCTTGGCTTCGACACGAGTGATCTCTTCAGCGATCTCGGAGCAATCGTAGTTCTGCAACTCTAATGATTGACGATACAATTCTTTGAGGAGTTGTTTCGGTGATATCTCAGTAGCGTCAGGTGCGTGAGAGGAGTTGATGGGCATGATCAATGCCTTTGCGCTCAAAGGAAGGCTTTGTTTTCGCTCTCTCGAGTTTGATGAAGTCGAATTTTCATGGGAGCGTACCACAGAGGACAGGTTAGACGACGCCGAATCCGTTGTTACCGCAAGCGATTCATCTTCCCCGTCCGAAATACTGTAGGGATCATCGGCATCGTCAATGAGGTGGCCAATCTTGTGTGCCCAAGCTGAATCGGAATCAGTGATGTTTGGAAGGTGCTCCAGAAAAGGGAGAAAGTCAGATCCGTAATGTAGAAGGTAAGTCTTTCCAATGATGGATTTCACCAAAGCACTCAGAGCGCCTGCTGCACCTGGAGCAGCGAAATCCTGTGGATAACCGTTCATCCAAGTCTCTAATAGATGACAAATCCTGCAAGGGGATGATCAAATGTATGCAGAGGACCATTAACTCGCTCACATCATTTGAGCGTAACTAGCAAACATGGGATCGCCTAATGAGTTGTCAAGTTGTCGCATGCGCTTCTGCATAGCCAACAAGATGCTTCGAGGGCTAGCAAATCTCCGAAAAGTGAGCAAGAAATGCTCAACGAAAGTTGGATCTGAATATCAACGTCAGATGAAATACAATTGTGTCATGTTCGGGAGCTGACCATCCCCGCTGACTGCAAGGAAGAGGAGCTTGTCAAGGAGCTCGTCCAGGGTGGCATATTGAACTGTTCGACTTTTCAACAGCAAACTCAGTCAATAGCAAGGCACAGACAAGGAACACTCACGGCTCTTTCTCTTTTGGACGGTCATCCTCCTCCACTCCATTCAGCGTATCACATTTTACTGGATTTGAAGATGAAACGGAAGGTGACTGTAGACTGCTGCTCGCCACAAGGCTAGTGTCACTACGTGCATTTGACAATTTGCGTTCGTGTGAAATGCGAGACCTCGCTTTCTCGTGCTCCGAAAATAAATCTGATGTTGAGCGGGCACGCGTTGGGGAGGCTGCCAGTGGAGGAGGCGAAGATGGAAGAGTAGATGTTGTTGAAAGTCGAAAGGAGCTAGCCTGCGACACAGTGCGGACAGAAGGTACAGAAGGAGACGCAGTAGGCGTTGCCGAGGTTGACCCTCGACTTTCGAAAGGGGACTGAGAAACCAACGTTTCTGGTGATGCAGGATTTCGAAGGTCAGTATCTGTATGCAAACATGATTACAGACGAATATCCGGTATGATGTCTAAACACTTACTTGGGACTCTAAGCATAGACATCAACAGAAACTTGAATGCTTTTCTCATCTTCCCCACGTCTCCGACATGATTCACTTGTACCAGACCAACATCATGCTGTTGGAACAAGCTCAAGGATGTTTGAGGATCAACAACCACTGCGAGGTCCGACTTCAGTGCAACTGCGATGACAGGGTACTTCATCGGACGTATTAGCCCTTGAAGCGAATGGTGAGCGATTAGAACGGAAAGCCAAAGCATGGCATTTGACGCACGGAGAAAGTTGGAGATCGGGACGAATGACGATGCATCCGCGCTGTCATAACATACAAAGATACCATCTACACGAGGCGGCGAAGTCAGTCTTGTGATGTCCAATTCGTGGATCACGATCGAGACGCTCGGTGCCTCCCTTTGCTTTACCCAGTCGAGTGGCCTGGTATCTGAAAGACGTGATAAATGGAATGAATGGGAGAACACATTTGTTACTTACAGCGGAAGGGCGTGGAAATTGAGCTGCCTGACATGTCGAAGAGTGCAGTGAAGTCATCAACGCCATAAGCTCTTGCATCTTCTGAGACGAATGTGGATTTTCCGCAACCAGGTGTGCCCACAACAGCGATAGAAAGCTCCTTGGGGAACGACTGCATTGTCTCAGCTCGCACGGTTATCCGTCGATGTAGCTAGCTCCTCACCATTGGCTGCACCGCATCGGCCAGCAAGCCCCTACTTCCAGAATTGGCCTGCAACCCGAGGCTGCCGCTCCTGACACGGCCAGATATGACATCTGTGAGAGAAGAATGCCTTGGGAAGGACTGCAGGGATGTCGTAGAATGCAGTCGCCGAGTGTCATCGCGTGCGGGTAGGGGAGGTTGGTTGTTCGTTAGGACAACTGATTGGTTGCGGGCAGGAAGTTTGAGGTCACCAGGACGACTGGGTTGTCGCGCCTGCTCCTTGCCTTTCACCGAGCCTCTCCTGCTTTTATCGCCTACCTTTTTCGGGGGCTGCCAGGACTCGTTTTGCTCCACGGCAGAATCGTGACCGTCGCTCCTAGCACTCATACTTATGCCACGAGTCCGGACGTACAATGGGATGGTATCCGCGTCATGACGACGTGCAGAATCGACAGACAAGTCTGTTCTGCGGGTTCCAGACGAACTAGCAGGGGCGTGAGTGGCTCGAGGAGGACGCGAAGTGGACGGGGGAGACGAGTTTTCTCGTTCGTAGTTGATGAAGGAATCAACAGAGACGGATTTGCGGAGATTTTGTTGTGGGGGGAGATGAGTCGAAGAAGGGATAGCAAGTGGGGCCGGACGGACTGTGAATTGGGGGGAGACGGTGGTGGAGGGCGCATCTCGGGGGGTGGAAGAGCGGACGGAACCGTGGTCGCCCTCGTCGTGCATCTTTATGGGGGAGAGCGTCGGGATGGCGGGCAGAGAGTGAAGCGTCGAGTGGGTGGTATTAGACATGGGAGATTCAGATGGCGGTGATCATGGAGCACGACGGGCTGTTTTGTCGTTAAGCGGGGTATGATAAACAAGCTACGCTCCTCGACGCTCTCGACGGCGAAGACGATCAGGTGTGTGGCCAGTCGCTATTTTTCAATTATGGGAACATCCCAGACGCCCGCGTCCAGGG
Source organism: Tylopilus balloui (assembly GCA_038089995.1). NCBI lineage: Eukaryota > Fungi > Basidiomycota > Agaricomycetes > Boletales > Boletaceae > Tylopilus > Tylopilus balloui. The sequence continues at coordinate 246,988 of JBBPLW010000005.1, read as the reverse complement.
TAACATCAAACAGGCACATCTCCATCTTATCCTTCAATTTGTAGCTCGCTGCGACGGTCATGTCCCCCACGGTGTTGCTCGTCGTCAGTGTCCTCTCGTGTCCACCTCACCAGGCCACTCACCCACCTACTAGAACGACGATGGCCCACCAGGAGCAGAGTCGCCTTACATCTTTGGTCTTTATCAGTACCTCACCCACCATCTCGGTGAGGATTCATCCTTGGGCTAGCACGACAACTTTTTATGTGATCACCGCAATTCTTTTCCCCCGCAACCGCCGTATAGAATGGAACGTAAGAGTCGTCATACCAAGCTCTCAAAAGTCTTGGATCGGTAAGCGTATCGTACCTCTACCCTCTTCTGCACCATCATTTCAACGTCGAGGTACAGGGAAAGCGTACCACATCACTGAAGTCACCCGGGGCAAATATTTTTATCCAAGAGTGCCAGGTCGATTTGTCCCGCCATGTCTTCAACATTTCTACTCATCTCTCCACAGATGGCATAGAGGGTGAAATATCAGATACCCCTAGACAGTTAAAGGATAAAGAGATCGCAGAGTGGATTCTGTTGGACGGTGTGCGGACATTAGTCAATGTGTCTTCTAGCCATCAAGCTCACATCGGACAACGATCTCAAGACCCCTGCAACCTGTACAAACGTTGCTCTGCACAATTTATATCCCGGGGAAATCGACCTCGTTGTATGTTCTTGTCTACCATACACATCATTTCTGACCATCGAGCCCATCCAGATTTCAGGCCCAAACTTTGGTAGAAATACATCAGGTTGGCTGTCGAGATTTCTCAGCAAGACCTCGTCTCATCACATTCCACAGCCGCGTTTTCTCTCTCATCTGGTACCATCGGCGCAGCAATGTCTGCTGCGGTTTCTCAAACTCGTGCTATTGCGATCTCCTACGGCACCGTGCTCCATACCACACCCCTCGAATTGCATGGGCCTGCACATAACCTTTCAGTCCGTATCGTGGAATATCTTTGGACGAATTGGGGAAAAGGTCCTGATGGAACACCCAACGGCGAGGTTGGCTTGTACAACGTGAACCTTCCCATGATCCATAAACTTATGGATCCTGAAGGCTTGCAAGTATACTGGACACGCATGTGGCGTAACTCGTACGGCCGCCTCTTCGAACATGTTCGCGGATCTCAGAGGGAACTACCTCCGGGTAACTCTGAATCTCTTAGTGCGCTTATCTCCGCAAGCGGCGTAGCTCGGGCGGAAGCCTGCCTTGCGTTCAAATTCGCACCTGACGTCCAGCACCTTATCAACCCAGACTTGTCGACGGTACCCGTAGGGACAGATGGCTGGGCATTGGGAATGGGGCATGTTAGCATCACTCCCATGAGGTCTGGTTTCGCCGAGGTTGATTTCAAAGGCACAAATGACCCACGAAAATTGAAGCTATAGCGCGGAGTTACCTCACTCTAATTTAACTAGGATGAGTACGAGGCATGACAGATTACAGTCTATCTAGTACCATCGTCATGAAATAAACAATGTCAACATCTACCTAGTCATGATCGTTTACAGAGATCTATAGAAAAGATAGCAAGATCTGCATGGTAGCTACGACCACTGCAATATGGAAAGTTAGAGGGAAATCAAGAGAGCATCGTAGCGCTGAATTTGAGGAGCTGCTGGATAGGGTTGCCGCCTTGTAGACTTTAAGGGAGTTGATTACCCATGATGCATTCTGCAAACAGTTCGTAACGGTGAAGACCTCAAGTGCGCAAGTTATAGTACTCACCACAAAATTCGATGGGTTCATCAATCTCTCGGTACAAGTTCCCGGACAACCGGAAGTGGAATAGGAATTACCGGCCCAGTCACCTAGTTAGGACGAATCAACGAAAGATCCTTTTGACACACTCAGGAATCATACCACAAAACGTAATGTCTAGATATAAAGTGAGCTTGAAAGCACAAGCAAGAATGGAAGACATACCAAATACAATCGAGTGGTTCGCAAAGTATTGTGAGATCTTGCAGTTCGTTGGAACGAGCGCCGCGACGGGTTCGCCCCAGTTCGACGGGTTCGGTAGACCCTGAGTGATGTCTTGGGGAATAGCAGCGCGATAAAATGACCCTGAACCATGGTCAGACCTCAAAGAGACACACAAGCTGACGACTGACAAACTGCAATCCCACTTGAATCCCATTTCATCGCAAAGACACCGCCACCTTGCGAATCAAAGTATGGGCCATAGGAGGCCCTGCTCCATTCCGTGACCCCACAGCCAGCATTATTGTTGATCAGTGCATTGCACTGTGTATTGTTTATGCCACTAGATCCCTGAGTATTCTTAGTCAACTGATCAACCAGCGCTCGCTACATGACTCACTACGATCGTACCCGTGAAACTAGTCGTGGTCGTTAGATTGCACCCTTTACGAGGCTCAGCAAAGATCAAGTTATTTTCACTGGTCATACCTGGAGCAGTGTGCCATGTAACTTGGTTGTGTTCATTGTCGTGTACCCCTTCGATAATGTCTATTTCGCCGTTCTTCAGCAGAGTCAATGGAATCTCTCAAGACGGCAGCATACGTACCCATGGCCAAGTGCCATCTCCCAAAGTCCTAGTATCAATACGACGTCAGAGGATAGTTAATCAAGGACACATGACCGAATACCAAAACGCGGGCCAAACACCTATGAGAGAGGTCTGAGAAGGCATACATGAACAGGATTAAACCACGGACCACATCCCCAGGGTGCCATATCAAGGTCTAGCACGAAAAGACCGGTGTTGTAAGCAGCTTGGCTAGATATACGTACACTGGAATGCTTTAGCGAACACGTTGCTTCAAGCTTTTGTGGATATTACCTGTTGCGATTGACACCCTCCGCAAGCCAAGTCGTATTATCGCCTCTCATGATAACTTTGTTGTCAGATGTTACATACGCTAAGCCTTCGGCGAACGCATTCTCTTGGTTGACGAAGCTGGGAGAAGCACTGGTTCGACGCGAGTCAGCGACTCATGGATACTCAGACTCACGTCACTAGTCCGCTGTAGGAGGCGCGCGTCAGTGCTAGTAAAATCACGAACAAGGCTGGGCACGAACTTGGTAGGATCTGAACCGGTGTAAAAGTCAAAGTTACTTCGTGATAGAACTTCATTGGCATAGAACGTCTCGATCAAGAAGTATATGACATACTTGAAAAAAGTCGAGCCTTCATACGTGTCTTGGATCACCCACAACGTTGCATTCTCGACGGAGGCTCGCTTGGAGGAATCGACTTGGGATGACGGTGGGGAGACCGGATGCATGAGCCCTGCATGAGCCAACGATACCATCGAAAGGGCATGTAGTAGCGAACAGAACGATGGTCGGTTCATGACGGGGTATCCCATTCTGTGGTGGATTGAGAGAACGGACTTCCCTCTATACAAGGGAAATCCGGGACGACACCGCAGCCAAATATTACTAACGTGCACGCGAAGGACATGAGGCCACCGGCTGAGCTCCGCTTGGAAGTAACTTTTCTCACGCGGCCACAACACGACTCCAAGGGCAACAACACACGGTTTTCATAAAGGTGGCAGGAACATACAGCATACCAAGCACGGACGTAAAATGAGGTGTAACAGCATGGAAGCGCCGATGCATGGAATCACCGGTAGCGACGAAGACTGAGGGTGTTGTGCCTCTTCCAAGTCGAACGGGCCGGCGTGTGGTTGTAACGATGTCCCTTTCCCAGCCCGCGGTTCTGCATGATCAAGGTATGAGCCAATGTTTGCAGAGTAAATGCCTAGAACGAACCTGTTTTCCGATGCTGGTAAGCCCGCGAGCCTCACGGCGCTTGTGCACTGCCTTCGCGATCCAGTTAATGCGCGGGTCCCGGCGAATCTGACCTAGCGTAAGCGTAGTCAGGAAGTATCACATACGTCCTTACCGCTTTGTGACTAGGATCCACAAGAATAACCTCATAGTATTTGTAAACACCATCTTGATTGACCCAGTACGAATTCAGAACGCGCAAGTTGCCACAACGGCGACCAACACGTTCTTCTGCAACACTCCTCAAGCCCCGCTGGAACTTGAGGTGATTGACACCCTGACGAACAGGCTTGCCATAGGTAGCACCTGACAAACAAACATTTGAGCCACCACGAGGACACCATGGTTGGGGAGGGACTTACCCTTCGGCACAGGCTTTTTGCGGTTACCCCGCCTGACACGCACACGGTAGATAACATAGCCTTGCTTGGCTTTGTAACCCAAACGGCGCGCTTTGTCTGGACGAGATGGGCGAGATGCTCGGTGGATGACGTTCAACTGACGGTACTCCCAGCATCTGCACCGTGCAGTAGTTAGAGGGAGGAGTTCGAGAGTGCCTTCTGTTGAACTTACCGAACACGAAGGAGGAATCGCAGCACGTCAGACTGCTTTTTCTTGTACAGCTCGCTGATATACTTGTATGCACCCATCTTGAGGCTGTATGATGAACGCGGTCAGCAAAACATTTCGAGCTCAATCCGCGAGAACGCAACAGCATCCACCCTTGTCCTTTAAGACCTGAGCCTGTCTCAAAGGAGCGATGGGACTGGAGCATGCACTCGACGGTCAGATGCCCAAGGATACGTAGAACATACCTCTAGAGGGGTCTTCGACGCGACGACGGGTAGGACCACCAGGATATAGATTTCAGACACGGTCGGAAATATCCGGCGTAGCGGGAGTTGCCGATGTCCAAATTCGTACAAGGAGATGGAGAAAAGGCGCCGATGTTCTACAACAAAGCGTTGTATTCCTCGGTCGTCAAGGTCCCCGCTGTACTTAAGTGCTTGCGTGATGACTAGACGGTCGTCAATATACCTTGCAGCTACCCCCTTCTACGTCCCCCAAAATTTCCCCAAAGGCACCACCCGTATAACCAACCTGTACGATGGCTTGGTGGGGTATCGATGACCTTCGCGGATACATGAAAGATGCAGTACTACCTGAACTAAAATACGGGAGTGATCCTACCCTGGCCCTTCCGCCGTCCGGACACAAAAGTCATCGCAACACACTTTCCACTCGGTTTAGGAAAGAAAGGCACCTTACCGCGATTCAATCTTTAGACGATACCTTTGACAGCCTGGTCAATAATTGTCAGCCTCGACATGTGCCCATTATGTGAAGTTTGCTAATGCCATTAACTGCGTTTAGGGATCACGGCGAATGTACCAGATACCTCCCTGGGCTTAAGCCTAAGAGACCAAGATGAGCAAACCGGGGAAGTTTTGACCGTACCCTCAGCTCGGAAATTTAGAATAAGTTCGACTCTACCTGCACCAGTGACAGAATTTAATCGGTATGTCATACTATTCTCACACTCGTAATTGCGGGACGATTCGTTGATAGTGTCGTTCAGGCTGTGGGCTTGGATTGATCATTTCCCCCTAAGGACTGTACAACGTATCCTACATATTCTTTATCCTCAAACCAGAGATTGGGGCTTCGTTTCAGAAACACAAGCACACTATGATGATCAGATCTTCAAGGAATTTTATTTTACCCGCACAGAATGCCCGTCGACCGCAGAAATTGCCTCGAACTCTGTACTTGTCGCTTGTCAACCTCCGTGGGTACTCTCGAGCGAAGATACGTGGCAATTCACCGAATTGCAATCTGTAAGTCGCGGCCAGCATATCCCAAGCACGAATAGCTGATCATCCTAGCTGCCTGCTGGCAATACCCGTTTGCGAGGAAAAGAACGTCTTTGGTGCAAGGTTCATAATTAACTGTGACTGTTGATAGAAGCTCATTCGTCCTAGCTTTGGGACTTGTGTGTCCGCAAACAGTGTTTCTATTTTATTGTAACTTCTTATCAACAATGGACGTTTGGAGTCTTTTCCGATGGTAAAGTGCACACACGTTCATTTTCGTTTCTATTACCGAGATCATCACTAGGATGGACGAATGCCTATATTTCACCACCGTTCGATGCGCGAGCCAGGCAACCTACTGTTATGCACGCCGTTTTATATTGGTTAGCCTCTGCACTTGACATCGACGATGGGTATTCCCCTCCAAGCGTAAGTGACCCCCGATTTCCCGTCGAAAACAACATTTTTCAAATAGCGTTGTAGTTGCCGGAACCAGTTGAATACGTGATGGGTCAATTTGACATGCCACCATCTGACACTTGCGGTACGGATACAATTCAAGAGTCCTTGTCCAGTTGGGCAGGACAGAGCGATGGTAAGCTTTTACTTTTTTTCCAAATGAATCCTGCATGTGATGTTGAAATTTTACCAGATGTCTCGCCGTCTGCACGTGTAGATACGTGCGCTCCACTAGGTGTATCTGAGAAAGGGGATGACGAAGAACCGTATATCAAGCCAAGAGACCCAGTCGAGACTCGGCAGATGGTTGAGCGATGGCGCGCGACGTTGCCAATTATGTATGTTGATCGCAGAAAGGGAAGAAGAAAGGGTGCGCAAGAGCCTTGCAACCCGCACGCTGCGTCGGACCCCGACCTATTGTCCCCATTATCGGTCGACTTCTTTAAGGATGCCTCTTCTACTATCGCGTCTTCCGATTGCACCGAAGTTGGGAATAATAAGGGTCACTGGTTGGTGAGCATCAAACGAGGATAATGCAATAGAAACCAAAGGCCCGCAGTATATCGATGCCTCTATAATGTATATGGCCTGCATCCAAGCGAGGGACCATGAATCAAAAATACATGAGCTATGATTACTGTAGGCCCCTTTCTTCCCTTGAGCGCAACCGGAACCATGCAGTAACCATGAATAAACACCACGCAGTGCAGATAAGCGAGGCTGAAAGCCAGGCGTACAGACGACCTCGACGTCTTTCGGACCGCCTGTAAACATTGTGTGCAGGATCCCAGGCAGCTTCGCCATTATGTGATAAGAGCGGCGTCTGTTCAACAACTATGGAACTCGTGTGAAGCGGCTCTGGATGGCTATGCATAGAAGTATTAGGGTCAGAGCCAGACGCGAAATATAAGTCCTCGGGGCAATAGGGTTCTCGTTCTCTTCCTCTTCGGCATCTATCAAGGTGACTGAGGCCTTGTAGACTAGCCAGTTGCAAAACATTGAAAAACAGAAAAGCGTAGAGAAGGTACTGGATGTTGGGCAGCTTCGATCCGTGGCCCGAGATGTCGTGGTCGAGCAAAAGTCCAGCGAGCGTTTGAAATATAGTAGACCCTGTGTGCTCCAACTGTCGAATGAGGGCAAGTGAATATATAGATATCGGGATACCTCGTAGCACTCACAGCCTTGTGTACCCCCAAGGTTGTGGAAACATATTTTAGGGGGACGATGCTAGGGACAATGACCACTAATAAGACTTTTGGAGGGTCAGCATGGCAGAACATAGAAGTACGGAACTTACGGGGAGAAAATCCTACACCGCCAGCAAAAGATATAATTCCGAGTAAGGGGCTTCCTGTCCATTGCGGTGGTATTGCCAACCAGACAAAACAGAACATGGTTAGAAGCGAAGAGAGTATAAACATCCGTGTAGTGGCTCTCGAGTCATTGATGCGATCTACCAAGTAACCGAACTACCTTGCAAATTCAGCCGTATTCCGAAGTTGTCGCCAAGTAACTCACGGTAGGATACAGGATCATACTACCGGCAAGGAGATATGATGCTTGCGTGCTGGCGGTCGCTTCGCTTAGATTGTATCGTTTCTCAAGCATGTTCCTGACAAAGAAGTGAGCAGACAACGTCACAAGAAAGAGCGTCATCCTACGCGGCTAGATGGGTGAATGGAGACCACAACACTCCGCAAAGCACATTCAGGCCGATATATCTTCTAGGGAGTCAGCAGAAGTATAAGGTAGGAAAAAATGGACTTACGCCCAGAACACATCACCGAGCAGTGGTACTTCCCTCAGACTAACATGGCGTTTTTTGGCCACCCTCTCGAGAGCCATTGCCTCGGAGACACTGTAAACAGCGCGCCGCCGAGCCTCCCGCCGGACCTCGGAAGCCTCAAGAGTTACCCCGGATCCTCGGATCAGCCAGTGAGATGCAGACATGTAGACGAGATTGATGATGAAAGAGAAGGCCGTCAACGCTGTCGAAATGTAAAACGGCGCGTGGCGCCCAAAAGCGACAGAGAGTGGGTAGGACGTGCGTGCTGATACAAACGACGCGCATTTTCCAGCGACGAGGCCGATGGCCATTGATGTGCCTAATCCATGCGAGTGGAAAAATCGCACGATGATGGATTCTTGAACGACTGCAAGTGGACTTAAACCAAGGCCATAGATGAACAAGCCCAGCGTCATCAGACGGACACTTTGCTGTATTTCCCCAAAGAGCACAAGCGCCTGGCCTTTGCTAACTGTGAAATGGGTGTAACCCAATTCGATCCAGAACTTACCGAGGAAAACCACGCCAGTCGCGAAAATGCCTGCAAGCGTGGTGCCAAGTTTGCTTGCTAACATTCCGCCAACAAGGGGAGTCCAGGTACTGTTCAGGCTGAAGGCAGCTATCAAGAGGCTGAATTCGGTGTTGGAAGTCCCGAGCTCTCGAGACAGTCGGGACTTGAGAGGAGCAAGAGCGTATGACGCGCTGCTCAGACGTAAGCTCGAAGAATCAGCGGAGGAGAGCGATATGTACTAGTGGCTTCCGATGCTCAAAGAGCAGGCACACAGAAGTGCAAGGGATCGCACGAAGATTGCTCTAGCGGGCGATATCACTTGCTGTTCGCCTGGGGTGTATTCACTGGCGGCGTCAAGCTGGTTGCTGGGTGCGACGCTGTCTCCGGTGCCGGTGTTGATGCAGCCATTGGCGGTTGGAGAACACGGTGAGATCGAGTCCTGCATGTGAGCGGTCAGAGGCGTGGCCGTTATCTGATAAAATTTCATCGCCGGTTTTGTTCGGTCGGTGATGACTAATCCATCGGACGATGCTTACTGTGAACGATTCTCTATGGTATGTACATCCCTTGCGAACGACCTCTGCACCGCCCACCGGTTCCTACACATAGAAACTAGAATGCTGTCAACCCAACCGAAGATCAATCGTCTCTAGTCAGATCAGTCTGCGAGATCCACTCACGTAGCTCCGCTTGCCCGTCCGCAACCACATGCACGTTGCAAGTAGCGTCAGAGCACACAGTCCAAACTCAATCCACCCCACCGCCTCCACAGAGAGCACTTCTCTGCAACTGCTCACGCTGCCTATGTCTTGCGGTTGCGGGCAGGGCGAGCTTGCGTTCACGAACCCAGAAGAAGCCGACATCCAGTTGCAATTGCCCCCTGCTCGCGTAGAATGTATCACGCCAGCAGCAGCCCCCTGCGGTAGAGCAACCACATCAACCCGAGCCAACCCCTCACTCTTACTGGCGTGCACACTCACCCAGAGCACTGTGGTGATGACTAGCCAAATGATGGAGCTTGCTATGCTGGCGAGGAAGTGTACGGCACCGTCCACAATCCAAAGCAAATAAGCTGTCCCAAACATCGTCGTCCAGACAGCATTGAACTCGAAAAGTATCAATCTGCCCTGGACCGTCAGCGGCCTCGACAACCCTGCTCTGAGCAACGCACAGCGAATGATAGCGAGCATTAGGCCAGTTATGATTCTCGTTCCCCGTACTGATCAGGAAAGCCGTGAGCCCAAGCTCGGCCATCGCACAAACCGTGATAAGGACGAAAAAGAAAGGATGGTAATGAGTCTTGATGTAAGGCATTCGTTAAAGTCGATGGCTATGAGAAGACGAGGCGACAGTGTGAAGCAGAGCTATTGAAGGTCTCCGTATACATCGTGGTGCGGTCGTGACGTCCATGCGAAGAACACGAGGTAGTCGTCCCAAATCCATCGTCCCGAACAGAGGCCATGCAACTCGGCCCTCTCGCCGAATCTAGACTAGCCATCGCAACATGTGCATTCGGCATGTCGTGAATAGATCGTACGCGGTGCCAGGTTCAGCCGCACTGGTTGTCATAATTCAGGGCATTTCATGCCATCATCATTCATTAACATTGCCGCAATCATTACATTTCAATGCGAGTCTCGCAAGCCTGAGAGCGCCCTCTTGCGTTTTATTCCCTGCCATTTCAGGATTAGATCATCTGTACGAGAGAAATACGGGCGAGTATATTAACTTACCTCCTATAAACCCTGAGGCATGCACGAAGATGCAACCATCAATTCCAGTTACCTTGGATAAATTGTCCTCCCGATGGCCCCTCCATTCCTCCGGAAGTGCCTTGCGGCTTACAAAGCTATCCGGGGAGACGGGGATGGCCTGGACGCGCCAATTTGCGCCGGCTTCGTCAGGGTAAATGACATAAAGTGGAAGACTATTTCCAGCAATTCCTTGCTCTGCTTCAAGCTGAAAGAGATGTTCCTGTACCGTCCATGAAACGAAACAAGCTGGCTGCATGCGGTGTAAAGCCTACCTTCCATGGGACAAAGCGTTGAAGCAAAAGGATACGACCGTTTGGATCTTCGTTGTACCGTGCAGAGAGAGCAGACAGAACTATGTCTCGCGCGGGTAACCAAGCGTCTGCATAATACCTTAGTCTCCCGAGAAATTCTTCACCAGCAAGCCGCGAGGCATTAGCAAAGCACGACTAGCAAACAAGTCAGAAAAAAGTATCGATCATTCAATCGAACGCACATCGATGACTTGGGGACTGGTTGGTACATTCCATGGAGGGTTGAGCCAGCTAATTCTGCTCGATAGATCGGTTCGATTGCTGTATCTTGGCTGTTCCTGAACAGAATATTGTGATATGCCATTATCGATGGCATCTATGGCCTCGATGAACTCCTACCGTAAACATGAGACACCGAATTGATGGTAGCACGTCAGGACTTACCTTGTATAGTTTCAACCAGAGCACTTGGACTTTGGGATGGTCAGCTTCGACGCCAGTTTGAGCAGCTATGATCTCTTTTCCAAAGTGCCTGCTCCAAATGACTCAGCCATACGGTTGCCGCATGATGGAGGCCCTACATACTTGTAAATGAGACCGGCAGACGACAACTTGGTCGTAAATCCATGACCAAATATTTCCTCGAAACCCCTCTGGTGGTGATCAAAGCACTGCTTGCTTTCGTCATACACTGCACCGACGTCAACGATGATATCGCATGCATCCAGAACGAGAGGGTCCCTGCTGCGCTTCACGTCTGCAAGGCTGTTGAGAGTGAGGAAGCCAAGACTTCTCTTGCATGGGTACCTGCGGCGCGATACGTTTTCGTGAGGCGCAAGAGAAAAACTGCCAATGCTTCGTCACAATGAAAAGTGCCGTCGTGTGTTCCTATCGTCTACAAGTACCTATTGAGGCTGACGTACCACGCGAACACTATAGCACCGCACCTTGAGGACCATCCTCTGTCTCTTGGCCGTTGGCTGCGCTTGAGACACGCCCGGATGGCCAAGTGCGTGAATGAGAGCAAATCGGTGAGACGCCGAGTGGCGCTGAACGATTCGGGAAGAGGCTACTAATGACGAAAGCATACGGCTCGGTATTTTCAATGACAAACGACTTGGTTTATTTCACTGGTCTATACGAGATGCTGCGCCATTAGAGCATAAAACTATGATTCATGGGTTGAATGGTAGTTGCTGCAAGAAAAGTCCACTAAGGTAGAGTAGAGCGTCGATGAGAGGAAGTAGATAGTACGATGTCAGGTAGGAGTGTAAGCGTCTGCAAACCTAGTCCAAAGGAATCTATGATGTCCAGTAGGTATACCGCATGCAACAAGGGCGAGATACACGAGCAAATCGGAATCAGACAAGGACCAAAGCACCCCCGAGAGCCAACCCAACAAACCCAAGGAGCCCAGTGCTCCGGAGTGCCTCCGCGCTGGCGATGTAGCCGTCTGGTGGACCATATACGCCACCGGCTGCGGACGCTCCGGGACTTGGTGCCTGGCCGTTAGGACCATCGCCGTTCGCACCAGCGACAGCGGAAGGAGCGGTAGGAAGGACGGATGTCGTGGTAGCTGTCGTAGTCGCATTTCCGGCGGCGCTACTGGTGACGTTCGCTGAGCCTGAGATGCTGAGCCCACTTGCAGAAGCAGACGCCGAGTTACTGGCTGTACTCGGGGCGGAAGTAATGGTCTGCGAGCTGTTACTAGAGTGGAGTTAGGATGGACAGCCTCCGGGATGGAAACGGTGGACACTTGCTTGGACTAAAGGGTGGTGAGTGAGGGAAGTGAACCAGAGGCAAGAGAAGGAATACCTGTGCAGCAGAGAGGAGCGGCAATACGAGACAGACGAGCAGGACGGGGACGCGCATGGTGGAGGATGGAAAGGCGTGTGGGACAGTCACTGATCAGATCACGGGATCACTTGTACCTCTTCATCATGCACCCCCTCCCCGCCCACACCGTCAGCCTCGTCCTCGAGCTCATCTCCCCTCTCGACGACCCACTCCCACCCCATCTCCTCTCTGCCCCTCTTCGACAGCGACACCACTTCCTCCAAATATCCCCCTCCTCACCCGTCGAATATCTCTGCTGGCCGTCCCCTGACAACGTCGACATCATCGACCTTCTCGACCGCTTACCCCCTTTGTCAGACCACGCCAGCTTCCCGATACGCTACACGTCAGACCTCGAATCTACCATTGCCCATGTACAATTATCCTCAGATCCCCAAGGGTTGCGTATGCTCTTCCACTGGGATGACACCCATGGTTGGAAGTATCACGACCTCCGTCTCATGCCATTCCCGTCTCCCTCGTACTCGACACCACAAGAATCTCTTGCTAGCAGCTCCGCATGCAGTGCAGGAAACCCTTCGAGGCTGTCGTCTCCTGGTGATGACGCCTATTGGGACGCCTACGGGGCGGCTGGATATGATCTGACCTCCCCCCCGCCGCCGCAAAGTGCCACTGATGGTGCTGAGGGAGAGGATGCATACTGGGCACAGTACGCTTCCGTCCAAGGTTGCCTACGCTATTTCCGCCCAAATGCAAATTCACAGCCTGACTCTTCGTTCAATCTAGGTTCCGCCGATTCCACGGTCCCTTCCCCCCTACCCATTCACCGCAAGCTCCGGCTTGCGAATTCTGCTGACGACGAATCAGCCTCGCCGTTCCCATCGCAAAGCAACCCGATCATTAACATTCCGGTCGATGCTATCCATTCTCGCCATCTCGCTTCCAGGCCAGAACCCCCGTCCCCGAACATGCTCGCGCATCTTCTGAGCATGATATCTCCCAGAAAGGAGATCTACTCTCCTGTCCTTGATGACTCGTCTTCTTCGCAATCACCTTCGGCCCTTGGCACCAACCCCACGCCAGACCAGATTATGGCAGATTCCGAGTTGGTTACACCCCCATTACCCAACGGATATCTGGATGTTTCTCCCGTGACATTCAAGCTCAATGGAGTCCCACTTTCCAAGTGGTATTCACGTCCACACGCAGAGGACACAGCGCTCGCCGAAAGTATCAGAGGGCTTTACTACCTTTGGAAGACCGGGAGGAAGGGAGATTCGGATGAAAAGGACCAAAGCGCCTTTTTGCGGATCGTTCAGGCAGCTATTGCATACGAATAAGTAGACCAAACATCTATATCGTTGGTATAGGGCAATAACGCAGAATCCCCCAAATTCCCTCCCCCTCTTCGAATCACATCGAGAAAAAACGCATCAGGTCTCAAGCTTGAATGACGCCTGAAGCAGTGTACCGAGCTCCAAGATCGCAAGGTCGACTTGGGCGATCAACTGTGGATCCTGAGGTGTGGAGGTTGGAACAGCGGATGTATTCGATGTCGCGGATGGAGCAGCGGTGGATGCCGAAGAAGTCGTGATCATGGTTGACAAAGACGAGGAGGTAGTGGCCGCCGCGGTTGTGGTTGGAGTCGGAGGAGGGGTATAGCTTGGCGCTGGTGCAGAGCTTGACGTGACTTTGTTAGTGTTGTAGTACCAGGATCCATAAATCTCCCCCTGGTCAAGCGGCGCAAAGTACTGAAAGAGGCCGTCGCTAAGATCTAGGCCACCAGGGGCGCAGCCAAGACACTAGAGGAGGATGGTGACATGTAAGTCGTGGCAAGCTGGCGAAGCTGACGGTTTAAACGTTTACCTCGTCCGTTATCTGGGCTTGTGCCGTTTTTCCGTTGACGACAATTGTGATCATCTCAAAGCAGTGAGCACCGCCATTGTATTCCTACACGAGTAAGCGTCGTAATCGAAGATGAACGCCAGCCGGACATACAGCAGAATTTAATGCAGCAATCTGAGCATTGGGGGTGAGCGACTGAAAGTAGCAGCACTCATCAGCAACACGTACAAAGTCATTGGGACCGTTCGCGACGCCACAGGCACCTCTGAGGAGCATGGGGTTGAGGCGATTTCGCATGGAGGTACTAGATAGACTCACAGTCCATCTACAAAGTTTGTAAATGCAACATTTTCGGCTCTTTTGTACTTTGCATCGAAAGTGTTGTTTTTACTAGCGTGTCGAGGTCGAGCACGAGGCTTCTCGTGTCTGTTCGAGTATTGAGTAGAAGAGCGAGAAAGTAGGATAACGCATAAAACGAGAGAGGGCAGATGGAAGGAGCGCATGTTAAAGCAGCACGAAACACGGCTGGGTAGGGTATTTTAGACGGAGAAAACGAAGGTGATGATGGTCCGGAGCAGACCTTTGTTCCTGACAGATGTACCAGATATTCTCACAGTGGTGCGGCCCTGGCGACTTGAAAGCTGATGGTACGTCGAGCGAATTACTACGAGCAAGACCACCATGTTCGCATTACGGCATCGCGTCCCTGCGTCGGACAGGCCGTCGACGCAGCATCAGCAGTACCTCGCACTTTGGTACTTCCGAGTTATCAAGGTACCAACGCAGCACTCACAAGGATCGCCATGTTCAAAAGGCGCTTCATGAAATCGTATGTATGGTATACGTTTACATCTCGACGTCTTGAACCGCAGTCAGTAACAATTCGGATATACAGTCAACATCGCCAGTCGACAAAAAGGTATCTAGTCCAAGTTTCCCAGGTCCTAAGTGAAGTAACTGCCACAGGAAGTCTCGTACACAAAGCGTGACGTTCAGCCTGACCGGAACAGGTCGACTACTTGATCCTCTTGAGCTGGACAAAGCGTCAGTACCGTGCTGGAGATATGACTGCGGCCCTACCCTCTGGGTTTGCTTGAAGACACCATCGTCAACTCTCGTGGTTTTGTCTGCGATGACATCAAGACGTTTGTTCTGTACGTCAAGCTCCTGTCCCATAGCTGTTCCAAGGGCTTTTAAGCTCTTTGTGACTTTGGAGATCTCGTCAAGATTGTCATCTAGCTCATCCTCGACTTCATCATCTGAAGCTTTCGCCTCAAACTGGTAGCGTTTTCGTTGTTCCTTCTTCGCTACAAGCTGTTCTGCAGTTCGAAACTTGGAACCACCAAACCCGCTTCCAGTCTGAATTCCTTCGTCCTCATCTTGCTCCTCGTAGATAGCAGCCCGACCGAGACGGTTCTGAGTGTCCCTGATGTCCATCATTGCCTTTTCTCGTTCGCGTCTTTCATCCTCGTAGCGTTGCTGTATTTTGGCCTCCTGAGCAGCGCGTTTAGCATCCTTGTTAAAGGTTATCGCTGGCCGGAAAATGGATCTATTGAGCTTCTTGAGTTCGCCGATCTGATCTTCTGCCCGCAAAGTATGAGTTCTGGATACGTCGAGGTGGCGTTCAGTATCCGCCAATTTCTCTATGGAGATGTTATTGTCAGCTAAGCTACGTTCAAAAAGTTAGGCGCACCGGACTGATCTGCCAGGCGACCTAAAGTGCCTCGAGCAGTTTCTTCGGCCTCCCGCGCCATCCGAAGCGCGTTCCTGGTCGAATTAACGCTCTCCTGCTTGAGGAACCTCGTCTGCTGTTTGATACCCTCCACATCCTCTTCATTCTCCTCTCCAGGAGGAGGTTCTCTCGCAATCTCGGGACCATCGAAGAAACGGCCAGAACCTGCCTTTTGCGGATTGTATCCAGCAAACAGTTCTCCACGAGCCAGATCCAGTTGGGACTGATCGCTTGTAATTGTTTTAACAGACGGCTCATAATCGTCAAATTCACTTTGGGACTTTGACCTCGCCGTAGTGTTGTATGGGTCTAGTCCATCTCTGCTGGGTACATAACTGCTAGCATTGGAACGGTAACTTGGAAGAGGCGAGATGGTGCGCGACGAACTGCGAGATGCATTAGGCGGTGGTGCAAGCTCGGATTGAACGGACGGGATCAATGGCTTGTCCTTGCGCTTCAAGAACGACATGTGTGTCGTGGTAGGGATTGTGTTGCAAAGAACAACGGAAAGCAGTGTGTAATCATGGCTGTTGACAGATCACGTGGACAGATCACATGACCCAGTTGCCGCGAGAAGCTTGGCCAGAAGTACTAGTACTACTAGCAGACTGCAGTACCAGGAAAGTAACGACTGCCAACTACAACTGTACTAGGTTTCCTCTTCCTCGTCACTGTCTTCGTCGTCCATGGAAGAGACTGGCATACCCTTTCCAACCGCCTTTATTTTCTTGACAGACACTCGTTCATGAAACCGAACCTTTGACGACTTGACATGTCTGTTCTCTACTCGCGACGGCGGTTCAAAAAAGTCGTTGTAAAAAAGCTCTGTCGGTGCTGGTGGTGGTGAATAAGAGCCACCAGCATCTGCTACCACTCACCAAGACTATGACCTGTGCTTTCATCATCGACGGAGCCAAAAATATCTACTTCAATTTCTTCTGCAGGATCTTCATCTGCAATAGAATTTTGTTTTGTTTTGTATACCTTCTTCCCTTCGAGTTCGCTTGTTTCAGCGTTGAAGGCCACGAGATCGAAAAAACCATCGTCAAGGTCTGAGCGTCCCCGAGAAAACAACGCTAATGAGCTTGGTTTTTGGCCACGGACAACGTCCAACATTGAGGTCGGAGACGCATGATCATGATCTTCTTCTTCGGAAGTCTCATCCCGAAGGCTGACGACTTCCGCTGTCGAGCTACCATTCTCTTCTTCATCACTGAGCTCTTCCCAGACAGTCTCATCTTCGCCCATGCCCATCTCTTCATCGCCTTCCTCATCTTCGTCTTCATCCTCGCTTGCATCATTATCGCTACCTTCTCCGTTAAAATTTGCATTTTCGCCTTCCTCACCGTCGCCAAGTATAGTTTTCAAGTTCTCACATACACGTGCTGCTCTTAGGTCCAGTTGCTGCCATATCTGATCGATGTTCATGTCCTCGATGAAGAGAGATGGAAGCGGTGTCCCTCGGATGTCAACCTTCTTTTGAGGTTTTTTCACTGAGCTCCCCCTGCTACGTGCCTGGGACCTCGTCTGTGGTGGAGCCGCTTCAGTGAGCGTAGCCAGTAATGTTTCTATATGAGGTTTCGAAAGCTTCTCTGTCTTGAGGGCTATTCAGAGTTTCATCAAAACTTGGGACGCACGTTGGAGGGTCAAAAATGTCTATCTTACCCCAGTCGAAGATGTGTTTTGCTGCGAAGAGCGCAATGGAGCGAAGCTCGCTGCTGGACCCTGCTAGACATTCTGTACGGGAATCGATGAATGTGGAGAGACGGCCCAATTCAGGTGGCAGTAGTATGGTTCGCTCATTCATATGGACGTGAACCATGGCATTGTGGATACGAAATGATATTTGTCTTTGTTTGGCAATATCAGCTTCGCTGAACGTAGTATATCCAAGTTACAGCGGTACGGTCGTGAATGTCTCCACCACTATGGATTTTACTATGGCTGCAGACTCTGAGGACGAAGAACACGCCCGGAAACACAATGGAAAAACTGAAAATGAAGAAGAGTTTCGCATAGATCCTGACTTTCGTTTTGACCTATCGGAGGACCCATATGTAGAGCTGCTTCAGTCCAATCAGTCACAGGACGTCGTGAAAAAAATAGTAAAATTTCCTGTAAGCATTCCTTCTCATTTTCTGAGTTCCAGTTCGAGTTTCTGAGCTTCCCGTAGCAACCGGTCTCCATAGACGAGATCATCCAGAGGCGGAAGCTGAAGCAAGTCGGCGCGAAGCGCAAACGAAACGACGAAGACGACGCACAAGAAGATAGTGACGCAGGAAGCGATGACAGTGAAACAAGTATTCCCCGACAAACAGACGAATTGCACGATGAAGAAGACGAAGAAGACCCACTAGCAACATCCGACGAGTACTCTGAGGAGGAGCAGGTCGCCTCTCCGGAGGACGCTGAATCTTCGGACAGTTCAGAAATCGAGACGCAGGCTGAAAAGGATCGCAAAGCAGCCTTCTTCACGTCTGATATTCATCGGGGCGCGCACACCTCCTTCTTGGCGATGAATTTGTCACGCCCTATTCAGAAAGCGCTCAATACCCTTGGATTTGTCTCTCCTACCCCAATTCAGGCCGCAACAATCCCTGTTGCTCTTCTAGGCAAAGATATCGTTGGAAATGCTGTGACAGGTTCAGGGAAGACGGCAGCATTCATCATTCCTATACTCGAACGTCTTCTGTATCGAGAGAAAGGGAAACATGCAGCTGCGACGCGGTGCCTTATCCTTGTGCCTACGAGAGAGCTCGCCGTGCAATGCTTCGAAGTTTGTTCTAAGCTAGCCGCTTATACCGACATCAGGTGTTGTTTGGCAACCGGTCAGCGGATATTGTTTTTAGGCCGGATCTACGCTCATTGAGATATGTTAGGTGGTTTATCCCTGAAATCCCAGGAAGCAGCATTACGAACCTTACCAGACGTTGTAATCGCAACGCCTGGCAGGCTCATTGATCATCTTCGCAACTCACCTTCATTCACGCTGGATGCACTCGACGTCCTTATACTTGATGAAGCCGACCGAATGCTATCGGAAGGTTTTGCTGATGAACTGGGTGAAATCATCAAAGCTTGCCCTGTCTCGCGACAAACAATGCTTTTCTCCGCTACTATGACAGATTCCGTCGATGAGTTGGTCAAGATGTCGTTAAACAAACCCGTCCGTCTGTTCGTTGATCCAAAGCATAGTACTGCGACAGGGCTCGTCCAGGAGTTTGTACGAGTTCGTGCCGAGAAGGAAGTAGATCGGACCCCCTTGCTCGTGACTCTCTGCAAGAGATCATTTAAACAAGGTGTTATTGTCTTCTTCCGCAGTAAGAAACTTGCCCACCAAATTCGTATTGTATTTGGTCTTCTCGGGATGAAAACCGAGGAGTTGCATGGAGATCTTACACAAGAGCAGGCAAGTCACATCCTTTCCTTCGAAAGTGTTGACAAACAAGCTTTAGCGCCTCGAAGCGCTCCGCTTATTTCGTGACGGGCAAGTTGGCTTTCTCATGGCGACAGATCTGGCGTCTCGTGGTCTCGATATCAAGGGGATTGAGACTGTCATTAATTACGACATGCCCAATCAGTTAACACAATATCTTCATCGTGTGGGTCGGACAGCCAGAGCAGGAAAGTCCGGTCGGTGCGTGCATACCACACGTTGTGAAGTTTTCCTGAAATGAGTAGATCAATAACCTTGGTTGGCGAGGGCGATCGAAAAATGCTCAAGGCCGTTGTTAAGTACAGCGGTGGCGAGGACAATATCAGACATCGAATCGTTCCGACAGATGTACTTGTTCATTGGGTTAAGAAAGTGGAAAGCCTGAAGCCTGAAATAGCTTCGATCCTCGAGGAAGAGAAGGAAGAAAAGCAGGTATGTCCTCTTCTGATGGCATTCTTGCCGGCTTCTAACTTTAACGCTTAGATGCGACGGGCAGAGATGGAACTGAAAAAGGGCCAGAACATGATTGATCACAAAGCTGAAATTTTCTCCAGACCTGCAAGGACCTGGTTCCAGACAGCACAAGAGCGATCAAAGGCAGCAGGTTCGATAGGCAGTCTCATTGACGGAGTCGCACTGACCATGACCATGTTTTTACCATATATAGCTGTAAGCAAGCAACATCATGAACGCGGTGCTGCAAGCTCTGCACCATCGAAGAGGAAAGCTATGGAGGACATCGATGTCCCCAACGTGAGTACAGAAGTTTGGATCGCAGTAATTTTGTTGACGGCGCAATGTTTTCAGCCAAAGAGAGATAAATACGCGGGGTTATCTCGCAGGGCTAAGCGACGTAAGATGGCCATGGAGCTGGACAGAGAGACGAGAAGCAATGCCGGCCTCAATGCTGCTATCCGCTCCGCGAAGAAGGCGGCCAAACCAGGGAAGATTCGAACGACTTTGAGCAAAGGATCTACCCAACCGAAGCACAGCCCAAAGTCGAAGATGAAATCACTAGCAGTGAGTAGATTTGGGCAGGATTCATCTACAAGGAAAGCACACGAGGGTATCAGAGCGAAAAGGGGTGACGCAATTGGCGGAATGGGAAAGAAGGGCAAGCGATAAAACGGCCACAGCGACCCATGGCATCCGAATAAGACGTGAGAGCAGTTGTAGTAGGATACCGTCGCCGACCGTGGGGGAACGAAATGTTAGGTCACTTTGGTAGCGTAGTTGTGGGAAGCACCTTTTCGCGTGGCGCGAAGCCTCTGTTCCACACCGCGAAGGGACCCTGCCCTAATCAAGTAACTTCTTCGCGCAACCTTACGTCTCGAAAGTTTTTTCGAAAATTCAGAACAAATCGTCCGGACTGTACATTTCTTGTTATTCAATGCAAGGCAACGCGTTCGCGTCGCTCTCTACGCTCCGGTTGCCTTCGCCATGCCGGCTACTCTCCTCCGCTTGCTGTCCTGACAAAGATCTGATCGTCTTAGTATCGCGACTCGGCGGGCGTGATAAGTTGAGCCTTTGGAAGCTACAAGGTTCAAAAAAATGGGAGGTAGATGTTGGGGAAGATGATGATACCTCAGCCACGGTTGCTTCTTTGGTTTGGAGTCCAAGTGGTGAGTATCTGCCCCTTGTTCCCGCATGCACTCTAACTCATAGCGGCACTCCTGGCAGGCCAGACAATAGCTGTGATTCGTGACTCCGCACACATCACTCTTCATTCTGTGCAAGACGGGCGCGTCGAACGTTCCCTGTCCATTCCTTTCCACCATGGCGCCCCTCAAACAACAATTCGATCCATTGCTGGGGTTTGGTGGTTCGCCGGTCACCACAGTTCCGCAAGCGGCGTGATCCCCGACATATTCAAGCGAAATGGAGTAAAAGTAAGCTGTTGATGAAAATGTGACCACATGCCTCAGCTACTGTCCAGACGGGTTCGGCGCTGTCCATTCTTAAAATACTGCCCCTGCTCGATCGTCTCAAGGAAAATGATGAAAATATGACGTGGGTCAATACGACCAATTCCATCATATTGTTGACCATTATCCAGTGCGACCGATTTGTTCGCTTTTCAGGGGACACAGACACGGGCTACTTCACAGCAGTCGACCCCAGCGGTGATTAAGCAGTGGCCAGCTTTGGTCCCATTCTTGGAGGATGCATCCATTGCTTCCTCGGGTCAAAGTCATGGTGCCCATGACAAAATGGAAGACTCGAATTCTTCTGCACAGGTACAAGATGAAGACAGCCTACTCACTCTGATTGACGAGCGGGGTGTTCTCCATTGTTTCTTGGATGGAAGCTATTTCCTTGGATCTGTGGCTCTACCTGGTGGATTACCATCAACCACTGCGTTCAAGCTCCCCCATAAACCACTGATTTTCCTCCACCCACAGTCTCTTGACTCTGACTCGCTACTAACGGGAATGCAGCCTCTCGTCGTCGACATGCCTCTTCTTGCCACACCGAAAGTGCGCGATTTCGCGCGACTCTCATCAGCCGCTCGCGAATTGACATGGTATATAATGCGCGTCGTCAATGAGGTTCGAGAGTGCTGGTTCGGATCGGAATCGTTCACAGGAGCTAGGGAAATCGGGATCAAGTGGATACAAGCTCTAGAGAGAAGAGTCAGGGAGCAATATGGTTGTAGGTGTTTTATTTCGTGTCACTGTTGCGGTGACATATCCACGTTTGCATAGATCAGAACCACAATGTTATCCTAGACCTCACCACTTTGCTGCTGACAGGGTCTGGGTCAGAAGGGCTCGCTGATTTCATTACAAGCAGTGAACAAAACAGTGAACGGGTAGGCCTCTCCCGATCATTACTTCCCAACTTCACGCTCCTTTCAGAATCTTCAAAAATGGGATTCCTCAGTTACCGAGTCATTAACAAGGATGCGTGATTATGCAACGACACGCATCATTCCTGCGTTCCAGAGATTACACATTATCCTAGATGAAATTATCGGGTGGTCATACATGTGAGTAGCCTCGAGTTCATGGTGACGTAGTGGACTCTAATTCTGAACAAGGCCTCAGTTTCAATTATTTGGCCTCAGTGCAGATTATGTGGATTCTTGTTTGAAGATGATTGAGCGTGGCATATTCGTTTCGTCATGGCTGGCTGCCGAAGCGAGGAGAGAACTTGGAGCATTCAAGCAGTTTCTGTCCTTCATTCGACATGGTTTGTACCGCGTGCTTACCTGTTTTCTGGTCGACCTCCTATCTAAAATCTAAAATCTACCCAGAGACCATTGTCGCGAATCCGAGCGCGGAGTCACACACTAATCCAGATCACGACATCCTCGAAGTCAACGGCTACTTAATATCCGGGCTCTTGACCAGTAAGATTGACGAATGGTTTACGGGGTCACTTCCGCAATTCAACCCTGGAAATCTTTCGTACTTTCGACCCCCCCAAAGTTCCGGTAAGGCGCTTGACGAGGCGTTGCAACTGACCCGTGCCGCGTTGCAAGACCCATCACAGACATCGTGGCAGCCAGTAGGTTTTCCTTTGAGGTGGATATTCACGTCCTTTACATGAGGTCGATTGTTTCAGAAAGTGCCGTCTAATGATTTTTCCGATCTGGACAAGAATTTGGACGGCCTCATACAGGAAATAGCTTCCCGCTGTCAACGGATCTTTGCAGAAGCTTCTCAAGCTGCTGCTCGATCTGCTATTGTGTCGGCGGATGGTGGAGCCATCCCGCCGCAACCAAGCTCTGTTCTCACAGAAGGTACATGTAATTTTGTTCGTCAGAGAGTGGTTGGCAATCAAAACGAGGTAAACAGCATGCTCGTCGCGGTGGGGTGATATTGACCCTAAATTCGATTATTATAGCCAGATTACCACCTGCAGTATCTTGCCGTCCATGTGAGTCTAGAAAGACAAGGGCTTTGTGAGTGACTTGGATTCACCGCCTTTTGTGAATTGAATATATACAAAAAAGTGTGTGTGTGCCGGATGCCGTACGGCCGGTCCGTGACGAAAGTGCACGATGACATACAGGTTTCAATTTTGGAGTGCTCCGTGTGGGAAGGAGGTGCCGAGATAGACATGTTGGATGTAGAGTTTTTTGACGATGAGACACTCGTCCTCGTCTATCGAGCCAAGGGGACTGATGGTAAGGAAAGCACGTTCTGGCCTATCCAATTGGGTGTATTGACGTGAATATGGTCAAGGCCCGATGTTCGTCGCCACGGTAAACCTGACCGCACTTGGGTATCACACACTCCAATCAGATGGACACGTAAGCGATCCCGCCCGAATAGATGTGATAGCAAGGGTGTTGCAGAGACGGAAGGAGGGGCATGTAAGTCTCGTGCCCTGGCCATGTTTTCGTGGAGACCTTGTGTGCGGTGTTTTTACTGATGGCATGGATCAGGTTCCGTGCAGTCCGATCCCGATCACCAAATGTCGCCGATTGAGTGGATGCCAGAGCGGATCAGTGTCGCTGGCGGTGAACGGGAGAGTCGGACGGAGGGTTGTGTGTGTGTTGGACGGGCAAGGGACGACGATGGAGGTGCTTGACATGGAAGGGGAGGAAGCGGATGGAGAAGAGGAGGAAGGTGGTCGGGGCATGGCGGTCACGGGAGTGGGTACGTGAATCGGGGTGATGGGACGTCGCGGCCTCGTTGTCTGTCTGTCTCGCTGGTTCATGATTTACGGGTGTGTCCCAGATGAGCACGAGTGCCGCGGGGGGCAGGGAGGGGCTGATGTGCCTTTTCTAGGGTCACTGGCGGGCGTCCGGACATTGCGGTGTGAACAGAACTTGAACACTTGAAGCGGCCGCTGTGAAGGGATGGAGATGAACGTCGACGCGACCAGCAAGTACCTGGAAGCTGTGGGCAGGGCTGTCCCGCCGGGAATGAATGCAGATCCATCTGCTGCGAGTGTGGTCCACCTCCCCGCTGGCGCTCGCGAACTTGAATGGGCTCGTCAGACCTGGAGGAGCTGCCACGCCGGACGGACTGGATTGTAAATACGCTCGCTTAACTCGATTGCACACCGCGGCCCTCTCCTCGTGCCCTTGATTCGAATTCTTTTATTTTATTTTTATTTTTATCTTTATTTTCCTCTATGCCATTTTAAACCTCCTCCGTCCCCCCAGCTCATCGCTCGCTCCCTCCTTTCCATCTCCCATGCCGAACAAGCTCGAACCTGGCTATTCACCCCCAGACGACAAGTCCGAATGCAAGGCAGATGTCGACGATTCTGTCGCTCGCATGTCCGATATTGCTCTCCGCAAGAAGAAAAACGCGGATGCCCAGGCTGCCTTCCGCCAGAGGTGATCCCGACGCCCGCACACGCCTCCCCTGTTCTCTGATCGCACCCTTATTTAGGCGTGCCAATTACATCGCCACCCTAGAGGAGACAGGTCTGCACACACGCCCTCTCCCTCCAGCTCCCTCTCATGATCTCCCTCCCCAGTCACCTCGCTCGAATCCGTCGTCCTGCAACTTCAGGACTCCTGTCGCGAGGCCCGCCAGGAGACCACGGAGCTCAGGCAAGACAACGCCCGCCTAAATCACGAGTTGCGCGAGCGCGAAAAGTTTTGGAGAGCACTTTGGCAGGCACGCAAGACGGGACAGGCGCCCGAATCCGATGACTTGCCGCCACTCCCCTCCTCCTTCTCCACACATACCCCGTCCAACGTCATTCCCAATCGCCTGCCCATTTCGCGCGGTAGCCACTACAGTGACGACAGCATTGGCTTCCATGCTAGTGAAAATCCCGCGTCCCTGTGCAATGGCGCATACGGCCCGCCTCCGAACCACAGTTATCCAGCGCAATCTCCATCCTTGTCATATCCTGGCATTGATGCCGATCACCTCTCCACCCCACAGCTGGCAGGCAATCGCACTTCAAAATTTGGCCACTATCCCTATCCTGTTCAAACGATCAACCGTGATGCAACGTGGGGCCCAAGCGTCCCACAAACGTCCTCCTCTAGCGGCAAGTTCGATCCCACGGCCAGTCTTATCATCCCTGACCTCACTCGATAGGGTCCCCCACGTTGACCTCGCCCGATATGTATGTGAATCGCTCCTTCGCAGACGAACAAAAGGCACAATTGAATCACCTGGAAACAACTCCTTACCTTTTCCCGGCCAGCCGGTCAATATCGCCAACCACGTCGACGCCACCTTCTTCATCCACCACGTCATTGACGTCACCTTTTCAGTTCACCTTTCCTCAAGAAGGATCAATCGGTCAGGAGAGACCGGAGTTTGACTACCGCAGACATTCGAGCGTCCATGGCGCTGAAGTGACCCTCCATGGTGGAACAGCCGACATATCACTACCTGGCGCCGGAAGCGACGGTGTTCGATATAGGATCGGTCCTAGGCGAGCCAACTCTGGCCCGGAACGCCCGCTGCTGCCTGTTTTACCCCATTTCTCTGGCAGTGACAACGGCTCCCAGCACGAACGGGGTAGCAGTGAAGGGGAGTCAAATTCTTACTCTCAGCTTCCGAAACTGCGACCACGCCGTGGTCTCGACAGGGAATCGCGGTCGCCCTCTCCTGATGCTCCCCCCATTTCCGGCACCCTGGCGGTGATCAAAGCACAAGCATTTGGGGCGTTGCGGAGAACGCGGACACGCACAAAGAAGTCTTCGGAGGGTGCCGCAAAGGTGGCGATGGAAGTGCTAGAAGCAAGAGGTATTGGGATGGGAGTGGCCACCGGCTCCAAACGACCACGTTTGCATAATGATGACCCTGACATGGAATAATTTGGGCTTCACGACCACAACACGCAAATTTGACGACAAGCAATATTCTATTGTGCATTTCTCGGTCTTTGGCTGGACAGACTGAAAGCTACTGTGTTACTAACTCTACTTAGCATGTTCGCCTATTTTTTAATCATCTGTCACATAGTGTTGCATGTAATATGATACCTTCAATCCACAGCACATTTCACCGCGAGTTCGGCCGCACGTCTGCTCTTTACCAGTCCGACACATGCCGTGGGCAGATGAGACACATTCAAGGAGCACACACACCCGGTTCACGTACCCGCGGACAAGGTACCTGAGCGGAAATTTAGCATGCAAAGCGTTTAACCATTGGTGGAAGGCGGTGACGATCCTACTCCGATCGGTGCGTTGACCACGCCCAGGCCACGGTTAAATCCAATTCAGTCTCGGGACGGCGACATCCCACGGTCCTCTGATTTCGCTGGAGCGGTAAGGGTGTCAATGGTGAAAAGCGTGAGACCGTTGAAAAAACGTGCTTTTTGTATTTTTGTGCCCAGACCAGCACCCCCGGGGCAATAAAAGTTATCGCGATGTAGATGCCTGTCATCATTGTGGCTATAGACGTCGACAATTGTGTGACGAGGATGAGGGATAGGGCAGCGATTGATAACGTCACCAACGATTGCAACGTTCTGGAAATACCCTGTGAATCGGTCCAACGTCGCAGCTCGTCGTAGCGGCAATGGAAGGAGAAAAGTTTACCCAAAAGCGATGACGCAACAACGGAAACAAGGCAAATAATTGCACAGCAAAGAGAACGAGCGAGAACACTGACAGGTCGTCAGGCAAACGTGAGGCAAGAACGACGGACGATGATATCGCCGCGTTCATGGATAAGACGGACGTTAGCCTATTGGCTGTGAGGAATCCAAACAGTTTCACAAAATAGCTTACTGCAGACCTTTCCTGAGTAAATGGTCCGGGCCTCATGCAGCTATAATCGGCCAGGACTGTGTTCAGAAGAAAGAGGCACGCCGACAATGCCCATATAGAGTCCGATGAAGTTGCGGCCGTCAAAGTTCTCAGGACGGGGGCGAGACCCATGAGAGCAAGGAGGACTAATAGCGACGACTTGAACGCCTTTGAGCCTGAGAGGGACGGTTTCAGTGAGAAGTTGCGATGGATGGTGTACAACAAACGGTTTGGCGGCATATGGCTAGAACTATGGAGGATCTCGCATATGCCATATCCAAGCACAGAACAAGTCACCGACATCCACAGCAACGCGCGGGCATCAACTGAACGTTCCTTGAGTCTCACGAAGATTGCGAGGAAGATGAAGACCGTTGCAAGATGCTGTGTGATTGCGCAGCACATGAAAACCAGCGGCCAATAACTGTATGGCGTGAAGTTGGCTGGAGTGCATGGTCAGCGGTCTGGTTTGCGACTCGGAGGAGATTCACTGACGGTTTCGCCGCAATGCAGACAAGAATGCATCTGGTGGAATGAAGTTGTCGGGGTATGGACACCACTCCCACAAGACCCTCCTCCACTGAGCGGTCGTGTCAGGCTGGACGGGTGGGCCGTCCGCGGTGCACGAATGGGTGCCGTCCCGTACCATTGCTGTTTCTCGTCCTACAGGCGGTGCACTGGTTCAGGACGCTGGCACGTGAGTGATAATTATCTCTGTACAGCACATCCCTCAAGGTAGCTTGCCAATGAACTTTTTCGAGGCGGCGTCAGATATCCACTGATCTCGATCATGGAACAATGAACATGGCATTCGATGTCCAAGTAACATTAAATAAACGTGTTACAGCCTCGTGGGTCCATCGGCGGTCAGCTCGACTGTAAAAGGAGAATACGAGATAACCCCGAGGGGCGAATCAATCAATCCTACATGATTCGTGCTTGTTGATGGTGCCGGTTCCGATAGAAATTGAAAGGCGACCACGGCGATCATAGTCCATGAAGCACGAGAAAGCCTGGTGGCCAGGGATGAAGAGCGCTCCAATACATTGGTCCACATGCTAAACTCACGATTGGGGCTTGAATCGACAACGATATTCAGTCCCACTGTGATGATGTTGATGAAAAGAAGCAGGGAGGCAGTCGATTCAGATCCCACTCACCACAAGCGGTCCTTCCTGCCTCGATGCAGGCACAAGTTTGGCTGACTTGGATGCTACGAGCTGGGCTGCGAGACGACCCCGCTTCGGATTCGACGCATGAGATCCGCGTGCTTGTTCCTATCGTCGAGAGACCCGGTGAATCGTCCGCAGAAGGGCAATGTCGAGTGCTTACCGACTTCAGTCTCCTCTCTGCGGCTTCTGCAGCTGCGGCACGGGTATCGGAGGTACTCTGGTAGTTGGGCACGTTGGAGGAGGACGGAGCACCTCCGCCAAGCACTTGGTGACTGCCAGAGTGAGCACCGGGTCTCGAACAGAGCGAACCCATGGAGCAACGCAGGGAGTGTCTGGTAGTCAGCGACCGAACTGTGGCCAGTGCTGGGTCTCACGTTTGGCCGTGCGCTCTGCTGCGCGCATACCTCGTTTGCTCCTCGCTGCGCTCAGAGAAGCAAATCCTTGGGCAACTGGATCGTCGGTCCCAGCGGACGTACAGCGCGTTCATCTACAACGGATATGGGTCATGTCTACGTGGGCAACCTCCCGGGAACCGCTCTGTACCCTCCTCTATCATCCCGAACACTGCGTTCGCGGAGGTCGTACTCTTCCAAGTGGTGACGAGGCATCCACTCCTAACAAAGGCTGAGCATTAATTTGACTCGACGCGGTAATTCGTCACACCTCCCACCACCGCTTGCCGACTAGCCACGGTATATTGGGGTCCATCCCTGCCTTGAGCATGCGGTTCTTGATTCCGGCACAGAGCAGCAAGCCGAAAACAGTCAAAAGAAACAGGGTGACCACTAGCTGGTCCCTGGGTGAATCGCGCTCTAAGTCAGATATGAGCAACCGTCACAAACGCCAAAACGTCGAGGCTGACGGAAACATCTCGCTTCGACATCACCTTCCTTGCCTGTGGCCGTGTCAGGATCTGTGTCGCCGAGAGAAGCCCCTTCACAAACGGGGAGCCGCTGGTCCAGACACCATTGTTTCGTACAGGAGAGACACGGTTTGGACGGATCGTCTGGAGCAGCCATTTCCAAAATGGAATAGTTCGATTGGAAGCAGATGCCTGCGGACTCCCTGTTTGACCGTCTGGTGAACAGCGGCGAATAATGAGACTTACATTTGCAAAAGTTGGTGACCTCCCACTTGGGCGTGATGGCCCGGACCGGTATCTGGTGATGAAGCTCTAGCTGTCCGTCGACCAAGGCACGGCATTGCTACGCACGACGTGTGACGCGAAGAGAAAGAACAGAAAGACGACCATGGCATGAATACGCGGCGATGGCATGACGGAGTGTGGCTGAATTCGACTGCGTCCGGTCGTGATCACCTCACTCACCAACAACATATCACGGTCGTCGCAACCCGCGTTCGACAAGCCCACGTTCTCAAGAGATGGCCGAGTACGAAGATGTATTGACCAACCAGCCAGTCGTGATCGACAATGTTTGCTCCGCTTGCTCGCCGTCGCGTCTGTGTGTTCACCTTGCTCCTCTCAGGGCTCGGGCACCATCAAGGCAGGCTTCGCTGGCCAAGATCATCCCAAATGCTTTTTTCCATCCTTGTATGTGACCGCAGCGTCTTGCATGCAGCTCCACTCAATTCACGCCCTACTCCAGCGTCGGACGACCAAAGCACGTCCGCGTCATGGCGGGTGCTCTCGAAGGAGACGTCTTCATCGGCCGTCGGGCGCAAGAATTTCGTGGCCTTTTGAAAATCAAGTATCCCATGGAGCATGGGATCGTTACCGACTGGGATGACATGGAACGTATATGGAGCTGGATATACGCAGAGGAGCTTGGTACACTCAGCGAAGAGGTGAAGTGTACTCTACAGCAATCCACACTACATCTCAAACACAGGCCATGTAGCATCCCGTGCTTTTGACCGAAGCACCGTTGAATCCCCGCAGCAATCGCGACGTTGCTGCACAGATCTTCTTTGATACATTCAACGTCCCTGCGTTATTCCTTTCAGTGCAAGCCGTTTTGTCGCTGTAAGTCCATCTCTCGAAACATCTATTTGCTATCAACTGTGAGAGGATACAGCTATTCTTCCGGGCGAACAACGGGCATCGTACTCGATTCTGGCGATGGTGTCACCCACGCTGTACCTGTATTCGAGGGCTTCTCGATGCCTCACGCAATCCGCAGAGTGGATGTTGCGGGAAGGTGTGTGCAGCCCAACTTGAGTATACAGCCGCAGATGTGAACTAAGTTCTCAGAGATGTTACCGACCACCTACAGCTGCTTCTGAGAAAGTCCGGCCACCATTTACACACAACGGCCGAGCGGGAGGTCGTGCGGATAATCAAAGAAAAATGCTGTTATGTAGCATTGAATCCCTCTAAAGA
Organism: Tylopilus balloui; assembly: GCA_038089995.1. Lineage (NCBI taxonomy): Eukaryota > Fungi > Basidiomycota > Agaricomycetes > Boletales > Boletaceae > Tylopilus > Tylopilus balloui. The sequence continues at coordinate 216,604 of JBBPLW010000005.1, read as the reverse complement.
GGAAAAGGACACTATCGGACGTCCAGAGGACTTCCGGTTACCTGATGGAAATGTAGTTCAGGTGAGCTCGGATAGGATGTTTGGCGACGTCAACTAAAAGATCTTCTAGCTTGGCTCTGAACGATTTAGAGCTCCAGAGATTCTGTTCAACCCTGAGCTCATCGGCCAAGAATACGCCGGTGTCCACCAAGTTGTAGTAGATTCCATTAACAGGGTCGATCTGGATCTGCGCAAGTCTCTCTTTTCGAACATCGTCCTAAGTGGGGGTAGCACTTTATGTAAAGGTAAGCTATCAATGATAACTGGACTGGATGTAGCTGCACGCTGTGCTCCGTCTGCTGTAGGCTTTGGTGATCGGCTCCTTAATGAAGTCAAGAAGTTGGCTCTCAAGGACGTCAAAATTAAAATCTACGCGCCGCCAGAGCGAAAGTATTCCACTTGGATAGGTGGTTCTATACTTGCAGGGTTAGGGACATTCAAGAAGGTCTAGCGCTTCCGTTCCGGTCTTGATCATCACAGGGCTCACGTTCTCTTTACAGATGTGGGTCTCAGCAGAGGAATATCAAGAAGATCCAGATATCATACACAAGAAATTGGGCTTTTAGGGTGTTGTCGCTTGCCGTCTCCTCTGCACATGATACCCATCATATCCAACAGATGTTGTAATACACTTAGATCTGACGCACTAATGGAAGTCCCTTTTCAGGCTGTTTGCATATGCATATCATCCATGAGTGTGCAAAGGATACAACGACATGCCATATATACACCTTCGCCATGACCATGGTTCCTACGAACGCTTATGGACGATAGGTGATGAGGCGAGAAAGGAAGCAGAGAACCCAGTGTCGACACGAAACCACTACTTTCCCTTCTTTGGAGGCTCTGCAGCTTTGGTCTTCTTGGTTCCCCGAACCTGATACACCGAGTATGAGTGAACGAGGAGCAGGATGTGGATAAGACCAACCTTTTTCGCGCGGTTTTTCCTTTCGTGCCGTAGCTTGCGAGAGGGCCTGTCAACCTTGGGCTCCATACCACTCTAGGAATGCATGATGAACAACGCAAACGACACGCGGACGACGAACTCAACTCACCCTGACCAAGCGGTATTTGGGCTCAAACTTCTTCTGTGATGCCTCGTCATCGTAGATAAGAGCAAATCCAGTGCTTTTTCCGCCACCGAAGTGTGTTCGGAAACCGAAGAGTACGATACGGTTCTTGTCAGCCTTGTATAGGGTGGCGAGTTTCTCCTGGAGCTCGGATTTGGGAACGTTGGGACGGGACGGGTGGAGGACATCCAGGATGAATTGGCGGCGACAGAGAAGACGGTTGGTGATGAATTTGCGCGTACGCAGAGTGACGGGTGCCGAGTTATCAGTCTGGAAGGCGTGTCAGAATGGTGACGGCCATCTGGACTACCACAAGGCCATCCAACGGTTCCCAACCGTATTTCCGCGTGAAACTTGGCCAGGTGGATGTAGTGTATCCAAGGACGGATGCTCACCATGGTTGGGGCGGTCGATCAGCTTCTGCGACGTTTTCTTGCCCGATGTCTTGACGGGGTACTGCGAGGCAGAGTCGAGGAGCACCAGAATCAGAGTCCGTCCGGCATTTCCCGGACACAGCCACTTGACCCGGTAACTCGGTTCAAGTCCGAACGTTCCCCAAGTTGCGCAACATGACCTCCAATTTTGCCGGCTCTTTTGCTCCCTATGTACGCTTGCACTCGCATCCTTGGGCCATGTCTCACTTCACTTATGCAGGCTCCACCTCCAGACGACCCTTCTCGTCTCATCCCGAAGCCCGTGTCCCATTCGAATCTTTGGTTTCCAGCGTCTTACCAATCAGGCGGTTTGCCGTCGTCTACCGCCCCTGCGAGTACAGATGCAGAGCGTGGCCAGCGCAACGAGTGGGAAACGACCTACGGTCTGCGCGTCGACGTTCTGGCCGCATTCGCCTACCTGTTAGGCCCTATATCAGGTTCGACAGAGTCGCTCCTCTCCGCTCGTGCTTGCATCTCAGCTCGCATTCAGCCTTTGCCTTACTTGTCTTGGAAGTACACAACGACTACGTTCGTTTTCATGGTCAGCTGGCGGTGTCATTGTTCGATTTGAAACGGAAATATGACCTCAAGCAGCATACCAGGCCGCCCTCTTAACGACTCCCCTTGTTGCCGCATACATCCTTGCCGCGGTACTACAATTTCCGTCGTGGATATGTTCCTTTCTCGCATTGCTTCTATGCGTTTTCGGACTTTCAATGGCGTAAGAGTCGATAGCTATGGACGTTGGAGGCTCGCTCATAGTTCCCTTTCTTCAACACGACCCAGTACGCAGGCCTTCTTGGGTGCTTACAGAGGTGGACTCTCCCGTTATCGGCTCCCAAAGCTCGGATCTCTTGCAGACCAGTGGATCGATGAAGAATAAGGTCCCGCAATCACTCCCCGTTAACATGGGGATGAGGTTACATACTCTACGTGTTGTTGTTTGATCCCACGAAGCAACCAGGAGAACGTGGATCGGATCATGTATAGGTAATTGTAACAAGTTCAGCGCCGCCTGATGGATTGCAGGAGTGTTGCCAGCATTACGGATATGTCCGGAAATCAGAAGGCAAGCTTGGAACACAGGCCTGACAAAATGCCCTGAGAAACAGGCAATCGGTCCAAGTAGTCTCGCACGTGGATGCCGGGGAAAACATAAAGGTCAGCTTTTCAGGTTTCGCGTGTCGAATTCCTGAACTTGAGATGTTACAGGATGTCAAATTTGTCAGTTGGGTAAATTCGAATGGAATAAGGTAAATGGCAACAGAAAGGCTACAGTTTGACACAGGCCCTTCGATCAATGCTTGGAACATATCCAGCCGTACAGGTCAGCACTGGATGGTTTTCAGGATGTATCGTGGACTCGGATGGATGTACGAACCAGAACAGCGTGTTCGGATCCATTCGACGGTCCAGGCCCCTTGGATCCTCGTACAGTCTTCTCCCCGACCATCCACTGAACAACCACCCCAATGTTCCAGATCGTATTTCGGATCAATGCATTCGTAGTCGCTCAGATCCCCAGCTCTCAGGATTGGACATGCATCGAGTCCTGTTGGACACGGGCTGGCGCCTCGTGACTTGAGACTGTTCCGACGAGAGGATTTTCCCGGGGATGGGGACGGCGAAGGGCGTCGTGAAGACGTGCTAGATGGAGAGCGCTGTGATGGTGAAGCGGCTCTTTGACATATCAGGGCCGACGGCGACCAGACGGAATCGCTTCCATATGTTAGAGTTGATGAAAGTACCTATGGATTCACAGGAACACAGCTCATTAGGTGGGTATTCCAGTACCACCCTGACGGGCACCGTGTAGTGCTTGGAGGGCTGAAGTCTTGGCGGGCAACGCAAGTCTTTTTTTCGGGAAACCTTTGCAAGTCGAGACGCCACGGTCTGCTTGTTCGATCACGCTTACCAAAACTCTGTGGTGCCACAGACGACCGAACGCTGAATATGTTCTGCTTGGATGCAGCTACTCCTCGTCGTATCTCAAGCGTAGTGACTAGGACACGACACCGAATCCGAAGAAGAAACGTCTGGTACCGGACTTGCGGGTAGGCAGACAGACAGCTCTGTGCAGAGGTTAACCACAACACACTTTTACACTCGAACAATATACGTACGGCTCGACCAGTACCAATTATCCCCTAAAGGACACGCGGTGCTGTAGCTGGAGCGATATCCATCAGCCTCCTGTTTACCATCGGCAAAAAGACATCTTACGGAGGAACGCCGTCCGATGACCATTTGCCAAGAGGCACGCAATCCCAAATCGGTTCATACCAAATTTCATCTGAAGAGCAATTCCCAGCATTGCTCGCTATGAGTGACCCATCTACGGAGGGAAGCGAATGAATCGCCGAGATAACCAGTAGGGTACAAGAGAGAGTTGGTGTTTTGGATATTGAGGTGAGGGCACAGCCCATGAACTGGAGAATGTAGGACAGACGTTGAGGAGAGCAACAAATCGCTCTTTATACATGCCCACTCACTTTTATGCTCCATATTTAGTCCGTGGGATGAGAGTGCATGCGATTTAGCCGTTCGCGATAGTCGCCCATAACACTAAAATTACAACACGAGCCGTATCAGCATCAGGTCCACACAAGCGAAGTCCACGTTGAAACAAATAAGATCAGTGGTCACGCGATTGAAATTCATCAGGTTGTACAATACTCTTTGTTCTCTGCCCCATTGTCCATGGAGACTCTGGGTATTACGATTACGTCACCAATTATTTCCATGTCATCCTACAAAGCAAGGTGAGTATGGACCATTCAAGGAGGATGTACACGCCTACCAGACTTTTCTAACACCGATAGCGCCTGTTGCAGTGCACGCGTAGAGAAGTACCGAACATCAGCGTCTCCATCATTCTTCTGTTGGTCCAGAACAGGAATAATTTTCTGCTTCACGAATTCTTTACCCTCAGGGCTGCGCCCGAACGAGGTCGCCAAAACCTCCAAAGCTTTGGCAACATTGAATCGTATGTTGGGAATAGGATCGACAGCGAGTTGTAATAGGGGCGTAATTATTTCCGTTTGGACGATAGGCAAAGTCAAAGAGGGCGAGATGGTCTGTAAGATTGTGTCAGTAGTTTGGGATTCCAGTGGAAATGAACAAACCGTAATAGCTTGCACAGTGGTCATCCGGTACAGGTAGTTGGGGTGTTGACCCATGCCCACGACCTTGGGAACGATGGCGACCTTGGCCCACTCCACACCGAAAACTTCGGTCAGTTTCTTGAGGTTTATGGTGGCGGCTTCACGTATGCTGAATACGGTGTCACCCAACCAGGACATGCACAGGTTCCCAAGTTGCTCGTGGAAAAACGGTTTCCCTAGCTGCGTTGCGAGGAGAGGAATGTACTCGATGATCGCTTGCCGAACACGCCACGACTTGTCTTCTGCTAGTTCGATGATGGCAGGCAGAAGGCTATCCGACAAGAGTTCAATGTCAATAACTATGGGAAGTGTAGATCAGAGGTTGGAACGTCCATATGTGCTGTCAAAATCTCCATACCACCGTTGACCGTTTCGAGTTTGCTGATAACGTTCAAGCGAACCTCGGGGAACTCATCTTTTAACAGGTGAAGGAACAGGGGGAGCAAGTGTTCGACTGTTGCTTCGCGACCGAGAAGTGGAGCCAGTCCACTAATTTGGTTTGCGAGAGCGGCTCTGACGTGTTGCGACGTATCGTGCGACAAGTCACGTACGCACGGTACGATGCGTGCCAAGATGACTTCTCTTTCGACGAGTTTAGAGAACCCTAAGAACCGAACAAAAATCAACCCGGATGATATGCATGAAAATAAGAAGCGACGGTACCCGGAATCTGACCGGCGGCGGCGGTTCGCACTTCTGCTTCGTTGTCTTTCAAGAGCTGAACATACTGCCCGATCAACTCCTCTCTGACCAACTCTGCACCCACTGCCTCGGCAAGCTAAGACAGATAGCTGAATACTATTTGTCACGAGAACGGTCTGATCATGACGCACCTCATTGAAGTGCGAAGCGGCCATGTACCGTACTCTCCAGCTCTTATCGGCAACGCTATGTCTTATTTGTTTCAAGAGTTGTTCCTTGACTTCGGATGGCGTAAGCTGCTGAGCGATGACGATGAGATCTTCGACAGTCAATAGGCGCACGGAATCCTGGTCGTCAGACTGAAGTCTGCGGTAAACTGGGAGACCATCGGAGACCACATGATGCTTGGAGAGATTCTTGAGAAAAGGCTGTATAAACGAGGGTGTGGCGTGAGCAGATGATATGGGCCACGGAGAATGTAACGCGCACGCCAAGCCACCGCGCTGCGGCGCGTCGGACCATAGGTGTATCATCGGCACCAAGGGCAGCAAACGCTTTTCTCAACTCGTCCTGGATGGCAGGAGAAACTCTGGGGTAGACGGGCGAATAAAGAGCGGCAGAGGAGGTCCGAGATGTGAACCATTCACCCTGCGACAAGCGTTTTAAGAGGGGGACGTAGTATTCTTCTATCTGGGCTGTTGACAGGACGGCAGCTATTTTGGAGATGGATTCGGCGGCCTTGGGAAGAGGATGAGAGAGAGGACAAGTATGGAGCGGAGAGGCGAAGATACCTTGTCTCTAACCAGGGTCTCCTCTACGGCGGACAGATTCTCTAAAGGACCGAGCAAAACGTGAGCATACTGTGGCCCGCCGATGTATTCCTCGAAATTCCGGCCGAGCTCTTCCGCCAAGGCGAGCAATACCTCGTCCTCGTCGTCGACAGAGTCCTGAAGGAAGGGGACGAGCTCGTCGCGGGCGCGATCTGGGCCTAGCGCAAGGGCTATGGTGGGTATGCTGTGTACGGCGTTGAGTCTGAGCTGGACGTCTTCCGAGCGAAGCTCATCCATTAGGACTGCAATCGGAGCGATCTGGAAAGAGAGGCAAAGGGTGAGCGGGGTGATGGTAGGGAAAGAGAGAGAGGGACGTACGTCTTCTAGGTTGAAGGACGAGTCCATGGTGTCGATGGTGAGAGGACAAGTGAGGGCTTGTTTTGGAGACGCCACACGAGAAACCCTCAGCCACATACGGCTTGTCTCGATGCCAGTACATCAAACTGATCAGGGTCTCATCCTCGCACATCCAAGCGCAAGTCGATGCTACTACTCTCATTTTCGGGGTCGTCTGAACTACATCTATGATATCTAGGGCGCATCGGCCGAGGTGCTGCTGTACGGTGCCACCGTCGTCTCGTGGAAGACGGGCACGCAGACCAACCCCGAGTTGGTCGAGAGGCTGTTTGTGTCGTCCAAGGCAGCGCTCGACGGGAGCAAGCCGGTTCGAGGAGGCATTCCGATCGTGTTTCCGTGCTTTGGAGCACCCAGCCACGCAGAGCACGCCCGGCTGAGCCAACACGGGTTCGCACGGAACCAAGTGTGGTCGGTTGAGAGTGTGGACGAGCCGGGTGTGTCGGTCCGTCTGAGTGAGCGATGTGTGCTGATGTGTCTGTGATGATGTTGCTGAGCGACTGGGAACAGGGCTGGAGCCGACGGCGAGCATCAAGGCGGTGTATGAGCGGGCGTTCGAGCTCGTGTATGTGGTGACGCTGGGGGAGCACGCGCTGAGCACGGAGCTGCGTGTGACGAACACGTCCGAGGACAGGCTCGAGTTCCAGGCGCTGTTCCACAACTACATTCGCGCGCCGGCGGATCAGGTGCTGGTGTTTCCGCTGCAGAACAAGACGTACTACGACAAGACGGAGAGGAGCGAGGAGGGGCGGAACAAGGCGAAGACGGAGACGAGGGCGGGGGTGGACGTGCGTAACTATACCGACTCTGTGTACGAAGATGGGGCGGGGAGGTACGAGGTGGCGTGGCCGGGGGGAGGGATGGCGGTCGGGGCAACGGGGCTCAAGGACGTGGTGGTGTGGAACCCGCGGCGAGAGGCGGGGAGCAAGATGGGAGACATGGAGGACGGGGGCTGGTGCGTGCGCGCGTCTCTGCTCGCCGTGGCCGCTGACGATGGGGCAGGGAGCGGTTCGTGTGCGTCGAGCCGGGCCAGGTGCGGGGATACGCGGGGGTGGGGGCAGGGGGGACGTGGGTCGGGGGACAGGTGCTCTCGGCGCTCTGACTGTACCTGGTTGCTACGCGCTTTTTATTTTTCGCCACCATGCCCGACCGCTCCTTTTCCTCACCCAAGTCGCTCCCTCAGAACGAGCCCGCCCTCGCAGACGAGCTCGACTACATCACCGTCGACAGGGCAGACGCGCGCAGGCTCACCCGCCACGTCGACAAGGCGTCCCGCATCCTCGGCATCGCCCACACAAAGTCCATGGAGCCCATCCCCGCCTCGAACAGGTCCTCCATCCTCTCCACCCGCTCCGTGCCAAACACCCCCACCCAGCACACCCCCACCCTCCCCCTCACCTCCCTTTACCTCGTCTCCGGTCTCCCAAAGAGCCCCCACACCTGGACCCTCGCAGACCCAGACGCCGTCCTCGGCCTCCACCACTCCGAAGGCGCCGTCGCACGCTGGTGGAGGCCAGAGGTCCTCGGCAGCACCGTCTCCCCAGGCGCGGGCGGCGGGAAAAAAAAGAAAAAAAACGCAAAGGGCGAGTCCACAGAGGTCCTCAAGGGTGCCGGGGCCCTCTCAAAGCCAGAGGTCGGAAAGATGCTGTCCAAGGCACTCAAGGTTCGCCCCTCCTTCACTCTTCTCGTCCTCGTCCTTCCCTTACGCTCCCTAGCTCTCCTTCACCCGTGAGGTCGAAATCATCGCCTCCACCCTCCAGCCCGCCAGCACCATACACACCTTCACCTTCACCCTCCCCGCTCCCTCAACTCCCCTCGCACCCGCCCCCTCCGACATCGGCCTCCTCAGAGGCTCCGTCCTCACCGCCGACCGCTCTTCAGCCGCACCCACCTTTGCCTACCCCTACACAGACGACCCGTTCGCCAACGCCCGTCCTTCCTCCGCCTATCTCGGTCCCACTTCCGTACTTGCTCCCCCTCAACCCTCCTCTCCCATCTACGAGAAGCAGGGAGTAGCTGCTGTAGGCAGAACAGGCACCATCACCTACCACGGCGTCTGCCTCACAGTCTGGAGCCATGCAGATGCAGATAGGAGTACCGCAATCCGCAGAACACTCGAAGCCAGTCGCGCCAGAAAGGAAAGCGCCCAGTCCTTGGTCGCTTCTCGTCTCAAGGTCCTCCGCTCTTCCGTTGGTCACAGTGTCGCAACCAACTCCCCTGGCGATTCCAGCCGCCGTGTCGGAAAACGCGGCCCACGCGGTCCCTGGCCCGGAACAGATGGCGAAACTGACGGCGAAGGGGCCGAAACCGATGCCGGCGCTATAAGCGAGAGTGACTTCGACATCGCCAGCACAGTCGGTGGCCATGGCCCAGGTGAGAGCACCCTTTTCCTTCCAGGTGACACCGTCTTTTGGCTCCCATATGCCTTGTGTGAGTGTTGGTTCACCGTCTTGTACCGACGCGTACCTCATCTCCACTCACACAGCCCTCGTATCTCGCCATCCCATCTATGACCTTATGAGAGACTATCTCACTCTCTCCTGGGCCCGCTTCTCCAAGGATGTCCAGTCTCACACGCTCCAAATCTCCAAGATCCTTGCGCATCCCGCCCCACGTGCCGGTGAACTCATTAAACTCGATGCGTCCCTCGTCCCTTTTGCTATACGCTCGTCGGGCGGTGCATCTGGAAGCAACGGTGGGGAGGATACGAGTCTTGAGGTCGTTGCGAGGTTCCCTGGAGGTCTCGATTTCGGCAGGGGGTTGGTCGATATCAACTTCACCATGTGGCCCTTGTTCAAGTGCTTGAACATCGACAATGTGTTGACTGCTTGTGAGGTGCGTACTCCACACTGTTGCTTAACATGTCAGTCCGCCCTGAGCCCATCACCGCAAGATCGCGTTGGCTCCCACCGGTCGAGTCTTGTTCTTCTCTCGATACCCTGCGATGCTTGGCGTAAGCGACCAGCTTCTTCCGTATTCTTGACCTTGACTCGATCTTCATCCTAGATTGCTGTGTCTACCGTTAGATATCTGGTCGAATTGCGTGGATGGAATGGCATTGCCCTGTCTGCAGTCCATGCACGCGATGCCAAGATCTACATCGACGATCCTGGCCCCTGGATACTTGGTCTGGCGACTGAAGCGAGGTATAGCGTGCGACCTGTGCCAGAAGTCTGTGTCATAGACCTGTATGTTGCAGTTTGTTCTCATGTGGTCTCTCACGTTACCGGCTAACCCTGCGTAGGGATATCAATTACTTGAGCTGCCCCTTGCCACCCCCTGGCATTGTCTCTGTGAAACAGCAGCGAGAAAAGTATAGACAACGGCTGCTTGCCGCTTTTGAACCTCACTATCATCCAGACCATGGCATACCCTCGTAGGTCCTCGTTGATGACTTTTTCTTTCCGGTAATTGATGCTTGTCACCTCAATGACAGCGAGTTCAAAGAGGCCTTTCCTGCAGGTCGCTTCCGCCCAGTATGCAAGGTCCAGGCAAAGAGAGGTGGGGAGATGGCTGCTGTCGCTGATACTATCAAGCCGCCTGAATGGTGGCATTCAACTCGCATCATTCAAGCATTTGATGCCGTTCTCGAGGACAAGGTGAACTAGTTCACGTGGAACGCTTCCGAGCACTATGCTAACTTCCTATAGTTCAGGAAGCCTTCCCTTTTCAAGCGTCTCTCCTTCTTTGGTACCATTCGTCGTCTGCCACAATTGACTGCCGCAGAACAGCATATTCAACTCTCCATTCGTAAACGTGCTACCGCTTTTGTCGATGCACGAGACGACCTCGAGACCAAGATTGGTCGACTCTCTCGTCGTCTCAATTTCCTTATGACCGAGGCCGACCTGTGGAGAGACAAATTCGTGACGTTTGAACAGTACGCCGAGAAATTAAGCGTGGAAGCAGAGCAGTTGAGGGGTAAGATTGGCAAAGAACAGAGGGAAACCAAAAGGCTGAGTGGTCTCGTTACCTTGACGGCTGCTGAGAAAGCCAAGTTACAGACTCGTGAGTAAACTCCGTCCTTATATGGAGACCTCGCATTGAAAACGTTAACGTCAGGACTGGTCGAAACCGAGCAAGCACGCAAGGATGCACTCATCGAACTGGAGCGGATGCGGGAAATGATGGAACACATGGAACAGGAGCGTGCAGAGATGGTCGCTGAAGTGGAAGCACAGATCGAACGTGCACTCGCATCCATGACTGTTGACATCGATGAGTCCGACTATGGTGGAGAACTCTCATCCCGCCCTGGTTCACGCATGTCCACTTCCGCAAGGTCCGCCGGTGGAACACGTTCGAGGCGGGCAAGCGATGCTGTAAAGAATGGGTCTCATGAGAGTAGTGGGTCTCGGCTGCGCAGCTTCGGCACAGAGTCGACCCTTGCTGAGGCATATGAACGTGGAATGGATGATACGCTGGTTGCCAGCAAATCCGAGCGGGAGACAGACACTATCGCCGAGGAAGAAGAAGCTCCGGTGTCGCCGATAAAGAAGAAGAGATTCTCTGCGACGCAGAGTGAAGTCGTACAAGATGGCATGACCGCCGTCGATGAAGGCATCAGTGAGCGCAGCGATAAGATCGCGCAGAAGGTGCTGGAGATCCAGCAAAAGGTCCGTCGATATATCGCTATTGACCTGTCATTTTCTGATTCGCTCTGCAGTTGGAAACGGCATTGGCGTCGGAGAACGTCCAAGACCGGAGGAAGAGATCTGCAGCGCACAAGAGCACTGGGTCTGACTATGCTACTGACGAGCGCGCCGACGAGAGCTCGGATGCCGCCGTGCCTGTCCGTCCACGCCAACCACGTGGTACCAAGCTCATCAACAACCCTCCTGTCAAGGCGAAGCGCAGAGAGCGTAGTGACACCGCGTCTACAAACCGCACTGGAACCGGTACGATCACCCACCACTCTGTCGACACTGCCGCTTCACCAACGCCACGACATTCCTCCGTTCCCGACAACGGTTCACCCACACCACGGGGGGACAAGATCCCTGCACAAGTCGAATCCGAGACAGACGGTACTGAGATCCAGACGCCTACCGTGGAGACATCGCGTGCATCGATGCGACCGTCGATCCGGAAAGTTTCTTCTGGTGCCTCCTTGACGGCACTTTCTCCTGTGGCACCAACTACTGCGCCAACGACCCCCGCTTTGACGTCAGTCACGAGTACAACTGACGAGTCTGATACCGACTTTCAAAGCGCCTACTCCGCGAGCCCACGCGACAGTTATGGTAGCTTCGAGGGCAGCAAGGCGTTGCAACATGATTCTGACGACTCTGGAACATCCACGGACCAAGACTATAACAGGGAGAAAAGACACGTGACAGAATATACCGACCTGCCTATGAGGGTGCGACTTTCGAGTACAGCAACTGCGGTACCGCAGTCCAGCCCGACCCTGTCGGACATCACGGCCGCACCAGGCGCCCGCGGCTTTGCGACGCGTTCGCGTCAGGGAACCCATTAGTACGCCCTGTCAGGAATATACCCCACCCTACACACGTATTTCATCATCATCATCGGAACGCACTAACCCCTCCAGTCTTTTCATCCTACCACTCCTTCCCTACAATTATTCGCTCGTATTTGTTCATAGGAATCACACATGTTCAGCTTCAATGCATATATTACAGCTTATTTCAGCGCAGTACAAAAATGCTACATGACGCGGCGACTACCTATCCGACCCAATCTATCAGTTGCCTGCTAGTCCATTCTACGCCTATTATTGAACGCTTTGACTACCGACGCGATTTGTCCAAAGAACCACACTTGTGCGTTCTTGTCAGGTATCAGTACAAACTTGTCGTGGTCCTTGCCCGATTTGTGAGAAAATCGGATACCGTTATCCTCAGTAGTGACGCCTTGTACCATGGCCAAAGGCAGATCCCACTCTAGGCGCAACCTCTTGGACCAAAACGACAACACCCTCGCCGAGGTCAACAGCACGACGTTGTCGCCGCCTACATCATCTGTCCATATATTCGGCGTCTACGGCGCACGCTTGGCTGAACGCTTACCGATGTGAGCGACATAGCACTCGTTCCTGTAGGCACCTTGCTCCAGGTCTCTCATCCAATACTGGCCAAGTGCCTCGCGACTCGAGAACGGCTGAAATCGTCATGTCTTTAGAGTCCAAACCGAGGCGACCATCTCTGCACACATACCACCAGCACTCCGTCTGGAGGGACATGTCTCGGCTAGAATGAATCGAGTATGACCCTGTGCTGACAATACGGTGGTTTACAGCCACTCACCGGTCTGACGCGATCCCTTTCTGGCTTATCGAAGACGGTCGTCGTGTTCCTTATCCCTGACCGCAAGATCAACGATTACGAACGACAAAAGACGAGGAACCTGGCTACCTTCAGAGACGTTCGACGCGAGGTCAAACACCCCGACTGCAGGTTTCGTCAGTGCACTGTAATCACATATTAAGCAGTATTCTTGCAAGTAGGATGTACACGTACCCAACCAAGCCCTTGCCTATGCCTTTGAAAAATCCAATGGCACCTTCCGTCTCTGCTCCCTGGATGGGCTTCGTCTAGTACCTGGTAAGCAATCGTTGTGGTGAATGTTATATCCGTTGTGCATACCACAATCCCCTCCATTGCACTAACAACGCTGGTGGCGAGCGCCTCACCACCTGCAGCTACACCATAGCTGACAAAGAGTGTGAATATAGAACAAGGGAAGCGGGAAGAACCCTGCTTACATTGCGTGACGTGGTCGATTGCGGCGTTGTGACAGCCTACGTTGCGCTTGATATTCTTCGTCGAACGTAGCGGCGGATAAACCTGGTGTCAAGTGAGACGTGTCCCATGAAGAGGAAGGAGTTGTCCGACCTTTTCCCAGGCTGCTTGTGAACTTGGTGACACTATCTGATAGACCGAACACTGTCTTCTTGACAAAACTAGCAGCACCCTGCACTTTGGGTCAGAGCACTGGGCACTGACTAGATGAACAGTCAACTACCTTTGCTATTCCGATACCCAACTCCTTGTTCCCATGCATGACAACGCCGTGGTATGGTGCATAGAAGATGTCTGCAACCCCAGAGCTCACATTTGTGAAGAGGCCCACTGGATTCCCAATGAAGTCGGCAGAACCGAGAATGCGATACAGTTGCCGCAGGACATCTTGACGGTAGTGGTATGTAATACGACTTTGAAGTTCAGGTATTGTCAGTCGCATATCTGAGATGGCAAGGGCGTTTAGCTCAAGAGGTGCATTATTGACACTCCCCAATGTCACGGTTAGCGCGTTGACCACCACTGCCAAAGGGTTACGGATGCTCAGCCTGCGATGATATGAGAAGGCTGGGTAGTAGCATGCACCATCTATAACTTACTTTTCCTCACTACCGACCCTTTCAGTTCGCATGAAGGACAGAGTTAGCTGAATAGGCTGTAATTGGAGTATCTCAAAGTAGACATCTTGCCCGGGAGGAGTAGGCTGTGGGTCGGGAATTATCTCCGGGTGCTGTATTAGGATACTTGGGAAAAGATGAGCCATGATTCAAATTTCATATCACCAACTCACTGTTCTACGTTTTCCTCCCATGAAGCACCTTTGACCTGCGTGAGATCGTATATGGCGAAGAGAAAATCTTCATCGGCTTCAATTGTCAAGGCCTGCAATAGAACAGAACAGTATTTGACGAAGACGACGCCATGCTCTATGAAGACTATTAGGAAAAAAAAGAGATCCCGCATTTTCTGTACCTTGATCCTTTAGCCACACAAGTGAGGCTTGGATTGTTGGGGGAACAGCCACCGTTCCACTAGCTTCCTTGGACACAGGGCTCGGTTGGAGGAGAACAGGATATAGTGCGTCGTGGAGTTGGTTGTCAATTTGGAGAGACCCACAGCACAAGGTGACTGCCTGCGAGACTGGGGTATCGCTGTATTCAAAACGTAAGGACTCCAATGAGGCATATACCACCTCAATCATCTTGCGATTGATGAGGGATATTCCTATTCCTGCAAGATCGACCTCGACCTTCAGGGTGGGTGCGGCGTCTTCGGAGACTGCCTCAAAGGCCTCGACACTTCCCAGTGCGTCAGATCGAGATAGCGAGCCAATGGTCCGGTGTTTGGGTTTATACACACTACGCTCTGCAACGTAAGGAGTGATTCGCAAGATTTGTTTCTGGTGGTCTGCCCGTACATCCAACGACACGGCACGTGCTCGTTGCCGATCCTTGGTTGTTGGTCAGGAAAATCGAAACAAGGTAACTGCTGAGACGAACTTGAAATCTGAACGGAACAAGAACGCCAATTTCCATGATGTCAACCACGCGGCGCGCATCGTTCACCATCAACATGAGCTTCTTCTCCCTCGCGGCGGGCTGATCCCAAGCATATTGCGTCACAGAATGTGGTGCAAGCCTGTATCGCGGTATGCTCGATTTCACTGCTTCTACTTCATTCAGACCCGAGTCCTATACATGGTCATTGACTGGCGCAGCAGCATTAAAAGTAAAATTACCCATTGGGAAACAAAAATGGTATAATCACTGTCGTTTTCTAGTTCAAAGGGCCATTCGTCTGCCTTTATGAATGTGACGAAGATCGTGGACCCATTAATTTTGATGTCTGCTGTGACAATGTCCACTTGATTGTCCTCCGACGCTCTGGGTACTCGAAGATGAATATTTCCGATGTCCTGAATGTTGACGGGAGATGACCTGACAAGTTTCGGTTAAATTTACAAACGCATCTTGCTCCTAGTTACCTACCATCGCACGTTGAGACCAGTGTACGCAACAGTGAGAAGCTTCTCCTCCCCGGCCTGCATGACTTGTAACGGGATACGGTCTCCTGGATCCAGTACAGCTCGACCACGTGGTAACCCCTTGTATTCGCGGAATTGGACAGGGACAGGGAGGTCGTTCTTCAACATGAACCTAGGCGAAATTGTAATCACTTTCGTGAGTTTGTACTTGCCCAGCCCCTCCGTCCATGATAGCCCGAAATGATACTCCTCGTTCTTTTGTTTCACAGATGGAATCACCATCTCTGCGTCCGCCGCTGGAGCTTCAAGGCTGAATACCTTAAATCATCAGGAGATCCATCAACACTTGCGAATTCAGGTGACATAGATGACACGTTACCTTCGACCAACCCGATTCCCCGACCTTGAATATAAACGCTTGAGCGTTATCGTGAGGATGAGACAGCACTGTCCTCGCTGTTAGCACGCCAGTCCGTAGTAAGACACCAGAACTTACAGAATGGCATGGGGGTGGCGAGAACCTCTTACGAAGTACATGAATAAGTGATACCATGAAATAACAACATAACATGTTCATACCTGGCCGAGCATCACCAGCAACATCCAACGGAGAAGTGGCGCGATTAGATCGAGCTGTCCTCACGCTGAAAGATATTCCCGTCTTGTTCACAACAAGGTATGGACAGTAAATCTGGACTTTGAACGCTCCGCCGGATTCGGGATATCGACTCGAGGAAGGTGAGATCACGACATCTCGTTAGATGGAGACACCACATACACATAATTAAGACTCAGGTGAAGCTTGCGATTGCTTTGATCGCGAAGTGACAACCGGGATTCAATATCGAAGTCAGAGTGGCGTTCTGTATTTATGATGGCAAAGTCGCTTGGCTTGAAGACTGCTAGAGCCATTAGGCCTGCACCCCAGGAACCCGGTTTATTCACCTGTATCTTGTACCTCCACATTCAGGAGGACCAGGTGGTCTAGTTCCACCGAGTGCACTGGCATCACGCCTCCCTTTCGTAGGTAGCTTTTCCAATTCTGGTCCGCGTTTTTGTCATAGATGCGGTATTGCAGGTTATAGGGCAACAAGTTCTCCAGCTCAATCGGAGCACGAAGTTTGACTTGGATTTTGGGAGATTTCCTAGGAGGCGTGTCAGGAAATGGCAAGGTGCGTGATAGAGACTTGCCGTGCAGCGGGGTCAGTGGAGTCTGTTTGCACCCATGCTTGGAAGCGGAACGGTGCCTCCTGTTGGTCGTTGTGGGGACAGCTAATGGAAAAAGACCTCTTGGCGACTAAATCCTCGAATCGCAGGGATGAGCACCAACGATAACCAAAGCCTTCTGCAACGTTACTCAGTAGGATTCGGTATATGTCAAAAGTGTTGTACTCACGATCCGGCTGGAGTTTGACTCTGCTCTGTGTAACAGCTTCAATGGGCAATGCGTAGTCTTGGCCAGGAGCTTCGTGGTCGTGAGTGTTTCAGTACAGCACAGGGATACAAAGCAGTGACTAACCAATCTTTTCCAGCGAATACACGGGATGGCCAGTGTGATCCACTAACATGAGTTCCAGTGGATAGAATGTCAAGTTCACCACTAAATAAGTCGAGCGCAGAGTCACTATTTTGACATTGTCTTCCACTGTTACCGCGCACAGCAGACGATCAGCGTATTTCTCCATCCGAGGTCGTAGCGAGAAAGTAAATTCTCCCTCTCTATTAACCGGGATACCTCGAAGAGCTTCCCATGGCTTCCCGACAATTTGAATGCCGATGTTGTGTTGTTCAGACGCCGAACCATGCTTAAAACTAGTCAGCTGACGATCGAAAAGTTCGCAGCTGGACCTACTTCCCGCATCTTCTTCCAGTCATCAAATCGCCATTCTATGGTCTGATCGTGATTGAGTTTGACTACATTGCTTTCTTGCATCCCACCGCTGGTGTCGTTATCTGACCAGACGAAAAGCGGAGAACCCGTGCGATTCCGAATTCGATATGGTGCGTAGCTCCCGCGATCCTTCTGCATAACTAGCTCTCGTTCCCGTCCCCACATGTTGATGGAGGTTGTTGCCAGCTCGGCGAGTGTAGTGCTAAGGTTAAGGTCCAAGCGCTCGCGAGCAGCCATAGAGACCTTGAGAGCACTTGAAGCTTGATCCTTACTCAGCTATCATTGCCACTGTCAGCGCAAGCTACCCAGGCAGCCAATTGACCATAATTACCGATAGCGCAAACTTCCAAG
The DNA here is from genome assembly GCA_038089995.1 of Tylopilus balloui. NCBI lineage: Eukaryota > Fungi > Basidiomycota > Agaricomycetes > Boletales > Boletaceae > Tylopilus > Tylopilus balloui. The sequence goes on along the minus strand of JBBPLW010000005.1, from coordinate 199,081 downwards.
GGTCAATCACTAATAATATATGGTCAATTGGTCGATGAACTGGATATGAAGGAGGCCATACAAGGTTCCCAATGCGAATTTGTAAGATTCCAATAGTTGATCTGCGTTTCTAGCACGGCTGACGCCTGGAGCTACATTGGGCGTGTCAAATTCACGAACTTGGCCTTGCTATGGAAGGCTCACCCCTGACGACCAGTCCTTAGCCATCAACATAAAGGGCTTTATATTCAACTGAAGCATAGGTTGTTCGTGCAGATCCCCAATTAGAATCAATCTAAAACCGTCGATTGTCCCTTTCATCTAGAGGTGTTGTCATGTACTTCTCACACGCGATATGCTACGAGGTTCATACCTGTTCCTTCGACATGACAATACGAGCTTTCGCAGGTGTTTGCCGCGCACCCACCGTGGATGATGCGGACCAGGTAGTATGGCTTTGTATGTTCGAGGGCTGTTCGTCGAGCGAGGTATTCCCTTGCGATTTAGCGTACAGCTCAACAGCTTTTGTGGCAATCGCAGTAATGAGCGTGATATCGCGGTACGACGCCCGAAAGACTACTTCTGTGGATGAACTTTCCATCGATACTTGTTGTTCTGGTTCAGAGGCCCGGCTGTCGAGGGAGAATGTCAGGTCAATATCGTCCAAAAAGCGCACGGTGTCGGATTCTGCTCCCATGTGTATAAGTGACATCCCAAGCCGGTTGACGCTCAATGCCATGATACCCTACGGTCAGTCAGCACTTCACTGGTGATTGTCTAGAGCGATGCTGACCTGCTGAGATATCAAAATCTGATTAATATGAAGTCTAATGGCTTGGGAACAGGGATCGGAATCGTTTTCGAGTACACTGATGGAAACATCATGAAGCTCGAGGCGTAAGTCGGTGGTAGAAACCGTGGAAGATTCCTTTCTTGCTTCCCTTCCGTCGGTTTTATCAGAAACCTTTGGACCTGAGGGACCACTGGCGAAGAATGACAGGAGCGAGAAGATGGGCTCCACAGAAAAGATGATGTGAGGAGCATCGATTGTCATGATTACAAGAGCAGAAGTACCAGACGACGAATAAAGGACCATGAACTGGTTTCGTTCATGTTCAGCGGCTGGAATGATTTCCCTGAATCTGGACCCGCCAGGTCGAATGTTGCTCATAGTAAATGATCGTAAGACCAGCTGAGCCTCAGAGGCCCCGTCAGACATTGACTTGGAACGGAGGCTGACATCATTCAGAGCAAACCGCGCAATCCCATGATCTCTAAGATTTGCCTCGGTGGTTGCCTCCGTGTCATACAAGTACAGTCTGACCGCAGATATGGACGCCACCAAGTCAATTGTAGTCCGGAGCCGATTTCCATTGAGAGTAGAAGATACGCGGATCTCGGGCTCCAGATTGATAAGTGACATTTGCACCTCCGGGGTAGCGAAAGAAGGGTTTTCGAGACATGGGGCGGGTGTTACAGCTGAATCAACCTGGGCGCTGCCTTCAGGAGCACCGACAAGCACTCGCGGTATCGACTGAGAGAGTCCAACGAGGATCTCGTATTGGATTTGAGTGAGGTAGAGCTTTATGTCGGATACTTTGATGGCAACCTGTTATCGTGGATGAGTAGTGACAACCTTACCAAAGTCTGAAGCTTACTCGAGTATTCGGTACCTCGTCATCTTGGGAGCGATCATTGTGTACGCGTTGGTAAACATCGGCAATGACACTGATATCATCGACGATCTTGAGCGTAGACAGTCTTCCGTGGTAATAAAGGTCCGACACAAGCTGTAGACCATTTAGGCTCGCCGAAATCCTACTGGTGTCCCCGTCGAAGGAGTTGCTCGCGAAGACTTCACCAAGGCGCATTGTTACGATATTAGGAAGGCGTGCTGGGTCAGTGGGGAAGGCGACAATTGGAGTCTTCACGGAGATCTCGAATTGCATACGTTCAATTTCAGAGGCTCTCTGTACAGCTGCATCACGAGCTGTATCATACAGGACCTTGAGCTTTGCGAGTTTTGTGAAAAACAAGTACATGTCGTGAAAGGGCTGCTCGAGGAAGTGAACTTTGAGCGAGCCTGTGGCCAAGTAAACAGCCGACTTGATGCCAGTGTAACCTTCATCTTCCGGGTCGTAGGTCTGGTATCTGAACTCGGCAAAGTTGCTGCCTTCGATGGACAAGATTTGTTTAAACTCTTCTCGGCAAAGATCCACGGAGCGATCATCGCTCAGTGCTAGACTCCCCAGGCGACCAGTGATACGCATAGTACTCGATTTCAAAATCATGAGAACAGAAGCAGTTGAAAGTGACAGAGTCGCCAGACTAGCGAGGTCATTGATCAATACAACTGTTCACTTTAGTAAGCGAAAGCCACGCAGCTACATTTGCCATTACTCACCTTGGATACTGTCGAGTTTCACAGCGACACGTGTAGCGCTGTTAGAATGAGGTCGTATCTCCGTGGCGCCTGCGGGTTCCAAGTTTTCAACCGTCGCTGAAGTTCCCCGCGGAACGAATGTGGTGATTAAGAAGTCATAGAGGGAAATAACGGGCTCCGGTGCAGCATTGAAGATAAATGTCGATAGCCGCACATCGATACTCTGCTCGATGTTGTCGTAAACTGTAGAAAACTCCGGGGAATTTTTTTGAACGCGCAAGTACGAGACTGAGAGAAGATCCTTGTCACCGCCATCGGCATCATCTGATGAAATGAGTCGGATCGGATCCTTATCAGCCTGCACGATATTCATGATCACAGCCCTTCGCGAATTGTCAACTCTAACCTAGGCATAATACGTTTATGCTCACCTGAGATTGATATCCACAGTTAAATTGTATTTGAGGAGCACTAAGCCAAGCCGAAAGTGTTGGAAGGTGACATGTCCAAGCGACTTCTCGCTCCCATTTACCCCTGATCGTGAAATTGATGCTCGTAGATCGTCAACCGCGAAGTCGAACTCGAAGATGTGCTGCCGGAGTTCCGGATTCTGCAACAAATGTCGATGAGGCTCGAGTAATAAATCACGGTGTCATACTACCTCTGAAGTACCGTCGCTCGCTTCAAAGAATATTTCGTCACGATTAGTAGAGGCAAGTTCAGCTTCAGATTGGTCATCGTCCACGTTGTATTCCAGTCCCGCGTGCGAGAACAATCCCGTCGACAAAGGCAAGACCATGGATTCCGTACCGATGTATGGTGGAGACAACTTTGGATTTTGTCTCTTCTCTGATTCCTTGCCGAATTGTGGGATAGTAACGTCAATTAACCGCATGAGTGTCTTATACTTCGTATCCGACAGATTGACGTGTAAACTTGGGAGTTTCCCGGAAACTTTGAATCTGGCAAGGTTGAGAACACTCGGAACAATTGAGTTCTGCACTTGAAGTTCAATGTTAGTGCGCTCCAGTAGGTGGAGGTGGTCGCCATTTTTTGACGTCAGAGCGTCACGACAAGCTTGCAAGTGAGTGCCCATGATAAACTACGGTCGATGAACAGACGAATCCGTGATCCGAGGAAGCGACTCACCTGTGCAGCTTCGAGCTTGAGGGTCACTCTGTCATACATAAGCGACTCCAAGCGCGTGTAGTCTGCTTCGCTATATTGCCGATTCTTTTTTGCTTGCAGCTCGCGCATAGCGTCTTTATCAGCGAGGTCGCTCTCGACCGCAATGTGTCCTGCGTCAACGATTAAGTGACCACCGTCGAAGGAGGTGACACTAGGGGAGAGTCAGGTCACGGCAAAAATGAAGACGAAAACTCATACTCCTCGGGGATAATGATAACAGGTGCATTCATGTCTACTTGTAGATCAATCGTCTTGTGGGATTGCAACGCATATTCCAAACTAGCCCGGGTCTCCTTTCGCAAGCCCTCCAGCGTTTGACTGGCAACGTTCTATGATGCAGTCATATCACATGAAGGGAAACGCACGTAAAGTTACAACTACTCACCAGCAAGGCTTCCACTGACTCCAATTGGCTTTCGGGGGGTCTGAAGAACTTCGCAATCGCTTCAACATACCCTCGGTGATAGATTATCTCCATGTGACGCATGCGAGCCGTAAGAGCAGAGTCTGCCCTCTGATCGAGTGGATTACTCTCGAGTTTGAGGTAAAAGAAAGGCTCGTTGCACTCCACATCCTTCCCTGGCGCGACATGCTTAGCTATGGGATTCTTGACTTGGACGATTTGTGGATGAAGGGTATTCTTGGTGGTTCCATCAAACACGCTCAGCCCTCCAAGAGAGACGGATGTTTCGAAATTGTCCGGTCTTTGAATGAAGTCAGCACAGAATGATTCAAAAACCATGGATATAATATCCGAGGCCGCTCTTCTTGGATAACTCCTCAACGCAAAAGACCCCTTTCTCAGCTCAGCTGTAATTCGTACCTTCACGGCATCCTGCGGTGTTTCCAAGGAAGCCGCTATAGCAGATTTTTCGTCATAGTCGAGGATGTCGTACAGCTGCCTCCGTTGTTCCTCCGTCATTGGACCACCAAAACCTGTATCCTCATTTGGGACGTCAGAATCTGCAGAATTCCATAACCAAGATGTCCAACTGCGTGCTTGTTGTTGCTGAGCGCGCTCTTCCTCTAGCCTTTTGCGTTGTGCGATATCTTTCCGTAGACGAGACCGCGCGATCGACCTATAGAAGCGGATGTCTTCATATGTTAGCTTTCGTTCCAAGGCTGCGACCCCAGCGGCATCCTATTCTCAAGTGTTTGAACAAGAAAAATCCATCTGGCGAAAAAGGTGCACGTACATTCTCGCGGAGAGTATTCATGAGTTTTCTTCCAAAAAGTTCTACGTACTTGTTTCGGTCGTCACGACGTTCCGCAAAGTAAGCCCAGGTCCATTTTCGCCTTCGTTCATGGACGCTGTTTAAAATGGCTAAGGCAGCGAACCGTAGACGGGCTCTGGCATGGTTTCTTGCAAAGTCTTCGCTACTTGGTCGAAATTTGCGGTACTGGAGACTTCGGTAGTCTGTGGTGTAGTATGCACATTCAAACTTACTTGGTGCTGACGAATATAAAAATGGTACATAGTCACGAGAGATATGACGTCCCGGTATTGATTGTTATCCAAGGCTACGCCAATCTCCTCAAAACGTAGATGCACGTCGACCTGAGGTGTCTTGTCGTCTACTTTGCTGTTCATGACGATCTCCAGAGCTTGATAAGACTATAATCCATGACAGTCAATACATCACTCACTCTTCCTTCCCCTGACACCGGACTTAGGATGAATTGGTGAGAGGAATTTCGATCGTTACGGGGGATCTGCCAAAAAATGTTAGGTATAGCAGTAAACTTGGATAGTAGTATACCATATCCATGAACTTTCTCTTGGCTTCGTATGATGGCAAGCCAGCCATGCTAAGTGAATCTGTATCAAAGTAGATGGCCAAGGATAGCAAGCTAGACAGCTACGTCGCGATGAGCGACGTTGTAACGCTTGTAAGATGCTCCCTACTTTATGAATTGCGCCTGCGGTACTTTCAATGAATGCTCGTTCCCAATGTTCATTGACCGACTGGATGACAAAGCAAGCCAGTGTGATTCCTGCAGCAAAAGGATGCTACCGGCAATGATTCAGATTAAGCGGAACTCGACTGATCCAACAATCATACTTACACCAGGAACACTCAACTTATCTTCGTATCTTACGTGTATATTCTTGACTGTCACTTGCACATTATTGATTATTTTGGCGGTCAGGGAAGCCCAGAAACCCTGGGGTTGAGGGGAAGTGTCTACTAATCCAGATTGAATCACAAGAGGCTATGGATCTCGAGCTAGGAAGTAGCATACCCTGTGAAGCCTCTGCCTGTCCGCGCACGTTGAACAACTCGGCATTCTCGAGGCGCTCCTGCTTGCTAGCTTGAGCGGTGCGTTCCTCCTCTTCTGGATCGATGTTATCCCGCGGGGAAGGCACTACGAGGAGGTAAACATCTTCGATGAGTATTTCCACTGGTTGGTTGCCCAGATTCATCCAGCGAAGGGACAAGGTGAATGTTCCGAGACAACCTGGAAACAGGATCTTGATATGTTTCTGAAAGCAGGTTCTGTACCAACCTTCGAGAACGTCTACGGGTAGTCTAAACTTATCGAGGGCGCCTTTTTTGAGGCGTAGGTTCCGCAATGTCAGCTGACCTGGAGATTGCATGATGTTTGCGAAGTAAAAAGAGACTGGGTAAAGAAAAGACCTTGTCCTATTCCATAGTTGACCTGATTCATGTCGAGGTTTTCGACATACGGAGCGAGAATTCTGTTGAACAACTGTACGGTGTTGGGGCTGAGTGTGTGGGTGATGACGATAGTGATACGCACGATGTTCAGGACTTCTTTTCCTGGGTCCAACCACCACATGATTGTGGTGAGACGAGGTTGGTGCGTGTTTAAGGCGAATAGTAGGGCATGGACAAACAGGGAAGCGCAGCGTCGTCATCTCACGTGACTTTAGTCTGTGGTCGACGCGTCGCCGTGAAGTTCGAACGTGGTGCAAGGAGACGTCCCCGTCTCATATGTCCAGGCGGTCCGCTACACTACCGACGTTCACAACCATGATTTGCACCGTTTGCGATCCCGACCTCGTACGACATGCCACTGGGGTGAGCTCCGCGTTTCCTCAGGCTGGTTACCAGGACAGCATTCCTCTTGGCCTCTTGGAAGCTCGACAAGGCAAAGTAGAGTATGCCAACACAGGGCGAGATCGTCGGCCGCTGGGCACGAGTCGAACACGGTCTAGGCTAAGATGGAGGCAGACTCAGTTCTCTGTCCAATGGGTACCCGAAGTCACGCACTGTCGTGTCACGCTTCCCCAGTTTTGCAGTGCACGGATTTCATTTTTTCAACTTGTCCTTCCACGGTCATGGCCCCCCTCGCCGACCTTCTCCTCACTGTCCTGCCTACCGACGTGCTCCCTTACCATCTCACGCACTATGTCCCAGGCAAGACCCCTTTCTCAACAACGCCTGTCGTGTTTGCGGCACTGGCTGCCTACCTCGCTATCATTTTTAGCATTCGGCATGTCATGAAGGACCGCCCTCCACAAAAACTCAACACGCTCTTTCGCATTCACAACGCTCTCCTAACTTCGGGCAGCGCTTTCCTTCTCGTCCTCATGGTCGAAGAGGTCGCTTCAATATGGATCAGATCAGGTGCATATGATACCATGTGTCACGAAACGTCATGGACTCCGGTCAGTTCTTTCCAATCCCTCTCGCTACTCCTCACCATTGCTAACCATTCCAGAGGCTTGAATTTTACTACATGATTAATTACTACTTCAAATACATCGAGCTTTTAGACACCGTCTTCTTAGCACTGAAGAAGAAACCTCTGGGTCTGTATTCCAGCCTCTGTGTTGTTCCATCCTAACATTATTCATATCTAGCCTTCCTACACGTCTTCCACCACTCGGCGACGGCTTTGTTATGCTTCACACAGTTGAACGGCAAGACGAGTGTCGTAAGTTTCACCGCTCTCCTGTTTCTGTTCCTTCTCAGTTTTCCATGTCAGTCTTGGGTTGTCATTACCCTGAATCTCCTAGTCCATGTCATTATGTGTAAGCGTCTGGGTAATTTACCTCTGTAGTTGCTCAATGAGCCACAGATTATTACTATTATGCGACAGCCGGGGGTGCCAAGATTTGGGTATTACTGTCGCTATCATAGTTGGCGTCTTTCTCATCTAGGTCTCTAGTGGAAGAAATACCTAACAACTATGCAAATTACGCAGTTCGTCATCGACCTCTTCGTTGTCTACTTTGGCAGTACGTGTAGCTGACTGTCCAGAGATTTGAAAGATATTGACATCTAGTTTAGCATACCAGCACTTTGCGCATTCCCGTTTCTCCCATCTCCCTCACGTCGCGAACTGCGCTGGAACGGAGGCCGCTGCATTGTTCGGCTGCGGGCTTCTTTCAAGCTATCTCGTCCTCTTCATCAACTTTTACATTCGGACATATCAAAAGCCTGTGATGGGGAAGAAGCCTGTTGTTAACGGCAATGGACTTGCTAACACCACAGGGTATGCCATTGTTCTATGGCGTAACCCGTCTACTCACCTGTCGTACACATTGCAGGCTCAAAGAAGAGTGAGGTGTTTTGGTGTCTGAACACCACTTTGGGGCCCGTATAAGAACCACTCGTATAATTGCTACCGTCTCAGGTCACTGCAATGCTTTACCCAAGATTTCACACACTAGGTTCCATCGTCTCGTATCGTCATCGTGTTACCCTCCTTTGCCGCGTTCTTTCTTCGTTGCGATGAAGGCTATTTCTGCATATCGACATTTGCATCTCATCACTTAGTGCTAGATATTTCTTGGCGTGTTTTCTTTTTCTGTTGATACCATGGTTCGCGAGTTGGGATCATGAATGGACGACGTTGTAGAGCAATGCTTGTGAAACTGAGTGAGCAAAGACTTTGAGTTGCGCGAGACGAGTCTGCTCGTCCCGCCATGTCACTCAACCAGTCCCGCACCCCCGAAGAGGCTGTTCCTCGCGAGTTCATCGTCTCTGCCAAGCTCTACGTCCCTTCCACTGCATTTCTCGCTCTACGCAAGGTGCGTCTCACCCCCTCTCTACCTCTGACGTGCTCCCATCACGGCTCTTAGCCAACCGCTTCGCGGCGCAGGGCTGATCGCAAGGAGCTCCGCAAATCCGTCGAGGATGTCCCCAAGAAGGTCAAAGGTCCGCAGTGCACCACATGGCCCGTAATACCCGTTAAGCCGTGCCCATAGAGAAATCCAGCTGGATATCGCTCACTCGCTCCCCTCCCGGATCGGTCCAGTGGAGACCAGCGACATGTAAAATTTCGGACGAAGACGACCATTGCCTCCTGAACATCTATCTCGATGTATGCCGTGTTCATCATTCTTTTCGCTTGATTGACAATTGGTCCAAGGAAACGATCCTATATCAGACAGTCTACTTGCACTTGCTCAACCACACCGACATTCGCTACGCTGACCCGTCATTATTCCTCCGCAAGAACTGTATCGTGATATCCTCTGCCGGGTGTGCTTTCTTCTTCTTCCGATTTTTCTCCCCTGTTGATTCCCGGCATGCAGTGGACAACGATGGAGTTCCGGTCCCGGCTCCGAACAGATCTATCTCCACTTTGGGGATACAGATGCTTGTAACACTTGGCTTGTTCTCCTTCGATCCTATGCGAGGGCGGAGATTTACGGTCAGCCTTGCGTCCCTTCGGATGGCGGACTATATCGCATGTGGCGGCAAGTTGAGCTCACTGTGCTGCAAGGACGGAACCTTGGTCATCAGAAGCCTTTCGTCGATGCCAGCGCAAGCTCCTTGACACTCGGCGAAGACTCCAGGATTGAATCTGACCCCGTCGACTTGGACGTGTTCTGCGAAATTCATATAAATGATAACATTTGTGGTCGAACAACCGTGGTGAAGGGAATAGGCTCTCCAGATTGGCATGAAACCTTCTTATTTGCGGATTTACCACCCTTTGAGGCTCTCGAAGTCCTGCTATGGAAAGAGAGGCGGCTCGTGAAACCGACGCTCCTCGGTTCTACCCGTATTGCGCTCACCAATTTCCGCAGAAGTGAAGACGTAGAAGGATGGTTCCCTGTTATTCAGCCAAGTGGCTTTTTGACTGGTATTCAGGTCGGTGAGCTACGCATGAAACTCAAGGTCATTGAGTGAGTTCCCAGTATGACGTCAATCCAAGTATTGCTCATCTTTTCCTGCAGAGAGATCATCCTCCCCCACTCCAGCTACTCTGGTATGCTCACGGTGAGACACTAAACTGCCACTGGGGTCAATCCACCCACCCACCCCACCCCGATTTTAAGGTGCTCCATTCACGCAACGTTTTGGAGTGGATGAACGACCTCGAGCGCAAGCTTCAACTGCGTGCCTTGTCGGAACAATTAATGTTCATCGCCATTGCCAAGGGCGTCCTCGTTGAACATATCACAGAATATGCGGATCGTGAAGTAGACGGCACTCCTAATTGTAAGTCATGTTTTCCATTCAGAAAGCGTTGCGTAATAACTGATTCCCCCCAGCCCATAGTACACTATTTCGAGGGAATACAACATTTACGAAGACGATGGAACTTGCAATGGCGTTCTACGGGAGGGAATTTTTGGAGGCGAGCATTGGGAACGTCATTCGTCAAATTTACTCCGAAAGGATAGCTATTGAAGTTGACCCAAATCGTGGCGGCAAGAGCCCCAAGGACGTCGAGCGTGGCGTTGAACAGTTAGTGGAGTGGTGTCAGACAATCTGGGACTCCATCTATGCCCACAGGGGTGACTGCCCTCAGTATGTGCTTGTCCAAATTACATCATATCCAGTTAATGCAATTGCTCCTCAGTGAAATATGTAGGTTATTTGAGCACATCCGGAAGCTTGTTGAGACTCGGTACAAAAAGAAAGATGGACACGAGGCCCAGAATAAGGAGCTTCCCTGGCAGAGTGTCTCCGCTTTCTGCTTCCTTCGATTCATTGTACCTGCTATTCTTCACCCACATCTGTTTGGATTGACTCAAGGTAGTTCGATAGCCAACCTACTAGAACGCAGACTTACACTTACATCACTCAGGACTACCCAGCGCCACAGTACAGCGTAGCCTTACGCTGATTGCTAAAGTTATACAGAGTTTAGCCAATCTCAACGTTGTAAGGCTGCAAACTTCGCATCTCACTGAGTACGGCTAATTCGGACTTGTGGCTTAGACGGTACAAAGAGAGGAATATATGCGTGGGGTCAAGGATTTTCTTAAGCAAAACCTTTCAGCGATGGTGGATTACATCCTGGTTGTGTCCACATCAATCCACGATACATACGGTCTCCATTCTGGCCATTCCGAATTCAGTCATCAAAGGCTCAAGGTCGTGAATTCCTTGCACCAACGAGGGCCGACAATCTCGATTCTCGAGAGAGAGGCTGTCCCCCTTCTTCCTCACGTGCTTGATATACCGAGACACCTCGCCTGCATCAGTTCATCTTTAATCCGCAGCGCGAGACTGGCTGGTTCGAAGAATTCTATTGAAGGGGGTCACTTGTCTGATCTATGTTCCCGATGCTTTGAAGCAGAGGAAATCGCCCTACAACGTGTCAGCCAACTCGCCATCGATGATTCTCACCCAGCTACTCCGAGATGGGATGTTCCTCGGCCCCACCTGGACAAAACCCCCCACCCCCCACCCTCACCCACATCTCCCATTAGTCGCGCTCATCCAACATCATTCAGACCATCTACAGCTCTTGTATCGTCCGGCCAGCCTTTCTCAACCAACCCTCACACACAACGTGACAGTTCTTCCCCCCATTCATCTCATGGGGACCTTGTTGTCCTTCGACGAGGCTCCGTTCCTGAGATCTCTTCGTGCGAATCCTCGACGTTTCTTGAGGATCGAGTTCCGCGTACACTAAATCGACAGCGTACCCTGCGGCCCAAATCGGTTTCAGCCGATTCAATATCGACCTTCACATCGATATCCGTAGAGCCACATACCCACTCGTCTTCTGTGCAGTTATTTGGGAACTCGGACGCAGCGGTGGCATCGACATCCGATGAATATGGTAAAAAAACGAAGGGCATTTTCAACGGGCTTTTGATTCGACGATGACACACTCCAGTAGCATAGCCATCATGATGTATGGTAACATGAACCATCGATTGAATTTCTCTCCCTTTCCTGTTGTTTTTCGACCTTTTTCCAAGCCGTTGATATATTATATCTGCTTAATACGTGTTTGAGTATTATTAACGAATCCTTGGAGTGAATGATGTCCGTTATGAGTCTGCCTTGAGTACAGTTTCTACGAGCTTCCGCACTTCAGCTGCCACGTCTTCCGAGGTGCTTCTGACAGTGATGCGACACAACTTTTGCACGTCAAGTTAGTCGTGCACGCAGATTATAAGACAAAACATACCTTTGCTTCGCGATTCGGCTCGAGGCGAAGCAAGCACCCAACCTTGCCGTCCACAGAGGTATGGAGAACCCCGGCTCCAACAAGGTTGCTCGGATTAGGGTCGATATCTTGCAGGATCGCCAGAGAATTACCGCTTATCACTTGTCGATTGAATGCAAGATCAATGTGACCTGTATTGTCCAATGATATTGGGAGAACAACCTGAGACTCCCTCGGTGGCCCTCCGATCAGTTTCCAACGTTCAAAGAAATCTGTCTGCCCAAATTTGACACCTTCAAAGAACTTGGTAATCGTGATCGGCAGCCGTATTGAAATGGATTGATGGGCTCCCGCCAAGAAGGACACGGCCAAGACGGGGTACGAGGTAAACACCTTCTTGCATTCTACGTGTAAGATTTGTTGGCTTTGCGTACGTGGGGCAAGTACATTTGGGGGGATTTTAGCAAATGTAGCAGAGAGTGCGTCCGGATCGCTGATGTGAACGGTAGATGTGAACGATGTGAGAGGAGCGGACATTTTGTTTCCAAAGTATATGGCAAGCTGCCCGAGATGGCCCTGAAATCTCGACTTGATGCCAATCTGAATCTGGACATCTTCGTAAAGCACCCCTTCGGCACTATACGTCAGCTTGTTGAACCATTTGTCAATACCAGGTTTGATGGTAAGCCGGGGGGCTCCCTCGGACGCTGGAGGATGACTGGTCGCAGAGAGATCAAGGCCAGCGAGCGAGTCCATCACGCCGTCCACATCCGGAGTTCTCGAAGCTGTAGCCAAGCTGTTCGTTTCTTTGCTCTTGGTCGTTTTGGACCTCGTTAATTGACGCTCGAGGTTGATTTCTTTTCCTCCATGTATCCAGGTCCGCTTGTCCTCCGTATCACCGAGTTTACGATTCAGTCGACTCATCAGCGTACTGACTCGAGGGGGAAACGGAGGCATCTCCTCGCAAACGTTCTGCAGCACTTCGTCGTCATCTGGTCGGCACGCGAGTGCATAGAACTCGCAAGCACGCTGTTGGAGCTCGGCGTCAAGAACATGCCTGTAACGTTCGAAGACGTGGACGAGCTGGGGCTTGAGTTCCGGGAAGACATTGACCCATTTAATATAAGTAGAGAGGAGCAGGGAGCGTGTGGCGGCCCCGCAAAATTGCGATTTCGAGTGGAGTACTTGGAACTGGTTTATGGGGCTGTATCCCGGTTCGTTTGCAATGAGATGGCCATACTCGCCCAAGATATAGCCTTTTACGCTGGCAATCAGAGTTACGACATAAGTTGCGAGCTGCGTATCATACCTCCCACTTTGACTAGACTCTCATGTGTGACAGGCGTCTTGAGATGCTCAAAGACAACTCTTGCAGCATATTCCTGAAGATCCTCTGTGTTGGTCACAATCTGCACCACTCGATACCACACCTCATCTCCAACATGGTCGCCGGCAGCGCTGATGAGCTGCAATATGGTATCGACATACCATTTATAGGAGCTTGCATATTTTTCGGTAAGAATGGCAATTTTGAGTACCATTTCTTCTCGCAACGCGTAGTCTGCAACCTTGAGATATCGGAGAAGCTCTCCGACAATTAATTCCGAGTTATCGACGTCACACATGCTGTAGAGTAGATCTAGGGCACGTCTCCGAACAGAGATATCCTTGTCACGAAGGGACAAGATAATTGTGCCCTGATGTTTCTTCAACGGATCAAGGGAATCCGCGCGAGCTGCAAGATGAGCCATCGTATCCAAACCGAGGTACCGAACATTCGTCTCCTTAGACGAAATGAAGCGAGCGAGAAGAACAGCAGCTGTATCCACTAGAGGTGAGTTGGTGTCCAAGTGAATGGCAAGGCTGATGGCTTCAAAGAGTACTGCATGCTGGGCATTGTTATGCTGGACATTTCTCGAAGGTTCGGCGCTGTTATTCATGATCGTCTGGAGGACCTCGTTCAGCGCGTTGCGAAGTGTGGAGTCCTCTATAAATTCCTTTGGCGGGGTGTTTGGCGGAGAAAACTGGCACGCACCTGTAGGGGGATAATACTGCAGAAGTCGTAGGAGCTTCACCTGTAACCATGGAGCGGGAACTTTGTAGTAGGCATATGTTGCCGCGTACTCGTGTTGGATGACCAGCTACGGAAACATGAATTCATTCTTTCGACGTACGAGACAGCACGACGTACTCACGCGGTGTAGACGATCCACCGCCTTGGTATAACACACCGCGAAGGCGTCAACATGGTCCTGGGCGAGGGCCATAACCAGACTTGTCACGCATAGAACGACACCCTGAGGCGAGTTTGTCAGACATGTGCAGGAAAGAGGGCTTGGACACGTGCCAAGTCTGGATCATCCATGATGGATACCAAGCGCAATGCCCATTCCGCCGCAGGAATGACTTCGGGATGCTTCCGATACAATCGCAACAGCGTCAATGCTGCCTTCTTCTTGACGAACGTTTGAGACGTCCTGTGGCATGATGGGTGTCCGAGTTCGAAGAGAGAGATGAAATGAACCTCACGGTGATATCAGAAGTCTGTGTACATCCTCCGAAAGCGCTTCTGCCATCTCACTGCTACCTACGTTTGCTATTGCGTGCAAAGCAAGGCAATTATTGACCTCGTTATTCTCGTCCAGATCTTTCCGTATCGTATTCACGACTAGACGAAGGAAGTCCGAGTTCTCGTGCATGAGGAGCGTCACAGCGAGGTATCCCTGTCAACGTCGGTGAGACGCCATCACGAACCTGAAATACTCGAGACCCTACGATCTGCTTCTCCGAATACTTGGAACTCGTTATGAGGTTGACGGCCTCCATGTGCCCCACATCGACCTTGTAGCCCAGAATGTATGTGAAGACAATCTTGGCAACATACCTGGAGACGCAGGAGTTCAGATTGGACGTGGCATGAACGATGACGCCCCTCAGCTTACTTCTTCTTCTGATAACCGTCAAGGTTTCCGTCTGGGAATACTCTGTGAGCCGGGAGGATGCAATGGTGGTGGGATGATTCAGACCTTTGAATTTCTTGCGGATGTTTGCCATCTCCTTGTTTATTCTCTTCTCTTCTAATTCGCGCACACGTGCGCCGCGGATGTCCGCGATGAACTGAGATGGACGTCAGTCGAAAAGCTGCATTGACAGGACGTACTAGACTCGCCTGGGTTAAACCACGCATGTTGGTAGCCATCTTTGCTAGACTTGAGCGACTTTGGAGCCGCGTCGTGATGTGGGATGTGGGCGTGTGTCGGCAAGGAGTCACTTACGGCTAACCCGGGGCATGCTTATAATAAGCAGCGTTAGTACTAGATCGCTTACATGTATTAGGTAATTATTGTTAAACAAATATTTAAATTTATCAATTCTGGACAGCATTACTAATCAAATACTTCCTGTCGATCCGTAACATTTGTGACTGCCGACTTGGGGTATAGTGTTTGTACGATTAGTGTAGATATTAGACCAAGTACACGACAAGTGTGCGTATATGCTAGGATGCAGTCTAATCACGAATAAAAGCCACGCGACAGTCGACTTGGAGTACCAGGTCGTGAGCTGTATGCGGAGCCAACACCGAATGGTGTTGAATATCCCGACCTTGACCCTGGTAGTCTGCTGGTGGAGAACGCGGGAGATACCATGGGCGTCGCATTCCGGGAACTTGCTGCTGACTGCATAGACATCCGCTCGTTACTGTAGCGGTTCAGTATCCGCACAATATCCCGCGTGATTGAATCTAGATCTGATGATTCCCGTGGAGACAGAGAAAGGTCCTCATTCTGCATTTCTTCGCCCGATTCGTCCTCGCGTGCATGCATGCCCACGAAGTGGAACCCAGCGCGCATTTTACCCATGTGAATACCCTCGAATACCCGCAACATGCAGGCCTCCATCATGGTCTTCAGGTGTTGAATGTCATCCAGAACATCCAAGTTTCCGACCATGGGTAGCCATTCATCACATTCCAGCCCGCGTTCGGTGACTTGAATATCGTTCGCTCCAAATAACAGATAGGTCATAGGATCGAGACGTGTCGTGTTGATGAGATACATTTGCGGGGTCTGGCCCGCGATGGTAAGATTCTGCCGTTTCTCCGCGTAGGCATATATCTGCTTCTCTCCCTGGAGCAAAGAGGTGTCGTCTTGGGACGATCTGATGTGTTTGCGGTGATTCACACTACTCGGATGGATAAAGGTCACCTATTAGGTCCGATCAGCGGACGTGCACGACGATAACGACGAAAAGTCGGACCTTGTCATGCTGGGTGCGCAAGGTCATCTCACCCGTCCGGACAGCAAACTTGGGTTGGGTCGCAACAGCGACGAGAGCAGCAAGCAAGGGGGGGGAATGTGCATTGGCGTTGAGTGCGGGTGGCGCCATCCACTCGCGGTTGCGCGCTCGACCATAAACACCGCCCTCGGCTGCATCGATGACCCCGGCTTGGTACAGAGATTGCAGAAGATGCCCTCGAACCCTGGTAATCAACACAAGCGTTGACTTGGAGAGAAAGTTGTCGGTGCAGAACCGGGACGCCCGGGCATGCTCGCCATCAAGGTACATCTCGTGCCACGCATCGTAAGCATTCAGTATCGTCAACGCATCGGATCTGAACTCTTTCGGAGACCATGTGGCCTTGACGGCCGCCGCCTCTGCTTTCAGATGTATAGGCGAGAAGAAGGGATCTCGGTTTGTGAGGATCGCGGCTAGAGTCAGCGCTTTGTCGAGACAACGGAAGAAGACGCCATACAGGACCAAACGGCCCATCTGTACATCTACCGGCAGTTGAAGGAGGACACGACCAAGTGATGTCAGGTTCTTTTGATGGTCTAAAGCGCCGACCATCTGGAGGGCTTTCATTGCTGCTGCCACGCGCTCAGCTGCAGGGGGTTCGATTGTGGCCGCGAGAACTTCCTCGGCCTCCATGCCCGGGAAGCTCAAGGCTTTGACATGCATAACGACATTGCTCAGGTCTACACGTTTCATTTCGACCGTCTGATGTGTATGAAGGTTTTCGGCACGAGTCTTACTCAAGAGGCCATAGTACTCTCCAGGGCGATGTCTGCCTGCACGCCCGGCCCTCTGATTGAGATTTGACGAGCCAACCCATGCCGAGACAAGGGAGGATATATGTCGATCAGGGTCGAAGCGCAATTCTTTGATTTTGGCGGTGTCGATGACATAGACGACATCCGGAATGGTGACCGAGGTTTCGGCGATGTTAGTCGTCAAGATGACACGACGAACGCCCTTGGGAGGGGGGTCGAAAATGATTTGCTGTTCGACAAGGGGTATCGTCGAGTGTAAAACATGGATGCTATATTTTGCTTGATCGCCAAAGTCGAGTGGAAGCCTACCGTCCAACAGGAGTCGTTGCACGGACGAGATTTCGTCCCATCCCGGCAAAAATACGAGGGCATGACCAGAATCGGACTGCTGGAGGACGTGCGAGATGGTAGCGGCTACAAGAGGGGCAGGCAGTTCTAATTCATCATCGGCCAACAAGGGTTGGTGGGAGGACGATGCGATAGACGAAGCGACGTTGTACCGGGCGTACGCCTCTTCCCGGGCGAGGTACCTAGAGACAGATTCGTCGTCGAACACCCAACCGAGCTGGGGTTGCTCCTTGATGTTACCAATAAAGTCCTCTAAGAAAAGTCTCGCGACAGGAAAAGTGCGACCAGGGACTTCGATCGCAGTGGCCTTGTTACCGGCAGCGTCGGGAAAGTACTCTTGGAACAAACGCGGATCGATAGTGGCACTCATGAGAACGACTTTGAGAGGAAGATTGCGTGCCTTGCGATCTTCCATGAGGCGCTTGAGCACGACAAGTAAGAGATCCGTGTCGACGTCACGTTCGTGAACTTCGTCGACCAGAATATGAGTGACTTGGTCGTGTTTCGCGGCTACGATACCACCCTCCGACATGGCAGACTGGATACGTCTGAGCAAGACGCCGATGGTGCAAAAAGTGATGGAACCGTGATCTTCGGGCAGTTTTGACTCGAAACGAACGCTGTAACCCACAGAGCCACTTCCGACGACCTCGCCTCGTTCTTTTGCGACGCGGTCTGCAACGCTGAGTGCTGCGAGACGACGAGGTTGAGTGCAAATGATGTTACAGTGAGCGCCTTGACCGCGATCAATGTAGTCATCTAGGATAAGCTGAGGGACCTGGGTCGTCTTTCCGGAACCGGTGGCTGCCATACATATAGTGACGTCATTGTTGGAGATGTGGGAGAGAAGCTCGCGAGCACAGGTGTATATGGGAAGGGCTCCACGCATGGACCGCATTTTCTCGTATGTTGGATCATGGAGATATGACTGGCGTCTCCTGTCGAGATCTGCGGACCTGATGGCGGCAAGGTGAAGAGGATAGTGACGCGGATAGGAGGGGGGAGGGGGGAGGGGGTGACGTGTAGCTGCGGGTTGATTTGAAGCGGGCCTGTTCCTGTAGAGCATGGATCTCTTTATATCGGAGCAGAGGTCGACGATGTCGTCGGCGAGGGTATCACTGATGGTGAGAGCAACCTTTGGTGCGAGACCGAGGTCTTTTCCGGATTTTGCGGCTGCGAGGTAGCGCTTCCAAAGATCTGGATCACAGCTCTCGAGATATTGGGTGACGTCGAGGTAGCACTGAATCTGGGCGGTTTTTTTGGTTGAAGCGGTACCCATGCCGATGCGACGACCATCGACGGACATGGCGGCTTCCCAAGTAGGGTTAGCGTGCTTGACGTGGAGCTGTTGGTAGTCGATGTCGGGTTTTGAGAAGCCGTAGAGACGACAGTAGTAATCCATGAAGCTGCGTGCGCGCTCATAGGAGACGAGAGAGCCATCGGACAAGGTGAGCTGAAGAGGGGGGGTGGGTGCAGGGGGTGCAGGGGGTGCGGATTTTGCAGGCTTGTCGAACTAGAGAGGGGTCAGTTGGAGAGTGCAGGGAGAGGGACGGGCACGGACGAGGCCGAGGTTGTGGAGCTGGTAGAGAGCGGAAAGGGCACAGAGACGCTCTGCAGACTTTTTGTCGGTGCCGTCGCCTACAGCGGTGACTGGAGGGACGGTGTCGAGAAGGAGGGAACAGCTGGGGAGGGGTGAGTTAGTGGAGAGAACGGGGGTCGAGGACGGACCGGACGATGCGATGATTTGCGGCGGAGTGGAAGATGTCGGTGAACTGGTAGTTGAGGGGGATGGCCAGGGCTGTGGCGAGGTTGGCGACGGGGGACTTTGGGTTGTCGAGGAGGGACGGTTTGAGGGGAGGACGTGGATGAGAGCTGTGAGCGTGGACGTGCTCGATGTAGGGGGCGTCGTGGATGGCGCCCTGGGTGCGGCATGATTGGACGGTCTTTGCGAGCTTCCCGGGACGGTGGAGGGCGGGCGCAGAAAAGGGTCGCTTCGAGGGGGCCATCGCCGTCGTCGCCGTCGACATCCAGCGCCGCAACATGGCCACTCTACAACTACGCTAATCGGCATTCTCCGCGCGCGCCTCGATCGCGTCCCCAATGCTGACGAGATACTTGAGCCGCACAGCCCACCGCTTCGCCCGTCCCCACTCCTCCGCCCCCACCGCCGCCTCGATCTCCCTCAGCGCGCCGTCCACCTTGTCTGCGACGCTCAGCATCCCCGCCGTCGACACCACAGACCTCACCCACCTTCGTTCGCAGCCCTGAGCTCGTCCAGCGCAGCACCGTCGCTGTGCTCGACCGCCTCTCTCACCGCCATCACCTCCGCGATCAGCTCCATGTCCTCCACCTGCTCCGCCTCCCCCACCCCCTCCCCGTTCCGTCCCAGCACGTACCCAATCCGTTCCATCGGCGACTGCAGCGTCTTGTATGCCCTGTTCACCGCGTTGGACACCGCCAGCGCTGCCTCCCGCTCTCCCTGTAGTACCTCGTTAGTCCTCGTACGCAGCGTAGACTAGTCTTCCTTGCCTCGCTTCGCGTCGCCCACCCGTCCGGGTGACACAACCGCTGTGCCTCCAGAAACCGCCGCTTCAGTTCTCCCCTGTCGACCACGAACGGGTTCGGCCCATATGCCAGCCCGAGCAGCTCGTGGTGTGTGACCGAGTCCTCCACCCGCCCAATGTACCTGCATGCGGCGCACACGGGCAGCCCAGTCGGCAGTCCCGACCCACACGACGGGCAGCGCCTCGTCCCCGCTCCGTATCCCCGTCGCTGTGCCAGTCGTGCCACCTGCCGACGTGCGTAGACGCGCCCAACCTGGTGGATCATGTTCATCAGCATCGCCTTCTTCGCTTGCCTCTTTTAACCATGTCCCTCCCTCAACACATGCGCGCCGACGACCCCGACGCGGCCGACCCCGCCCGTCGTCGTCTCCTTCAAAGGTCTCCCTTTCCCCGCTTCCCCTCTCTCCCCTCACCCGCTACCGCGCATCAAAACGTCCTCCCCCTCCTCTCCCCCGACTTCATCACAGACGACATCTTCGTCGACGATGCTAACCTCCCTGTCCTCAACGACGACAAGGACCTGTACCGCTGGGCCATCCTCTATGAAAACCAGAGGGGGTACGTCCACCGCCCCCTCCTCTTCCTCGCTGACTTCCCTCTAGCATCACCCTCTTCTCCACTCCGTTCTATTCGCCCCTCTCCCTCCTCCCCTCCGACCCACAGCCATTCACAATCCCCCACAACCACCACCCCCGCGCACACCGCCCAAACCTCTCCCTCGAAAACTACCCCCTCCCCGACGGAACGTGGCGCTGGGTCTCCGCCGCTTGGATGGTCGACATGCGAACCGACCTCGGCGAGGTACAGCACGACGGTTTCGAATACAACTGGTCCTTTCGTGACAACCAGTGGCACGCCAACATCGGAAAATTCAGCGCCGGCGCATGGGTCAGGCGCCGGCGCTGGGTCAGGCTCATGATGCGCCCCGCAAACCATAACCCATCCAACACCCTCGACGTTGCTTCCTGCGCCAGTCGGTCAGCCATACTTTCCTCTCCGTCTCTCGTGCGTCCCGCTTCCAATCTCTCCTTGGCTGACCTGGATCTTCATGGATCTCATGGATGGGACGGAGGCGAACGAGACTGGCAGCATGTTCATAGCTTACTCAGGCAGCTCGGACGCGACGGGCGCAAACTCGAACTCTGGCAGATGTGGCTCGGTCCTTATGCGCAGACACAACCACCCGTCGACAAGGGAAAGCTGAAGCAGTCCGACCCTCCGCTTTCATCCATGCAAAACACTCTTGAGAAACGCCTCTCGGATGTCGTTCCAGAAGGGAGCCCCCCTCCGCTGGTGCATCTGACCACCATCCTTAGGAACCACGTACGTGTGTGTTCCCTTATTCTTTCAGGCTGACTAGAACGTGCATGCCGTCAGGGAGAAGCTATTCTTCGCTCTCTTGTATTTCCGGACTCGCGCGCCCAGTTTGTTGATCTCGTGAGACGGGCAGGGCTGGGTAAAGACCTCGAAAGTGGTCTCGGACGCGCTTTCTCGTCCGTTGACGTTGATTTCTGGAGTTATGCTGACAGCTTGGACAAACCCCCGGACAGTAATTGAGACGGTCATTTCTCTTCCGCGCTTGGGCGTGTGAGTGTATATTCCTAGGGTTTCTTTCGTGTGGTCCAGACCCCGTACGGAACATTGCATAGTGTATCTCAGTGTTTCGTCCTGTGAAACTGTAGAAAGTCCCTGAAAAACTCGACGTTTTGTGCGGCAATCACATGGAGCGTTTCACGTATTTCCTATTCACTTGGCCCAATTCCCAGCGGTCAGTGGATGGTCAATGTCAAACCCGTCCCCGCCCTCGGCCCCCTCCAAACCGACTCCGTCATGGGGAGCGACATTCATGGAAAACGTCTCTGATGACCCTGGCCATCCCCTGCAGATCGCGCTGCGAACATATTCCCTCTCCCTTTCTCTTTCACTCAGTCCCGTGTTAGTGTCAACCATTTGGGCATCAGCGGTCAAACCAAAAAGCTTCCCAACGCGTGCACGCATCTTTCTGCGCACACTCTTGAGAGAGTTGCAGCCGACTGGGTTCGCCTCGGCGATTACAGCCGCTATCGGGGGCGGAGCAGCTCTGCAACGACTCTGGTGCTTGCAGGGGCGTCGACATACCCTCCATTGGCCTTGGATACACTACATCAACTCCAAGTTATCGCTCTGTCAGAGAGTATTTCTGGCAAACGTTGTCTCCTCGACGCTCGCGGTCATTCTTTTGCGATGGAAAAGGTATAGACGACTTGGAAGAATGTCCCCCACCTTGGACCTCAGCCTATTGCTCCTCGTCCGTGCACTCGACGCGTATGTACAGACGCTCCTCATCCGCAAGGCACGAGAGATTGCTGCACGACGGGTCCATGTGCCCTTGCGCAATGGTGGGGCGTTACGACCCTCCGATGCCATGCTGCTCGACAAGCAATCCGAAGACCTCGCCAAGGCCTGGAAGAACAAGGTTTCGATGCATTTGGACGCGCTTGTCTTTTGGGCTAGCTCAGCAAGGTCCGTGAGCATCCCCCGTGTCCACGGTATTGGGCCACTTATTCTCACACCAAAGGATCATGTGGTGCTTCTTCTATCAACCTCAGAGGTAATTACCTTTACATTGTCCCCGGCTTGCTGATCCATGGATGCAGATTACCTCCTTCCTTTACGACATGGTAGGCTCTCTGGTTTATTCTCTGGTGTCGAGGTCACACTCCTTGCGACAGGATAAACTCTCTTGCCAACGTTGACAAGAGATTGTTGGGAGTCCTTTGCGCTCTCCGGGAAGGCACGTGGTCGTACATTAGTGTTCCATCCGCAAAACGCCACATTGCCCTCCCCTTGGCCGAGGAGCTCGGACGCCCTCCATCATGGGCTGACCCCACCGTCCTGCCCGCGTACGGGGGTGATTTTGCCAACGAGGTGTGGAGAGAGCTAGGAGTTGATGGGCGCTGTGGTAGAGGCGGACTGCCTTGCGAGCTTGTGCACGGCGGTATGGGTGCAAGGTTCGGGTTGCAGAGCAGTTGCGTTGCCAATGCCACCATCAGAGTCGTATATGCGTTCTCTCAAGCACTTGTCCTCCACCTCCCTGTAAGTCTGCGCTGCACACACACTCGTATGGCTCCACAGCTCAACTGGTTCCGTGTTGTCTCAGGTCCATTTCCTTCCCATCCTTCTTACCAAACCTAGCTCGATTCTACGTCCCCGTCGTGCTTTATCCGCACTCCTATCCGCCATCAGAAGTGCGACCTTTCTTTCCATGTTTGTTTCCTCGTGTTGGTTCGGTGTCTGCTTTACACGCACTCTCGTGCTAGCCTGGCTCTTCCCTAATATCTCCCATGACTTCTGGGATGGTCCTTATGGTGGCACTCTCGTTGGCTCGCTCGTGTGTGGGACGAGTATCTGGATCGAGAATGCGAAGAGGAGAAGGGAGGTGGCGCTATACGTTCTGCCCAAGGCTCTAAGGGCTTCGATGCCAGAAGCATGGTTGTGGAGTAGGCACCCAGTGGCCCAGCTTGTGGAATGGTGAGTCTGTACCGAACTCCACACTTCACTTCTGAAACCAAAACGAACCAGCCTCACATTCGTCTTATCCTTGGCATCGCTCTTGACATTCTCTGTTCACCAACCGGAGTCTTTAAGAGGACTGTCGAGATGGACGTTAGCATTCGTGATGAAAGGACCCAAACCTGGCTTTTGGAAAGAGCTCAAGAGAGCTGCATCCCCTCCCACGCGTGTGGTTTCGTCCATGCCTCCAACAAGCTCCGGTTATCGTGCAGATTGATCACCACTGGCCATGGACATAACCCTCACTACGCAGAGGCGATCGCGATAATTACAGACAACATACCAGGCTCTGATTACCCATTCCAGAGATGTAGCGCACAATCATAGAATGAACAACTAGCAATCAAGGTGTCACCACCGCCGACAGGATGTTGAGAAGACCAATCAACCCCGTAAGCGAGAGATTCATGTTGGTCAAATCGTTTCGTTATCTCGTGACTAGCACCATCCGCGAGTAAGCTTTCTTCCAAACCATCACTCGAGGGGTAGAAACGGACGACTTTGAAACCATCGTGCATGCACGCGACAAGGAGGTCGCGTTTGCGTTCTATGGATGGATGCCACTTTACCCGCCAGGCTCCACCACCGACATCCACATCTGTTAGTGGTTTTAAGGGCTTCCGCGTGTCAAAAAGCCGTACTTTGTTGTCATAACTGTACCAGCTTTACTCTTTCCCCTAAGCTTTACGGCGCACGCACGCACCTTCCAACAGCAATTAAATGTTCTATATGTGGGCTGCTTTGTATTGTAGTCACCCCTGCATCGAATCTGCGATCACCTTGCTCAACTTTCCGAAAACGGATGGTATCCCGTTTGCGTACCGTCTGTTAACAAAGATGGGCCGATCGAAGCCTTGTCGCTCATCCCAGCCTTTCATTTGGAGATCGTCCCCGCCTAATTTTGAAGGAAAGAATCGCAAGTCATGTCACGCGAAATCGTGTGCAGTTCGAGTCGTTACCTGAGTAAATTACGGAATTATCCCAGTAATTCCACGCCGCGATCCATGGCTCGTGGTCATGGGCATGCCACTTATCCGAGACGATGAGTTCTCCTTGGGAACATGGCCGGAGAAGCGACAGTGACCCATCTGAGAGTGACGCAATTAGGTTGCCAAGGCCACTGTAATAACATCTATCATTCGCCCATTTTCTGTGAGAAAGGCTCGCCCGCACTTTGTTGGGTATCGACGGTTCAGCCAGTCAATGGAGAGGCATAGGATATCATCTGGCGCACAGGATAGTCGTTGGAGCAAAGCTAACCTATTCTGATCGAGGACCATCATCATAAAATTCCGAAAGGATGAGATAAATAGGACGAAAGAACCTCGTGACCCAGCCATTCATGCACAGTTACATTCCCTTCAGAGTCAGCAATGCCCAAGACGGGGGTGCTCGTGGGCGATCTATGACACCTGATATTTGTGGATGATGCGGACCCTCCTGTGAAAATATAAAGTCACCATTTCATGTCAAGAACCGCTGGCAAATCGATTTCTTGAAGCTGCGAACTGGGATGATTGTAAGGCGAGCTTTGTGGGGGATAATTCCAAACCCACAGGGCGTTCTCGTTGGCGGATGAGAGGCGAAAAACCAGACATTTGCCTCGTCGATTCTGCATGATTTTTGGTGCTGTCTGCGCGCCATCGGTGTCATCGTCGATTGTATCCCTGGTCTGAGTGGACTCCAAGTTATATGTTCCACAGACAAGGACATCCTGCGAGCTGTCGTGGGGGCAAAACTCGACCGAGTCCGCTGGCCAGGACGTGTTGAACATGTGGCAGCGACTCCGTGACTGTGACGCGAGGTCCTATTGGAACGATCCAATCATGAACTTTGATAACCTCACGGACAAGACAAAACAGTCTATAGCTGCTGCCATCCAGCTTGCCAAAGACTATGCAAGCGTGCAAGGTGGCTGATTTCCTTCATTATCTGACCACTGGCGTTTAACACCCTCTCAGTCTATCCAGCGCACCTTGCATTTGTCCTCCTCACCGAAAGTCAAATTCCCGGGTCTGCTCTAGCGGGATCGAGAGGTTCCTCTCCACCCCTTTTTGCGTCAGTAATCCAAAGAGCGGGCGGTGATCCAGTCAGTAGCCTACGCACTGCTATTATGCACCGATTCCATTGCGTTTAGGTACCCATCAGCCGTGGTCTTCAAAAACTCATCGTCCGACTTCCTTCCCAATCGCCAGCTCCAGATGAAATCACGTTTAGCTCTGCCGCAGTCAAGGTCTTGCATGAGGCACAAGAACAACAAAAGAATATGCACGATTCATATCTTGCTCAGGATCACCTTCTCCTCGCCCTCATTAAGGATCCCTCCATTGCATCCGTCATCAAGGAAGCCGGGCTTACTGAACCAGCTCTCAGAACCACCATTCAACAACTTCGGGGTGACAGGCATGTCGAGAGTAGGAGTGCAGAGGAAGGCTTCGATGCCCTACAAAAGTATGCAATTGATCTCACTGCGCTGGCTCAAGAAGGGAAGATCGATCCGGTCATCGGAAGGGATGATGAAATAAGGAGAGTCATCCGGATTTTGTGTAGAAGGTGTCGTCTCTTAGTTTGTCACGACAATGCCCATTTGATTATATATATTCCACAGAACGAAGAACAACCCTGTTCTTATTGGTGAACCTGGTATCGGAAAGACAACCATCGCCGAAGGCCTTGCTCAGCGCATAATTAACCGAGATGTTCCTGCATCCCTCATCGGGAGGCTCTTCTCTCTGGACATGGGTGCTCTCATGGCCGGAGCCAAGTACAAAGGAGAATACGAAGAACGAGTCAAAAGCGTTCTCCATGAAGTTGAAAAGGCCTCTGATGACGGACCCCCCGTTATCCTTTTCATTGACGAGTTGCACCTTATTATGGCGGGGAGAGGTGCAGAAGGCGGTGGCATGGATGCCGCTAACCTCTTCAAGCCTCTTCTCGCCAGGGGCAAGCTCCACTGCATCGGCGCTACAACACTTTCAGAATATAAAAAGTATATCGAAACGGATGCGGCACTTGAACGGAGGTTTGCGCAAGTGCTCATCAACGAGCCCACGGTCCCAGAGACCATCAGCATACTGCGAGGAATACGAGAGAAATATGAAGTGCATCATGGCGTCAGAGTACTTGATGGAGCTTTAATATCTGCCGCAACTCTCGCTCATCGTTACCTGACGTCAAGAAGGTTGCCAGATGCTGCGATAGATCTTGTCGATGAAGCTTGTGCTAGGTGAGCTCTATTATTCCTTCAGTTGCACCCCAATGATCAATATTTCCAATCATTTACCAGCGTGCGAGTGGCTCGAGAAACAGCTCCGGAAGCCATCGATAAGTTGCAGCATCGTAGGCTACAACTCGAGGTGGAGATTCATGCGTTAGAGAGGGAGAAGGACCAAGCGAGTAAGGATCGTCTCGCTGCTGCCCACAAGACAATGGCAGAGATTGACGATGAACTCCAACCGCTCAAGGCTGCCTACGAGGCTGAAAAGGAGCGGGGTGACGAGATCAATAGTGTTCGCAAGAGGATCGATGAACTTAAGGCGAAGGCTGACGATGCCGAGAGAAGGCAAGTATTATCATTGCATTACTTTCCGAAATTTGTGGCTAGTGGCGCCTAATGCGCTGGCGTAGACGTGACCTCGAAGCTGCTTCGGATCTTCGATACTATGCTCTTCCTGAACTGCAGAGCCGACTCGAGCAGCTTCAAGCTCACAAAAGGGAAGAAGTCAATGGGCGTATCGGTTCTGACACTGTTACACCAGAGCATATCGCCGAGATTGTTGGTCGATGGACATCCATTCCGGTCACGAAACTTATGTCAACAGAGAAGGAAAAGTTGCTTCACATGGAGAAAATTCTTGCGAACTCGGTGGTTGGCCAGCCTGAAGCTGTCAAAGCTGTGGCAAACGCAATCAGGTTATCTCGCAGTGGGCTCACGAATGCCGAACGACCCATTGCTAGTTTTCTGATGACTGGCCCCTCCGGGACCGGCAAAACGTTGTTGAGCAAAACAGTGAGCTTATGTCTACATGGTTTCCGGTCGGAAATCGACTCATGATTTGATTAGCTCGCAGCATTGCTATTCGACTCTCCGGATGCCATGATTCGGATTGATGGATCTGAATACTCCGAGAAGCATGCGATTGCACGTCTCATCGGAGCACCTCCAGGATACGTTGGACATGAATCGGGAGGTCAACTGACTGAATACGTCCGACGCAAGCCATATTGCATTGTTCTCATCGACGAAATCGAAAAGGCATCTCACGAGTTCGTGACTCTTTTCCTACAAGTGCTCGACGACGGTCGTCTCACAGACGGCCAAGGCCGCGTCGTTGACTTCCGCAACACTGTCATCATCATGACTTCCAACCTCGGCGCCACCTTCCTTAGCAACATGGCTGAAGGCCCTATCAGTGAGCCTACAAGACAACTGGTCATGGGTGCGATTCAAGCGCATTTCCCGCCGGAATTCATCAATCGTATTGACGAGATCGTCATATATGTAAGTGTGCTACCATACTCCCATGGTACGGCAACTGGATTCTATTGGACTTCAGCGTATGCTATCAAGAAATAACATACTCAAGATCGTAGATCTCCGGCTGAAGGAAATTCAAGCTAGGCTTGCAGACCGACGCATTGTCCTGGACGTCGATGCCGAGTCGAAGCAGTACCTTGTGTCTATCGGCTACTCGCCCACCTATGGCGCTCGCCCATTAAATCGTGCGATCCAAAGCGAAGTGCTAAACCCATTGTCCATCTTGTTGCTCTCCGATGGCATCCGCGATGGTGACACCGCGAGGATTAGGTTCGATGGACCTCGGAACAGATTGGTAGTCATCCCGAATCACGATGCAAACATCGCGACGGAAGTGGCGGAGTCGAATGGCGCAGACGACATTGAAATCGAGGAAATGGATTAGACAGCGTAGTAAAAACTTTCCGTTTTGAGTCCAAGTTTGGCTGCACTTTCTTGCGCGTCCCAAAGTTAGCCATCGACCACGACAGTCTGCTAGCATGTTTGGCCGGCGGCTCGTTGCAAGAGCTCCTCAACTGAAATCACTGGCGAGAGCATCGTCCACCGCTGCAAGCACACCCGCGCCGCCAGCTCCTGCATCCGAGTCGAGTATCGCGCCGCAGTCACCCAATTACCCAACGACATGGTCGACCAGTCAGAGGCCTCGGCCTGCGTCCCATTCGGGCCCTCGCTTTGAACAGACATTCATGGAGCTCCAGCCTAACCCACTCAGCGCTATGGAGTTGATCGCCAACGAACCGATCAGAACCGTTCGCGGCCGAAAGGCTGTCTGTGACGGTGGTGAGTAAACACCGACTCGTTTTTTTTGTCCCCGCCGGAGTGCTGACATACTAGTCAGGAGGAGGCCCTCTTGGTCACCCCAAAATCTTCATCAACCTAGTTCGCACTCGTTCACCTGTTTGTGATGCATCTTTTTGCTGACGCGAAAGCTAGGATCAACACGGTCCTCGATCATGCGGGTACGTGTATTTCAATGTTCGTTCCATCTCACGCCACGTTGATTTCGTTTCTCGCATTCTAGGTACTGGTACGTCGTCAAGCACTTGTCTATATGGTTCGTGCGTTATATCAACCCTTTAGTGGCCTTCGGTTTGAGCAGGCCCCGCATGGGCACGAACATTGACCTGCTTGACATTAATATTGTGACTTGACCACCGTGCGGTTTTTATGTAGAAATATACATCAGAAATCTCACTACTATTATCACAATGCAGAAGATTAGTGTCCACTGCGTGACAGTGTCCGCTGATTGCAAGTAGGTAATAGTACAACTCAACGCTCTACATGGCCCGATCAAAGTATACTAAAATGCCAGTAAGTATAATAAGTAGGGGCGAACCAGGGCAAAAGAAAAAAAGGCAATGCTACGGGTCGCGGAGAGGGTCGTGCCTATGGTTCACCAGGAGGTCAGGTAACTGTAGGGATGGGTGCAGGGATGAAATAGAATCCAAGTTGGCGAATGTGAGGGAAGCACGGAGATTGTAGCAATGAGCGCGTGTATATGTAATAAAAACGAACGTTCCTGACATGGTTACGAACAATAAAAAGTGCCAAAGGAGGGTGCAGGAAGACGTCATTCATCCTCTGGTGAATGGAAAGACATGGGAGAGAGTGGAGGATACTCCCCTTCTGCCACAGCTTCGAGTTGCGAGAAAGGAGGAAGAGTATGTGGAGATGAAAGATGATCGCTCGGGGACGATGGCAACGGCGTCTGAGTGGAACGACAGCCGTCAGACAAGAGCCGTCAGAGGGGATGTTGACATACCACTTTGAATATCGGATTTATCGCAGAATGTGGATCAATCAGATCAGTTGGCGGGTGGCCATACAGCTGACCATTACATTCGTACGACTTGGGGGAGGACGTGGGGTATTGGATGAAAGGAGGGACCACATAAGAACTAGCGGGTTCGTGGGAATTATGCGAGTGCCCCCATGAATTGGGTGAAGGGGAAAGCGACAAGAGGTTGATCGGAGGCGGCGAAGAGGTTCCCGAGACCGAGGAGGTGGTATCGACAGAAGCACGGATATTGAATTCGTTGAATTGATGATCTAGCGATATCGAGTTTGATGATCGCGCAGAGGTCGGAAAGTCATCGTAAGACGTTCTGCCCGTTCTCAACGAGGATGCAGATGTCATTCGGTTTATACCGAAGGCAGTCGGTCGCCTAACACGTGTGGGGCCCGGATCACTATCCACCGTGGTAGACGACATGGCCGACATTCTCCCTGTGCTGTGGACATCCGACGATGACATGGAGTGGTCGTCATCGAAGTCTCTACGACGAACCTTACACAAGCGTTCGTCTCTGGGTAACCAGCGATCACTCGGAGGTAGGTTCGTATCTGGGGGTTTGAGATATCGTCCAGCAGCTGCATTCAACGTGGGTGAGGACACCTTGGTATTGCTCTGGTTTTGGCGTATCGGACCTGACGCCGAGATCTTTCCCTTGCTCAGATCATCATAATTTGGACGCTGGTTGACGCTTAGCAGACTACCCGAATGTGTCCACTTCCACTCCAACTCGTGTCTTCCGGTGGTCTGCATCAGCACCTGATTACGCTTTTGCATGACAGCACGGGCTTGTTCCTTTTGTAACCGCTCCGCGAGCGCGCGACGTTGCTTCTCCGCTTCAAGTTGTAACCGTTCGGCCTCCCTCTTGATAGCCTTCGCATCCTTACGAGTGTTGGCGGGTGAAACATCTGTGACGGAAGGACTGTCAGAGTTCGTAGACTGTGTACGCTTGAGGGAGGGAGTAGAGCCCGATCCTGGAACCTCGTCCACGGGGGGCAAGGACTGTTGATGTGGCTTTTCTCCATGTCCAAACACGCCGAGACTCCATCTCGAGTTCTTCTTGACAAACCCGAGGGACCCGAACCTGCTGAGCTTGCTGACGGATGTGTGGGTAGTGTCTTGCGCAGGGATGTGTCCCGCCACTGGGGGGGATATCGTAGATGTCTGAATGTCCATTACATGATCTTCTGGGATTTCAACCAATGGAGAAGACACGTCCATTTGGTCTGAATCTAACCGAGCATGATTTGAAGGCCATGTAGAAGATCCACGTATGCGGACTTCCTCGACGATGTCTGACGGAAGCGGAGGGTGGGCGATTATCTGAAGGTCATTGGCGTATTCTGTTGTCTTGTGAGAAGAGGGAGTATATGTATTTGATGTGATGATAGAAGGCACAAAGGCAGTGCGATGAGATGAAGCGGCGTCTGGGATGTGAGATGGGTGGAGACTCGAAGGAGGATTGTATGGGGACTTGGGAAGGGAGTCGTGGGAGTGCGAAGGAGGCACGCTGCGGGGGGATGCAGAAGGTGTGATAAACGCCACGCCGTTTGTGTGCAACCTTGATGAGGTTGTGGGCAAAGTTTGTACATACAGGGCAGGTGGCATCGGTGGGATATTGTGGGGTAATGCTTCGATGAGGTATGGATGTTCTAGGCATTGCCGGCTGGTAAGCCGCGCGTCTGGATCATATTTGAGCAGGTCTGATATACACTCGATGAGCCTCCGGGGGACGTTGCGGTCGAAACAAGAAAAGATGTCTCTCGGTTGACACTAGAGACAAGCGATGAGTACACGGTAAAGCAAAAGGGGTTTTTTTTCATAAAGAAAAGGGGCATCACCTTGGGAAAAACAAAGTTGAACTGCTTTGCCATCTTGAGACCCCTGCTCCACTTGCCTCCCCCAATGGAACGACCCTTCGCATCCGAACCATAATCGGCTGGATCGCCGAGGACCTCACAAATTCTATGTATTTGGTCGATTTGACCCGAGCCCGGAAAGAGCGGACGGAGATTGACTAGCTCCGCCATAATTGTGCCAAGCGCCCACATGTCGACGGGGTTGGAGTAATCTCTGCTGAGGAGCAAGACCTCCGGGGCGCGATACCACCTGGTGGAGACGTACTCGGTATAAGGGGGAGGGCTTGCAGTTTCTCGTGCGAGGCCAAAATCAGCGAGTTTGATGATGGCTACGACATCCTTTTCTGTGGGTGCAGATGGGGGTGCGACTAGGGATAAGGAGCGGTATTCGAAGATACCCGTGGTGGTGACGAGAACATTTTCCGGTTTCATATCCCTGTGAAAGTAGCCAGAGGCATGTATATGGTGGAGGCCGGAGACGATTTGTCGGAATATGGAAGCCACGAGGCCACCTGCGAGCGGACGGCCTTTTCGAGCTTTGATGAGGTGATATAGATTGCCCTCCATGCTCTCGAAAACAAAGTAGAGCTCCTTGGTATCTGGGAGGAGAAAGAAATCGTAGAGAGGTATGATGCATGGGTGAAACGGGATTGCGCGGAGAGACTGATGGGGGATGAGCGAGGATAGAGGAAAGGGAGCGAAAACGAACCTCGAGCTCCTTGAGCCGCTTGCACTCGTCCCAACCGCCTTCCCACTTCTTTTTCATCCTCTTTACTGCGACCAATCGTTTTCCTGCCCACTCAGGACGAGCGCCGCCGCCGCACTGCATGGGGGAGAGGGGTGTATTGGGGGGGAGGGTGCCGTGCCAGTCACAGAGGAGGACGGTGCCAAAGGAGCCGTCGCCGAGGGTTTTGATGGGGGTGTAGGAACGATGTGAGCCTGGGCACGGTGCGTCAGGCGGGGGCTGGGTATGGGGAGAGGGAGAGACGTACTGGAGCGAGCATCGCCGACATGGAGTCTGCCGTTCTGGATGGACACGGCGGGGATGCCGAGCACGGTGATGGTGTCCCTCTGGGTGTTCTTTGCGCTGGCTTGGACATTGTTGGGGGATGTGAACATGATACGCTGGGCATCGCCTAGGACGACATGGTCGACTCGTTGCTCGGTGCAGACGCGCTAACAAGTGGGACATATGATGACTAAGCAATTTAGTAGGGGACTTCGTGGAATAGCTTGGACACGCTCTCCCCGTAATGGCTCCGTCTGATGACCTCCCCCAGCACGGGCCCGATGTCGACCACCTCAATCTTGCTGCACCGCGCCTGGTTCTCTCTCTGCGGCAGCGTGTTCGTCACGATCAGCTTCTCCAGCGCACTCCCCTCCACGTTCGCCAGCGCGTCCCCGCTCAGGATCCCGTGCGTCACGATCGCGTACACCTTGGACGCACCCCCCTCCGCCAGGTGTCGCGCCGCCAGGCACAGCGTCCCGCACGTATCCGCCATGTCGTCCACAAGTATTGCAACCTTGTCCTTCACGTGTCCAACCAGCACCATTCGCGACACCGAGTTGGCCTTCTTCCGCTCCTTGTGGAACAGCGCAAAGTCCACCCCGAGTCGGTCAGCGATAGACGTCGCCCTGTCGCACTCGCCGTCAGCCCACGCCCCCTGTGCATCCGCCTTTCTCACCTCTTTGCACCACCTGCATCTGGCGACACAATCACAACCTCGCTCAGGTCAAAGTGGCTCCGGATATACAGAATCGACGAAGGCTCCGCATACAGCTGTCTCGCCGGCGCATCAGCCGTTCGCTCGTCACACTCCAGTTCACAGCACTCACGCTGCCATGCCATCAACCAAGCCCATGATCAGCTTCCGATGAGCGCTCACAATCCATCCACTCACTTGTCCACTGGCACATCAAAGAACCCCTGAATTTGCGATGCATGCAGATCCATGGTCTATCACCAACACCGTCATCGCTCCTGACAGAAAAGCCACACGAATCATGCTCACAATAACATGGTCACAACCCGACTTTTGTATCATGTTGGCAACAAGCTTCGCAGAAATCGGAGCCCGACTCTTGTCTTTCTTGTCCTGCCTGGAATAAGGAAATAATGGCAACACCGCAGTGATCCTTCTTGCGCTTGCTATCTTGCAGGCATGTATCATAATGCAGAGCTCCATGAGCGCCGTGTTCACCGCTCCGCACCCCGTGTTGATGATGTATACGTCGTTCTCCCGTACACTTTCAGCGATCCGGACATTGGTCTCGCCAATGCCGCTTTTGGTCACTTCTGCATTTGAGAGAGTTAAACCGAGGCTAGAATTCATTCAGGATGTGTAGACCGCCTGTGCCCAAGTCCATACCGCCGAGCGATGATTTCTGCCAGTTCTGGATGGCTGGTGCCTATGTACCATGCGCTATTACCGCAACGGCGTCCACAGATGTACATCCGACGTACCAGCGAATATCTTGACGCCGCTGCCGTTCAACATCTTGTCACCCAACACAGCGAGGAGCGCGAGGCACAACTTGAAGAGCGAAGAAAAGCCGAAGTACTAGTTGCTACGCGTGGCTGTGCCAAGCCCCACCTCAGAATGGAAAAGCGAGTCGGGTCCCATCGGTCAGCGCGATACGGATACAAAACTACACGGAGGGTATTGCGACGGCTTTGACAGAGCGTGACACTGTTACTAGTACTGTAGGTTCGGATGTTGAGTAGGAAAGATGACTCGGAGCGAACGACGGAAGCAAAAATAAAATTATGAAACTGAGACGCATGGGACTGGCAAAGACGCAGTCGACCCTTGAAAAACCAACTAGAGCATAGCTTAGGGCCCTTGAAGAATGAACGGAACCGACGAAAAAGAGTCAACGTGACGACGACTGCGGGAGTCGGGAGACGCAGCCAGTGGAAGCAGAAAGAACTGCCACGTATTTACGGATACAAATATACGCATGAATGTTGGCAACTGTTGTAGGTCTAGGTGGCGTGAACCGGAATGCTAGTGGAGGAGCCTCCTATACGTGAAACAGACCCATTCGCCCCGGTGACGCGATCACCGTTGAGTATTGAAAGCAACTGGACGCTACTTGACGGGTGCGACGGTCGGGACTGCGATGGGAAAACAGCTTGGGCAGCGGGCACTGCATGCGAATTACTGGGAGCACGGAATGCTGCAAGGGGTGCGCTAACGTAGGGATTAATGGAGTGGGCAGTGTTTGATTGAGTTGATGAATGCGAGGGGGTAGACAAGCAGCTTGGAGCAAATGTCTGAGGCATTGAAGGTGTGGGTAGAAGTCTTCCCGGAACGATTACCGGAGGTGAACCATCTAGGTGAGGTAATGTTTGGTTCTGATTCTTCATACGATATGGAGGAACACCGCCGAGATATGTAGAGGGGCGGTTGAGCTGGCTAGAGCGGGGTCTAACCTGGAACGGATCTTCTAATATAGTATGTTGATGGGAAGCGTATAACGGAGGCAAATTCGCACTTTGAACCGAGCTCGGAGAAACCAAGGACGTGTCCGATTCCAATGAAACTCCATGATTAACTTGAGCAGGGAAAGATGTAGGCGGGGACATGGAGGTACGGGAACCAGAATGGCCAGAAGGGCGGCAATCCGGATCGTGAATGACCGGCAACTCCCGACTAAAGAGAGTAGGTGTCATCTTGCACGATTCGTCGGCCACGGACTCGAGAAGCGCCAATTGCTTCAGCCTTTTCCCTGACGTAGGCACTTCAGAAGGTCGGGAAAGGTACGGGGAAATATCAGCAATGCTGGAGCTGCGACGGGAAGACATAAATGGCTTCCGTGCTGTGGCCACAGTAGAAGACGACGAAGCGAGGGGACTTGCAACGACAAGCGATGCATCACTATCGGTTCGCGATAGTAGATCAAAGTCGTTGGAGAGCATAAGACCTGAATGCGTCTTGCGATTGTCAGATTCCCAGGTTGAGATGTGGTTAGGCTTGGAAAGACCTGGAGAACCGATCAGCGTTTCGCTGAAGGCGGACCAGTCTGGGCTTTGCAAACGATTGCATGGCGGGATGGTTTGGGGCAATAATGTAACTCCGTTCACAGTAGGTGGTGGCTTCGAATCAACATTCTTGGATGCTGAGATGGAAAGTGTGTTCAAAAGTCGGGCAAAGTGTGGATCCAGAGGCTCGACGATACCCTTCTCATCGTCCCAATCTTGTCTCGCTGAGATGTAGTCATTACTGACTGGAATGGCTGCGCTGTATTGTGGAGAAGGCGTTTGTGGTTCACCGGTGTCAGCAGAAGATGAGCTCGATTCTTGTGTGCCTCTGTCACCCGGTATATAGGAAACAGATTTGCGATTTCTTGATTCCAGTGCTTTAGGTTTCCTTGCTGTGATAAATGCCTTCAAAGCTCTATCGCACGTGATCAGAAGTATTCGTGACGGTAATCATTGAAAACGTACGCAATGAATGGCGAGATCAAATAAAACTTGCCGGCAGGAGCCCTGTTACGCTTCCATGTCGGTAGGTCTGTTAGTTTGAACCACTCAATTCGCTGGTGCTTCGATTAGATGCTGGATTCTTGATAAAACCATCGGCACATACGCTGATCTCCTTTCGGGTGCGAGTTTTAAACGAAAAGTCTTCCGGGATGCCAGGAACAATGAAGAGAGAGATGAGCTGCTCCTTTATGGACATCTCTATTACATCTGCAGGGTTGATCTGTCCTGCCAAGTTGTAGCCCGTCTCCTCTAATACCTTTGGGAAATACTAAGGTCAACGTGCTGTACGACGAACCTTGCCTTACCTCGCGAATGGCACATTCATGAGGAGGTTCATGTTCGTTTATCTTGCCCTTGGGAAAGCCCCATCCCGATGAAGATTTCCACCCTTTCACAAGGATGCACTGAAGCAAGACGTGACATCAAGGTATGAGATACCAGATACGAATATAACGAACCTTCTCCCAAGTCTCGTTCAACATTATTGCACCGCAAACAGGGACTCTGGTTTTATACTGCATGAAGGTATTGAATACTTGTTCGTGATCGTGACTCCATTGGTGCAGTAAAGGGCAGGCATGGAACAACATCTCTGAGAATTTCTTGAGTGGTAAAGACGGGAACTTTGGATTTTGTTCTCGAACAAAGTCCTCATAGAACCAATGGCTATTGATTTTCATAAGCTTATGAAAGTCAAGTAAAGGGCAGCCAGGAAATGACTTACGCCTGCTCTACCTGAAAGCATATCCGCTCCAGAGATGAGAGCTCTTCGTCGGGAAGATTCAGAAGAAACCGGCTAAGGCGAGGTGAGAGAGGACGTGGAGAAAGAAGGAAAAACAAAACCTGGATAGATCCTCGAGGACTTCGTCGTGTGTGGCATGTTTGTAAGTGAAGCGTTCCTGGGCATCTGCAGTTGGCGCAGGCTGTATTTCCGGGGACGAGGAAGAGGAGGAAGTCATGGATGAAGTAAGTTAAGAGCAAAGGAAGGAGAATGAAAATCAGGATGGACAAAATCTATGACGATCGTTTTATGGACAAATGTTTGAGAATGATAGACCGAGGTATGATGGAACGGTTCACCGTAAGCCACCTGTCAAGCACGACCAAACAAGTCTATCACATAGATCACGTGATTACTTCCGTACGAGATACTTGCACGATGCTAATGTACACATGCCATTCAAGATGCGCGCGTCTGCTGGAAACCCATCCGTCGCTCATACTCGCGAATCTCTTCAGCGGTCAACCTGTCTGACCCGGACCAATTCGCAGAGCTCGTCCGGGCTCTGAACCGACTTTGCCTTCTGCGGAACATTTCTTCCATTCGCAACGGTCGGATCGCCCCAAAAATATCATCGGGGTTCACCCTGCTCTGCATCTGGAGCGCCTGACGGAGCTCTGGAGACTGGGCCCAGTCTGGTGGATCAAACGTGCGAACCCGATCCTCATCTTCTGAGTTGGAGTATTCGCTGTTGATCTCCGGAAGTTCGATTGACTCGCTTGGAACTTCGGGCGTTGGTAGTTTGGCAGCTTGCAGTTGCGCTTTGGCCCGGGCAGCCATCTGAGACTGGATCATGGCAGAGGGAAGTTTGTCACCCATATCGTCTTCTTGAGGCCTTGCCTTTGCCTTACCCTTAAGAGACGAAGGGACTAGCTTGAAAGGCTTCGCCTCCGGAATGATCGGCTTAGCCGACGGGGCTGGCAAAGCATTCTGAGTGGCATTATACGCAGTGGATGATACGAGGGCTGTGGTAGTGCCCTTTACACCTTTTTGAGCAGCAAGCTTTATGGCGGGTGTAACAATCCCCTTCGTAGGGGGTGCGAGATCCTTCTTATCTTTTGAAGGGAGTTTCTTGCTCTCCGATTTCTTTGTTTCCGGTGCGAGTTTTCGTTTCTTAGAAGCGTCGTCCTCAGGCTTGGCGGAGACAGGAAGTTTTAGCGGTCGCCGGTCTGTATTTTCCTCCCTTTCACGTTTCCGCTTCTCAAACTCCTCTTTGCTTTTCTTTTCCTCCTCGAGAACTCGGGCCCTTTCCTCCTCCTTCTTTGCGATGGCCACCTGACGTCTAGTTTCCATGTCCTTCAGGCGCTGTATCTTCCTATCCGCTTCCTCTTGCTGCTGTAGGCAGATAATGAGAACGAGCTTGGAAATGTGAAGTCATTCAACCGACCTTCTTTGCCGCAACGGCAGCTAATTGCAAGCTTTTCAGCTCCGGTTTAGCCTTCTTACTTCCCCCAAGCATGCTGTTGACAAGTTTGGAGGCTTGACCAAAGAAGCCAGCCTGGGACTGAGATGAAGAGGCGGTAGAAGCCGCTGAAGTTTGGCGTGTACTCCGCAGAGCTGGCTATTGTGGAGATTAATCGTCAAGTAGTCGGGAAACATTTAAAGTTGCGCACCTCCACAAGGCGGAGACTGACCATTCCGGCCTCAGTGACCCCTCCGAGTTCACTGGCCTCCATAATGGAACGTTCGGTATCCGAGATATCGACAATCGCTTGTTCTCGTTCCATTTCTTCGTCGACTGCCTCAGCCCCGGCGCCTGCGCCATTGGATAAAGTCATCAAGTCACCATTCTTCTCTGTTGCAAGACTTCTAGTTGGTCCTTGACTTTCAGTTGGAAGCGAGCTCCATGTATCCTCCTTATCTACATTGCTGAAATCAAATGGCCTCCATCCTGGCACGGCAGCAGCAAGTTTTTCCTCAAGCGGCCAACTATCGTCGTCATCATCATCATCAATGGCAACAGGGCACTGCGCGCCGCATGACTGCGATTTGATGGTGTCTTGCGTAAAGGAGACCCACGTAGCGACTCCATCACGATTGTTCAAGGTTGGGCCGGAGGAAGTACAAGTCTGTGAAGGCTGTATGGGCGTCTGGCATGTTCCATGAACAAGGGAAAGGGAGCCATTGGAGGGGGGAGTAAGGCGAGCGGGAATTCCCAGCGACATAGTGGCTGGGAGGGTGAATTGAGCTGGTGGGAAGCTAAATGAGGACTCCTTAGGGTATCCAGAATTGAGGGATGACTGTTTTGACACTGGAGGCATGAACACGGGTGGCGGTGGTGGTTTATTGAATACCGGACCCGCGGGCTTGACAAGACCTGAAGTGCCCGTTGATGGAGGCGAATGGGGTGGAGTAGTGGAGACACTCTCGTCACAACAGTTGACTCCAGCACATACGTCCATTGCTTGGGCCGCCTTCGACGAGAACTCAAGTTCATTAGGCCCTACGGTGTCAGCGGCTAGATCTGAGAGACTCAGCCGACGCTCAGTCCCGTCAGCGTGAGAAGCGGGAGTGCAGGGAATGTGATCGTCTGAATGTGCTTGGGTCCGAAGAGGTTCTTGATCGGGTAACCCATCGTCGTGAAGTACCTCGGAATCATTCGACCCGCTGTTAGCTTTGTTCCGCTCTGCCACTTTCGCCTCAGCGGCTGCCCGTGCTTCAGCGAGCGCAGCTACCGCCGCACCACCAAGCGATTTCCCCAAACTCTTACCCGCGTGTGCTCCAAGTCCTTCAACAGTACGCTTGAACAAATCAATAAAACCTTCGTCTGTGGAATGCAAGCCGGCGGTTTGTCCGCCAATATCCATTGCATGGGATTCCAGGTGGGCCACAGGCATGGCTGCGACGACAGAAGACAGAGCAGTCGGTTCGCCTTGTATAGAATGGAAGTCACGTTGACCGGTCTTCTCGCCCTCCTTAAAGACCAGTGGTACGATGCCAACTTCAGTTGATTTGGCGACCTTCAGCTTGCGTTGGTCTTTATCCCCGTCGAGTTCCAGCGGGAGTGCGCTAAGCATTTCCCCACTCTTTCGCTTAACTGCAGTTGACACACGGGGGAAAGCAGTTGAGGTAGCGGCTGCACAAGTGCCAGGGAGCGTGCTCGTTCCTTCCATTGCCTTAGCCTCCCGCGCTTTCATCAACCAGGAAGTCCTCTTGCCAAGCGGCGCCGGAGCAGGCGCTGGAATGGGAAGTGTGAAACCGGTTGGCGTCTCTTGCGGAACACGCATGGATTTACGCAAAGGGGATGGTGCAGGGAGTGTCGGGAAACCAGCAGTTCCGCTCTTTTGAGCCAATGCCCTCGGTGATGAATCATTTAATGGAACGGAGATCGTGTGCGGAATGGGAATCGAGTTCGACGTAGGAACAACTGGCAGAGGAGCTGTGAACGCTTTCATCTCATTATTTCTCGGAGAGTCGGCACCGATCCGAGAGGGCAATGACTCGGTATGATTACCTATATCAACTCCCGAGGATTGCGATTCACGAGGAGAGCCGAGCGGGACGGAAGGATAAGCGTTGACATGTAAAGGACCAGGGTGTCGCCGATCTGGTAGAGGAACCCCTTGAGACTTGTGGTCGACTGGGATAATGTGCGGATCTCCGTCGGTAACAGAATACTTCTCTACTTCATTTAGAAATCGGGGAATGGTGGCAAGTAATTCCCCTTGATTGGAAGCACGAGTAGACGAAGGGAGGATGTTCCCATGGCTGCCTTCGGGAGACTCGTCTCCTTCTGCAATCACAGATAGTTCGGTACAACGATCAGGAGCTGTAAAAGGGACTGAAAATTCACTTGACGTATTCCTGGAACAATGCTGGAGAGGCATGACGCCAACCTGCGATTTCGGTTCGATTGGAATTGCGATTTGAGGAACGTCGGCAACCTGGGTAGAGCAGGGTGGTCCATGCGTCTTTTCCATAGAAGCACTTGCAACTAAAGGTGGCTCAGTTGGAGACGTCGGCATATCTGGAGCACTCGTGATTTCCTTTGCCTGGAGTAGAGCTTTGTGAAAACTATTGACGGGAACTTCTTTCGTAGAGTTGCTGCACTAGGTGTGCAGTGAGAGGATATCCAGATAAATGAAGGCGGACCCACATCCAGAGATATTAATGTAATGTCTCTTACTTTTGCAGCTGCCGCTCTGGTTCCGCGAGGAATGTTCCTCTTGCGACCGGGCGTCTTCACAAGTTCAATTATGGGGCTGTCGGGAAATAAGCTAAGCCATAACTCCCAAACAGTAAAAGGCCAGAGCTTACCCTTGCTTTGGACCGGCGAGAATATGTTCGAGATAATCATCAAGAAAGATGAACGCGTGAGTCTGGACCTGATCCTCGAATAATTGGCGACAAGGATCGTTGGCCATGGACGCTCGCACCGAGTCCATCCAGGCTTTTATCCCATTTTCTTTGGTATCAGTACTTGCCATGGTCACAGCGTACCGGCTACTTGTGCGCTGTGGTTGTCGAAGTGGTGACGACAAACAGGAGCACACAAAATAGGACGCGCCAGTCACATGATCGACTGATTATTACAACTGGCCTACAAATGACACTCTGCAGAAACAACAAATGTACATCTTTACTTCGTGAGCATGACCTTTATGCTTTGTCTGAGGCTCAACGTTCAACGTTCAACTGAGGCATCTTTACGAAGAAGAGCTCGAACGATTTATGTATTTATCCTTACAGTGCATTCCGCGGCAAGCGCTCAAGTTCGGGGAGGCGGTTCAACACCGCGTCTTTCCGTCACGAGAGCCATACTCTGCCCCCTTTTGAAAAAAAAAGGATATGATTCTGATTCTGAAATAGACCCGATCTAACAGTTTTATTTATTTTGCCCGGTTGAAACTGAAGAGGAGAAAGCCTAAAACATGTTGTACGCTCTGATAAAGTGGCATTTGTCTGATCGCGAAACCTGGGCTTCACCTTGCGAGCCCTTACCTGGCTTCGTGCAGACGTGTCCCTGCGCTATTTGCTTGTAAGTCGCGACCTGCCACTGTCTGTGGTCTTGCTGACTGCGCTGAAAGTCTTTCATTGTCATTGGCCTTGGCACATTTGTCTTCCCGGCGCGTTGCTAACTGGTTTACTGGTTTGGAGGCGTCCTATCTGGCACGTTACACGTATTGCAGCAGGGCAAGCAGCTGGCGTAAGTCGGCATAGGGTCGCACAGCATGATTAACGTTCTCATGAGGTCCAGTCGCTTACTGAATCATTCCTGGAGGAAGGCAGATAGATTATTGTCCATCCACGTACGTAGCATGCAGACGTTTGTAGACTTCATGGATCGCTGCCAGTATGTTTCCTTTTTTGTGTGATGCTGAACATTCTCGATTAGTATGTTTGCAGAAGCGGCGCTTCCTCCCCGGGATCGACCACACATTTTGCCCTCGAGACTTGTACCACCCGAATATGTATGCACCGTGACCGGGTGAGGAAATCAGGCTCTAGAAGAGTTGGTGGACGGAGAACAGTTCCACTGGCCAGGTGGGGAACTCGTCGCGTCTAGTGGTGGAGGACGGTATGATTTCCGGGATTGATCAGTGTCCCACGTCTGCTTCTAATTAAGCATCCGTGACCGTGGCTTCGCGCTTGGCTGG
This sequence comes from Tylopilus balloui, assembly GCA_038089995.1. NCBI lineage: Eukaryota > Fungi > Basidiomycota > Agaricomycetes > Boletales > Boletaceae > Tylopilus > Tylopilus balloui. Next base: position 156,624 of record JBBPLW010000005.1, on the reverse strand, counting down.
TTTCTGGTCCTCGTCAAACTACTTAAGCGACCCCCTCCCAAGTTCCCTCTGCACGTTTTACCGCCCCCCTTGGTACGCACTGTTCACGTCCTAGCGCCATGTTTTTCTCTCCGGATCTGCTTTCGAAGAGAGACAGCGGTTTCGGCCTTTTATGGTAGTTGACTCCTTTGCTCTGACTTGCGCTCAAGAGGAACTGACGCCTATATGCGCAGGCTTGCTGCTACACTTGGGTCCAAGTCCGCGTTCAAGAAACTGCCAAAGCGCTCTGTGATGACTGCTGACATCTCACAGCTGTGTCGACTTATCGCCACGCCGGCGGAGCCCCTCGCTCTCCGTCTCTCCTCCAATTTATTGGTGGGTGCTGCTCGGTGGGTAACCTCCGCTAGCAACTTCTTTGCCAGTCTCTCATTCTCTGTTTTCAGTGTATACCGAGGTAGGTATTCTGGAAGGAAAAATTATTACTCAGAACTAGTGTCAACGATCGATCAGTGAAACAGGAAATCTTCATGTCAGATGTGACAACGTGTTTCAACTCTCTTAAGAAAGTCGAACATGAATTTCGATCATTGACATCTTCAGAAGGCCAACTTCAAATGGCGCAGCCGAGTGTAAAGTGAGTCTTTGCTACGTGCGTAACTTGGCTTGTTAGATCAACCTCTACTAGGTCGTCTGCAGTGACTCTGCGAGCCGATCCAAAGGCTGCATTCTCTGCGGAATTCGATGCCATGATTATGGTACGTGGTCTCCCGGATCCCGCCCGCAAAAGATCTAGCTCTTCCTTCAGAATTGGGACGAATACTTGAATCTTGGAAGTGCGCATTGAAAGTCAAGCGCATCGCTTGTGTTCCTGACATTGATAATAACAGGCAGCATGGATGTCGAAGATGGCTCGGATAATGACTATCACCCCACGACGTTGAAAGGAAAAGGGAAAACTACGGCGCCATCCGCTCTGGATCCGAATTCTGACTTTCTCCGTGCCAACGCGTGTACTCTTTCCGAGAACCACGATTTTCTGCTCGCAAATTCATTTGACGCATCTTTTGGGGGAAGCGGAACGACAAGAATTTCGTCTTCCCAGATTGGAGGGTTCAGCTTTGATGACACGTTTGACGGGTTAGATATCGGGGAGGGGGTCGGCGACGATCTTGTTAGAGAGCTGGGAGAAGGATGGGGGGTCAGTCCAGTCGAGAACAACCCCGCAGAGTAACTCTTTTATCATGTCTTTTGGCTCGGGCTGACGACAGGAAGTAATCTTCCACAAGTTCAAGAGCAACCTGAATTTGATATGCACTTCGGCATCGGGGACTTGAACGATGGGGTGGCAGGACTTGACGGGCTCGTCCAGGTCGCGCAGAGTCCTCGACCGCATATCCCTACAAATTTGATCTATGACTCGCACATAGAATCGGGTGAGAGCATTGTGTCGCTTGCATGCCAGTTCAGAACGATTCACTCCCTCGTATCCATAGCTCGGTCTGCTTCACGTTCTTTCGCTGGCTTGACAGAGTCCATTGACCTTCAGACAATCGCTCATGCCCCGGGTTCACCCTTTGAGTTTGCCGTTCAACATGCGAAAGGGCCAATCCAACCGGAAAACAACGGAGTCATATTAAAGCTGGCCAAACGTACGAGACTCGTGCTGGATGTCAGGACAGAACTTACCGATGAGGAACTCAAGGTGAGCATCAGTAACTGGACTTGCTCCTTAGACTTCATACGTCTGGAGGCCACTCGTCTGTATTATTTAGAGAAGCAAAACGCAATTCGATGCGAACTAGAGTTCAAGAGATTCGAAAAAAATCAAGATGGTCTAATTCATAGCTTGCTTTGGGACGCCCCCGGTAGCGGTAAGCCACCAAGAGTGGGGCCAAAAATGAAGCTGAACTCTACCAGTACATGCCAAAGAATTGATTGACTTTTGGGTTGACCACTTCAAGGCACATGTCGAGGCTCGATCAGGTCTCTTTGTAGAGCCACAACATCTAGGTAATATACCTTATTAGTAGTTTGTGTTGAAGTCCTAACTATCCAGAAGATGGGCCCCCCCGCCAGAAGCGCCGGAAAGTATCCATTCCCCCACCTCACCCACACACTAGAGATAAAGAAGATGTACCGGCAGCCGAGGACTGGCATCCCGATCAAGCTGTTGCGCCTTTAGACAGCGGTCGTATGAATGACTTTAATTACAACATAGATGGTCTGACACATTCGGAACTCTAGTTCGCTCTCTGATTTCATGTCGCCACAGTGAATTGGGGAGACGTCGATGACTATACTCCCCATGCGAAAAATCTGCGCTCTTCCGAGGTTTTTTAATATTTGCATTTCTAACGATGCTAGTTTGACCTCTTGTCAGGAACCCGGACAAGCTCGTCGTACCTCCCATCCACCACCCCCTTTCGAGGCCGATCTAGGTGTTAACGTAGTGTCGGCTACCTTTCATTCTCAACACAGTGCTCTGTTTCCATGGGATATGGCAGGCAATAGTTCTTCCGTTTCTGCCCGCGAAGTGGGGCCACAGCTATCTAGCCATGATCAGATGAGTATTGAGCACGCAGATGCCAGGCTGCGAAGAAGTTCCACAAGTCGAAGGGGTAGCTCTATACCCAGCTTTCCGAACATTCAGGCTGGTATAGCGTCACCGGCAGTGATTTTGCCCACGATTCGGAGCGATGATGATTTCATATTTGATGGTGCATCACAAACTGTATAACCTCACCTGTGCTCACCAAAGTTTTGTCTACAGTTCCTGGAGACGATCATGCCCTCGAGTCACGCCAGTTAGAGGCGAATCGTGTAGCCCTCGAGAAGAACTCTTACAACTTTCTGGAGTCCGTTGCCAACGCTATACAGAATTGAAGCGTGTGGTCTTGACTTGTATCTTAATAGGTATGCAAAAATGCAGTATAGGTCCCTCCCAAGTACCCAGTACCTTGGATTCGACGATGTCGTCCCAAAGACAACCAGCACTGCTCGTGTTGCGGCTGCTGCGCTGTACCATTGTCTCGGTGGGTGAAAGTTTTATTACCTGCTTTGTGGTACGAGCCGATCCGCTGAGCCTGCATTCTCTGTAGTTCTTGCGACCAAGGACCTCCTGCATGTAAATCAGGAGGAACCGTACGGACGGATCAACATCCGCATCGTATAGGAGATGTAGAGGATCTCGAAAGACAGACAGAGTCGATGTCACAGATGGAAGTTGTACCGAACACCCTTGTTTTGTCGGTCCGAAACTTAGCCGAACAATGTGACTGGGCCCGTTGTAGCGCTCATCCGGCCTCAGCTGTTGCGATATTGCCGCTCTCTCATCTTCACAACCGAGCAATCAACAGAGCCGTGACCCGCCTGCCAACATTATAAAGTCTCAGCGAAGCCGATTTTCGTCTGATCCCCCCCACATCAATGTCGTCCCCTGCTGTCCTCGCTGCTCAGGCTACACTCTCTAGCATCGATCTGACCAATTATGACCCTGAACAATCGCGCTTGATGGACGAGCGGTGCATCCTCGTCGACGAACAAGACAACCCCATCGGTGCCGCCGACAAGAAGACATGTACGCAATACCACTCATATCGCTACTCGTCGCGTTATGACAATCGAACTCTAGGTCACTTGATGGAAAACATCAACAGGGGACTGCTTCACCGCGCGTTCTCCGCGTTCATCTTCCGCCCGTCAGACGGGAAACTTCTTCTCCAGCGACGTGCGAGTGAGAAGATTACATTCCCTGACATGTGGACGAACACCTGCTGTTCCCACCCCCTCGATGATTTTGAGGAGGAAAAGATAGAACGGGATCAGCTTGGCATCCGCATCGCCGCATCGAGGAAGCTAGAGCATGAACTCGGGATTCCTCGTAGTCAGACGCCTGTGGACCAGTTCCAATACCTCACCAGAATACACTACCTTGCGCCATCGAGCGGAATGTGGGGTGAACACGAAGGCAAGGAAACATTTTGTGCATCATGGCTCTCAACCTTTTTGACGGTATTTTGGTGCAGTCGATTACATCTTGTTCATGACGGCAGACGTTACCGTGACTCCAAATGCGAACGAGATCCGTGACTACAAATGGGTGGACAAGGCGGAACTCCAGTCTATGTTTGACGATGTCTGTGCGTTAGCCGTTTCGACTGCCGGGGATAATCACCGACTACCCTGCACAGCCAGCTCTTTCACGCCCTGGTTCAAGCTCATCGCCCGTGACTTTCTGTTTGGTTGGTGGGACGAACTGCTGAACCGAAGGGGGGGAGACGGACTCATACACGCGAAGAACCTTGCTGGTGTCGCCGAGGGCTCGCGGGTTATCAAGATGACCTAGATTTTACCTGACCTTCTCATTCTATCTGTCCACATCCGGACCGCTGCGAATGAAGTGTCTATAACCAGGAAAACAGACGTTTTTTCCCGCGTATCAGTTGTTCCGATTAGAGCAACCTTTTCCCACTGCAGTTGGCAAGTACGAGAAGTTCAACCACACGCGGCCGCAATGTGAACGTTCAATCTTTTGGTCTTTGGCAACCGTCGAGCCTCTCAGTGGTCTCCTCGATGGGTATGATATTTCAATTGAACCTTTGAACTTGGTGAGAATTGTAAACTCGGATAACACTGGTTCAAGTTCAGTTTGGATTCCTGGACAACAATATATAACGCAGGTCCCACTTGCCCACGAACCAGTGCTCCTGCCATTCACCGCTCCCTTCCAAGTTGTCCCTGGTGGACAATCTCTCATCTCAACTGTATTAATATGTGGTCGACAACTGGTGTTCGTTATGCTCTGTTACCAGACCCTGGCTCTCGACCCATCAAGTTCGCCCTTTTGAGAAGGGCTAACATCCTTGCCGTATCCGTGATTTTGGCCGTGGTTATTATCATCGTCACGGCTCGAACTTTCGATTTCGAAATCGCCGTCGCCGCCAAACGGCCAGACATCGTCTCGCCCGAGATGTTGCCAGAGGATTCGATATCTTCAGCCGCTTCTACCTCGACAGATACTGCAACATATGTACCAGCTCCAAATTTTTTCAAGGAGCACTTGTCCATGAGCGAGATCAAAGCAATGGTTTTGCAGACCAGGGGCTTCTACACACGGGACTACAGCCTCGGGCTAGGCTGGAACAATGCATGTCCTCTTATTCGATGTATCTTCCCTGGTTCTTAAAATACTTTCAGGTGCGATATATCATAGAAGCTTCTGCATTCCAAGCCAGACTCTTGAACCGAACATTGATTCTTCCATCGTTTGTTTATGCACGCTCGTGTGCATATGACATGTAAGTCGCCCAATAAGCTCCCACTGGCAGTCGTATGTCATCCTCCAGCCAGTCCTGTCTGCGCAGACGAAGCTCCGATGCTGAACAAAGGAGATGCGATTGGCACGGACCACTGGCGCGGCCTTCCGATCGAGCAACAAATGGGCTGGCAAATACCCATCTCAATGATGATAAATATCACACAGCTGAGACAATTTCAACCAGTCGTCACCACTACGGAATATCTCCAGTACGCCGGTCTCCCATTGACACTTGAGACAACGAGTGGATATTGGAACCGCAGTGGATACCATATGTCTCCAGATCCACTCGCTTCAAGTACTGACCATCGCACACTTGGGAAACCGACTCTTTTTGTAATCGAAAATGCCTGGTACGACCCAGGAGGAGTCACGCGTGTCGACGTGGTACCCAGTGCCATGAAGAGACGCGGTGGCTGGATAGCTGGGGATATGAGCAATGTCCAGGCAAGCCCCTGGGAGAGTCGTGACAATGGCACAGCTCAATTATTACTGAAAAATTTACTCCTGGACAAGATTGTAGTGGAGTGGGAGGAAGCACGAAGCGCTGTCCGAGACTTGGCTGTTCAAATGCCCCAGGCCATTGGCGTGCCTTCACCAAGCCTGGAGGATGAGGAGTTCATTGAAGAAATCCTGCGTAAGAATGGTTGGGAGGTCCTGTATACCTTCCAGGGTGCGTAAGTGTTCAAGTACTTCTGTGTGTGTTGTTTCCCACTCGGCACAGCGCAGGGATGGACTTCGTCAAGCATGTCGTGATGCCCATACGACAAGTAGCACAGAGGGCCAGTCTACGCGGCTTTATCGAGGACTATCGGCATGTAGATGCCGATGTCGTTGTACTTGCGGGCGAGACGCATCTCTACCGGAAGCCTGTTGGTGCTCTGATATACTCTATCCGACGGATGGAACTGAATTTCCGCAATCTTATCCAGGGCCAGATGCGCTTCACCACTCGATCAATGCTAGAGCTGTTCCAGGGCATGGTCACACACCACGTTGTTCCACTTGACAAGGTGTACGAGCTCGCGAGGAAACTGGATTTCCGTATTTCTGCGATTAACGAGGGGCGACAATGGATGGCCTCCCACATCCGTCGAGGAGACTGTACGTGTATGTTCCGAATTAGGATAATTCGTTGACCCATCGTCCCGTTCTGTAGTCGTAACGGCTGGCTGGGCCTGGGGCAACTCTCACGAAGGTCACCTTGAACGAGTCAAGCAACACCTTAATGAAGGCAGAAAGTTACTTCAGTCGGAACATCGTCATACCCCGTACTCCATCGCGGGCATTATCCCTGACACTTCGATACCTCCACGTGAACCACCTCTAGAGGGCGATAAGTAAGTCGTAGCTCGTGCACATCCAATCATTGTTTTACCATAACGATATTGCACCTCAGGTTCTTCATTGCAACAGACGAAAGTGATCCAGAGAAACTAGAGTATTTCTCAGAGAATGGAGCAATCATGTTCAATGATCTCGTGACGTTCGAGGATCGACACGAATTTGGTTGGGGCATCTTGTTCTCGGATATCATAGGTCTTGTGGAGCAGGCGACACTCGCGCGAGCGTCGTACTTTTACGGCTCAGCGATGAGTTCATTCACCGGCGGCGTTTTCAATATGAGGGCGCTGCTCGGAGCAGAAGAGATCAGCGGTCTGGCAGATTGATGATCAGTGAAGACTCTTTATTATAGTCGTAAAGCCTATAGCATTCCGATCTTTCATACTTGTACAATGCGGGCACGGGTCAGACCACACTGAGTCGTAAGGTATCTCAGGTACGTCCGGACGCAGCACTACGCGAATCTGGTCTCTGGCGAACTCGAGCACCGCGGAAAACCCATACTTCTTTCTTTCTACCGAAACCCAAAAACCCAGCTCCAGGAAGTAAAACCGTTGCTTCGAGCTTGAAACCAAGCAAGTTTATTTCCTGCAGGGCGTGAGAGGCAAACACATCTTTGTCCAGCTCCGGTGCTGTCAAGTGGAAGGATGAGAGACTGCTAAGGACAATGGTTGAGAATGTACGCAACCTCCAAATGTATTACGCTTCAGTTCGACGCTATAAATCTCCCCTTCTGTAGCGCTTTGCGCGGCTATTTTATACGGCCAAGCGGCACGCAGACGGGGGCCGAGCTGCTCGCCAACACGACGTGGTGGACGGACAAGAGTCATCCTGTGGCCTGATCTGGACACGTGGGCTACGAAGAAGTCGGACTCGGCGTCTTCTGCCATATCTCGGAATATAAGCTGTGGGTACTGAGCCACAGCATCAGTCAAGGTGTTCGTGATACATAGATAAACCTTACTGCATAGCCTGTGTGTAACGAAGTCAGGTATTGATATCCCTAATTGTAAGTTCGTGTTTAGGGCAAGTGCAGTCTGCTATGGGGAGGAGAGAACGAACGCGACGGGAGAGGCAAGCAAACAACTCTGAGATCATCCGCTTGACGCTAAAAGGTGCATGAGCGTCGCTGAGGCTGGTGGCGCTCGCATCAAAGTTTGCTTACATGACAGCATCGGATCCTGTTGCGCTCCAAGGATTTCTGGAGAAGATGACCCGCCACGAGACGGGCGACGTCGTTTGATTCGATACGCCATGGGGCCACATTGGCATGATATGCTCCTTTATTTCATCGAGCGTATCCTGATATGCAACATTGCCCAGACGAAGTTCGCTTGTGCCGTGGAAGGAGACAAACATGTGATCTAGAAAGATAACGGCACGGAGTGGGCATGGCAATCAGAGAAGCAGGGTGAGTGTCAGGTGGGTAAGACATTTACCAGGTAGGAAGGAGGGACTGGCGTTTGTGCGTGTGCCACGCGTCGTTGGCGCTAACCGCTGGCGAGCACTCGAGCTGGTCCTTGTTCTCTCGAGGGGGACGGCAGAAACGGAGTCGGAGCGCTTGATTGCATTCTTCTTCAATGCAGGTTTGAGGGGGGGCTTTTCGGAGATGGGCCTTGATTTGGTGGTGGATGCACGCTTGAGACGGGTCTTGGGCGTGCGGCCCGCGTCGAGGGTGTCTGGATTAGAGGGTATGAAGGGAGTATCCCTTGGTGGAGACTGGCGTGGATGGTTTGGCTGGGGAAATGCGACATTTTCGCGCAGCCAAGGATCGGGTGGCGTGCTATGTGGCGGGCTGGTGTAGGGAGCTTGTGGTGTGGTGAAGGTGGGACGCGATGGCTGCTGGTTGTACCCAGGGGGTATGTAAGTGTGATAAGGCTGGCCGTAGTAAGGATAGGCAGGGTTGTGGTTCGGAACGAACGCGTTGTGCATCGCGGTGAGTGGAAAAGACGGTCTACGAGGGAAGGGGTCCAGCGAAAAAGAGCTGCTGCCTGCAGGCGCATGGCTGGCGACAGGTGCACAACGGCTGCCCCGAGACAACGTGTCTTGCTATTCTTGGAGGGAACTCACTCCCCCGCGCTTCCGTCTCCGTCTCCGTCTCCGCGTCGATGTCACCTTGCTCGTCGCGCAGACCGACGCGGGCGAGTCGAGCGACCGCAACCCGACCGTCGAGCAATGCGTGCGCTGCGTCGGTCTGCCCAAGTTGTTGCTGCGTCACGTGACTTGGCATGTCGGTTTTTCATAGTCACTCTCTTCCGAGCCTTCCTCATTTCTGTCATGGCCTCCACCTTCTTCACCTGGATCAGGTCTCCAGCAGCCCGCGAATACTTTTTCAGTCAGTACATTCGTATCTCTTCTCCAAACCGTCTAACTTTTACCCCAGGTACCCATTTCTGGGGACCAGTCAGTACCATCGTGTCCTTGCCGATCGTGCCGTACTTCCCTAAAATCTTCCAGGTTGCCAACTTCGGCCTACCCTTGGCTGCCATATCTGATCTGAGCAAAGATGAGGAGGTCATATCCGGCACCATGACGGCCACTCTTGCTTTCTATTCGTTCGTCTCTCTTCTCTTTGTACCTTGACTTCCAGGTTGACCCCCTTGTCAAAGGTTGGTCTTCACGCGGTTTGGTCAGTATTCTGTCATCTGCTCCCCAAGGAATATTTCTGACCCTCATTCCAGCCTGGCGGGTGCAACCTCGGAACTATCTGTTATTCGCATGTCATACGACCAATGCCATAGCCCAGTCTGTCCAGGGTGCACGCTTTATCAACTACTGGTACTACGGCGGTCGAGAGAGGAAATACGGTTTGCATGGAGCTGAACCGAAAGGTTCAGTCACTCATGCTCTTCAAGAACTCGGCAAGTCCAACGCAAAGTAGCTTTTGGCGCATTCAGGCATGTGCCATGCGTGCGTTCTGTCGCCTGTTATTCTGTGCCCGATTAACCTACAATCTCATTCAAGCATTGCGGAATATATGCATGCTCTCGACGTATGATATCACCAAAATCCATCATCTCCATCTCCCCCCTTGTCATGCTTCCCCTTCTTCTGAGCGAGCACTTGACGCTCATACATCTCTGCAATCTAATCCGTCGCTCAGTGTAAGCACCATATCCAGCGTGAAAATGGTCACCTGTTCTGGACCGGTCGCATCGTCGGCCGACTTGTCATCTCTCACCCTAATAAAGCGAGGAAACCGCAGAGAAATGCCACGCTCTTCTGCCTAAATAATAACCGTCTTTCTGAGCAGCTTAGCAATCATGGAATGACAGATACGCACCAATCCTTGTGCAGCAGTGTATATAGGACTCAGACTCAGATCAGCCGCAAGGACTTCCCAGACAACCTTAGGCTCAAACCAGATGTCAGGTTTGGCACCCCCAGCCTTGATGTCTCCGCGAGGTTTTTCCGTCTCGATTGCTCGAAGAGTATCCCAGTGGGTTTGTAACATCTCTTCGCTGAACCCAGTTCCGATTTTGCAGATGGTCTGATACTCCTCCGAATCCGCATCGAAGCATGCCAGTAAAAATGCACCGTAAACATTTGTGCGTTTGCCTTTGCCGTAGTATCCACCAACCACAACTAGATCGAGTGAGTCACCGACGCCAGCTAGGTAATCTTTCTTGAGCTAGACAAAACAATAAGCATGCAGCTTCTAAGATTGAATGGATCATTTTACCTTGAGCCAGTTCACGCTACGTCGGCTGGGTTCGTAGTGGCTCTCGTCGCTCTCGAGCATCTTCACCATAAGTCCCTCGCACCCATCCTTGACACTCTCCTCAAGAAAGGCTTGGATCTCCTCGGTTGTTTCGCAATCCGACGATTTGGCGAAGCCGAATTCTCCTGGAACAACTTGAAAATGTTGTCGCAATAGTTCTCTACGCTCAGCAAGCGTCTTTTGCAACAACGACTTCAACACCACAATCAGCCTATCGTTGAATTGAATAACCATTTGAGCATACCTCCCCATTCAAATAGAGAAGATCAAAGGCAAAGAGACAAACTCGAACTTGGATATCTTCGACTCTCACATCTTTCCGCTTGCGCTTACTGAGCTCTTGAAACGGCATAAGCTTCCCTGTCGTCTTGTCTATAGCAACAGCTTCCGCATCAAAAACGAATGACTTCGTCTCCGGTTTAACGCACTAAGCTGATGTCAGGAAAATGCGGTCATATCACAACAGGAATTCATACATGTGGCAGCTGCTCGACGAGATCGGGATATTTTTTGCTCATATCCTCAGAATTCCTGCTAAATACCCCGACGACGCCGTCGTCAAGCTTGTGAACCTGTGCGCGTTCGCCGTCATACTTGTATTCGCATGTGAATCGTTTGTTCTCGAAGCGATCAAGAACTTCACCAATAGCCTTGGTAGGCTTCGCAAGCATAGGCTTGAGGGGTACACCTGGCGTAAGCTTGCAGGTAGTGCGAAGATTGGCGATACCATGGGTAAGGAGAGCGGGAATGACAAGATCATAACTAGGAAGTTCGCTAGCGGGCGGTAGGCAGAACATCCGTGGTGGCAGAGAAAAACGAACCTGAACACAGACTTCATAGCATTTGCTGCCTCTTCGAGACGACTTGCAAGCTCGTCTTTGTTCCACTTTTTACAGGCTGCAGCGAATGGTAAGTTCGTCGAAACAAAGAACACCGAAGACTTTTTCACATTCTTCATTCTCTGCGAGGACGGCTGCATGGGCCAATGCAACAAGCACAGTTCGCTCAGCATTTCCTATTCGGAGCTTGCCTTCGAGGCTGCGGATGACATATTTGGCCTCACTGTCTTGACATGCTGCCAGTAGCTTGGTGATGATGGATACTTTCTTCGTTTGCGACTAGTCAATCAGGCTAGTGGTTAAGAAACTCTGCTAAGTCGTCAAGTTGTGGCTCACTGAATGGCCAGAAGATAGCGCAATTTCTTTTAAGCTGGTGAAAACAAGAGGAACCGTCAATGTCTTGGGTTTGAACAATGTCTTCTGGCTGGCTTTGGAGTTCTATGAAGCGCATTCTGGTCATTAAAGCGTCAGATGAAGATATTGCATACTTACCACTGCAACCAGACCGAGGTCACCTTCTTTCTTGAGGTCCGCCTTGACTACCGCTAGGCTCCGACCCGTAGACTCGCTAATCGCTTTAATGAGGAGGCTCTCTCCTATTCCCAACTCCAGGCCAACATAATCTGCACTTAACTTCACAAAGAGTAAGACAAACGCCAGGACATCATTCTTGGGTTAGCCCATACCTTGTTTATACATAAATAGATGACTTGGAGAAGCGTATGTGTATCTCCTTTGGCGCTACGTCGCATAACAAGTAGAAAGAAGCCCGTGAGCAATGATGTCTTTTCCAGTCGTTTGGTAGTCGCCTCGATCAGCTTGAACGTCTTAGTGAGGGCAGCATATGGTACTCTAAGGAGTCCTAACGGTCAAAGTAATGCCGCCACGGTTTTTGGGTGAAAGCAACATACGGTACTCCTACTTTCCAACCGCCCTCAATATCAACTTCACTTGTCCGCGAGAGCGCTTCTTCCACGCTTGCAAGACATGTTATGTCAGTGTGGCAGGAAATCATATGGGAGCTTACTTCTGGGTTGCTTCTTGCTCTTCGGACTGTAATGCGTCCTCTGTGGCATCCTCCTCACCCTCCGCCGCACTGGAGGAAAGCTCCTCATCCTGTTCCGGTGCGGCAGACTGTGCTCCGGCTTTCGCTTTCGCTTGGACGACGGGAGGGATTGGAAGAGGTGAGTGGCTCTTAACGCCGGAGGCAACCGTTGTTCGTGGCGCAGGTTGTGGTGAAGAATGCGAGTTACCTCCCCTGGGCGGTTCTGACGCGACATCAGAATCAGAATCAGCGACGCGTCTCCTCTTGGTGTGACCTGTGCAGCGTCCTCCTTTAGTATTATGCGGCCCTTGACAGTGGGGGGGGAAAGCTGTACGTTTGGGTGACGGTGATCTCTTGGCTTGAGATTTGGCACATTGAGCTGGGAGGGAGGGAATGAATTGTGTTCACTCACCATGTGAACTGGGAACGGTTCCGTCGCGCCGCTCTTGAGTTGTTGCTGTCCTCTCCTCTCCGTCCTCCGAGGCCGGCATCGGGAGAGTGGGTGGCGGTTGGTCCACCTTGCGTTTCTTCTTCCCTGCGCCCCACATTTCAGCTAGGCTGGATTGCTGGGGCGGGGTAGATTTGGCGTTTTTCGGCATCTCAAAGAATTTCCCTGTTCAACACAGTCAGAACGTACGGTCGTGGTCACGGACGAGGAGGGACTTGCGGAGGGTTTGTTGTCTGTTCATGAGGTGGGTGTACGCGGCGAGCGAACGCGTGACGAGCATTGCTTACAGCATCCCTTGGAGGCGGCGCGTCGCGTTACCAGCACTGGCTCGACACGAAGACATTTCCATCATCAATTATAGTCTACCCAGCGACGGAAAAGTTTCAGTTTGTCAAGCACACACGGTCCAACCCAACGCTGCAGCAAGAGGAGCACGCATCGGCAGGGCTCGGCAAATGCCGAGATCTGTATAGTTTCAGTCGGTGGCTTGGGCGACCTCATCCAAGAGACACGGCCGTCCTCGACGAGTTTCACAATGGCCGAACAGGTGCGTATCGAAATTGATTGGGTTCATGTCGTCGGTAACGCTCTGCAGATCGAGAAAGCTTTCCAAAAGCAACATCTTTTCCAAAACGCCAAAATCCGCGGTGAGGACAGGTGCTTATCTACCCCGTCAAGAGGTACTCATCGATTGTCGGTCTCGTGAAGGCGGCAAGAAGGTCTCGACAAGGGACAAGCGATGGTACAAGGACGTCGGTCTGGGATTCAAGACCCCATCAGAGGCAATCCATGGCACCTACATTGGTACGGTCGTTCTCAATTCCTCTACGTACAACTACACGTGGCGTACATAGACAAGAAATGCCCTTTCACTGGCAACATCTCGATTCGTGGGCGAATCCTAACGGGCAAAGTCGTCTCGACCAAAATGACGCGGACAATCATTATTCGCCGGGATTACCTGCGCTACGTTCCCAAGTACAGTGCGTCCAGAGCGTGGTCAGAGTCGGCCCGACAAGCTGACATGTGGCCCGCAGACCGTTACGAGAAGAGACACAAGAACCTGGCTGCACACGTGTCTCCCGCATTTCGTGTGGAGATTGGCGATACGGTCACAGTTGGTGAGTGGCGGTCGGAAGCGATGCGGCGCTGGCTAAAGGGGATCAGGACAATGTCGACCGCTGTCGAAAACGGTGCGGTTCAACGTGCTCCGAGTGGCGAAGAACAAGGCTGCGACCAAGGCGTTTGGCAAGTTCTGAGCTGGGCAAGGGTGGTTGGCTTTGATGTATCAGATTGCACGACTTTTTTATACACACGTTCGAGCCAGAAAAGAAAGACTCGTGTGAGCCAACAAGCGAACAAACAAGGGTAGACATTACTCCACCCGACCTGCGCCGTCTGGGTGATCGACAGTCACGTCTTCCCCAACCTGGCGCCCACCCTACTCTCCGTGCTAACCTCCAAGTTATCCAGGTCGCGGTCGCAGTCTTCCCAGACACCGCCAGCCTCTTCTGCATCCCCCTCCCAGGCCCCCCCAATGGGCCAACAACAGTCCAAAAAGCCCAAAAAGACCGCCAGGGAGAAAGACCAGGACCCGCCCCGAGATGGCCCCTTTGAAGACCTTGCTGACTCCGTCCCCCACTCCCGTACATCTCTCCATCCAACTCCCGCACAGAGCGCCGCCCACGAGTACGATGCAGTTCGCAGTGCCGCCGCATCTGTGGACTATCCAGAGCGCAGTATCACACCGATCGGCGGAAGAGGATCCCGTCCCCCAGGCTCCCCCGGCATCGCTCTCTCCACCCTCCCTCCCCCCAACAACCACTCATCCTCCTCCTTGCTCTCCCCAACATCAGCGCAGTCTACGGCCCCGTCAACGAAGCCATCTCCCACCCCGCTTGACATTCCAATCACCCAAGCCATACTTTCTACATCCACGATGCCCTCTTCATTCACACCCGGGTCAACGGCGAGCAGCTTCCCCCTGAGTGACACTCTCAATCCTGCCGGAAATGGTGGAAAAGATAAGCTCAAGCAATTCGACATTGACGATATGATACAGCGTTTGCTCGATGTTGGTTATACCGGTAAAGTCAGCAAGTCTCTCTGCCTGAAAAATGCGGAAATTACTGCCGTATGTCAGGCTGCAAGGGAGGTTTTCCTTAGCCAACCTACACTCATCGAACTATCACCGCCCGTCAAGATCGTCGGTGACGTTCACGGGCAATATTCTGACCTTATTCGGTTGTTCGAAATGTGTGGGTTCCCTCCTTCCGCAAACTATCTTTTCTTGGGCGACTATGTGGATCGAGGCAAGCAAAGTCTGGAAACAATCCTCCTCTTGCTGTGCTACAAGATCAAGTATCCAGAGAACTTCTTTCTCTTGCGGGGCAATCACGAGTGTGCGAACGTGACACGAGGTTTGTCTTTAGTGGGCACCACCATTCCATTCGGCGCTCACTTTGGCCTAGTATATGGCTTTTACGACGAATGCAAGCGAAGATGTAACATCAAAACGTGGAAAACATTCATAGATGTCTTCAACTGTTTGCCCATCGCAGCTGTTGTCGCTTCAAAAATATTCTGCGTTCATGGTGGCCTTTCTCCTTCGCTCCATTCGATGGATGATATCAAGCGTATACAGCGACCTACGGACGTTCCCGACTACGGTCTACTCAATGATCTATTGTGGTCTGATCCATCAGATACCGCACTGGATTGGGAAGACAATGAGCGTGGCGTTAGCTACTGTTTCGGGAAGGCAGTGATTAACGACTTTCTGGTGCGATACGACATGGATTTGATCTGTCGGGCACACATGGTGGTAGAGGACGGTTATGAGTTTTGGAACGATCGAACATTGGTCACTGTGTTTAGTGCGCCGAACTACTGCGGAGGTTTGTCGATGTCCTTCTCTGTTGGCGCAACCTTGCTCATGTATTTGCGTTAGAGTTCGACAATTATGGGGCCTGCATGAGGTGGCCTCGTTTTCTCCCACGCGGACTCCCGTTCTGACGTTATGTGTACTACAGCGTGTCTGAAGATTTGCTTTGTGCATTCGAACTCCTCAAACCACTAGACGGTCCTGCACTACGGAAAGAGATGACCAAGGCCAAACGCAAGAGGTAATGAATGTTCAATGGCAAAATAGATTGTTAATCTAATCGCTTTGGCAGTCTGATGGCGACGACCCCGTGATAGTCCTGTGATCTCCGTTTCGCCTGAGGGTGTGGGACCTCCAGCGACGACGCCTTTCCGTTGGTGACGGATCCGTATTTTATTTAGGCCGACTCTCCTCTATGTGCACGATTAGAACGAGACAACTTGGGTACCCGTGACCCCCCCCCCAATTCATCCGTCCCGCGCCTTGTGCCTGTTTCCGGTCTCCATATCCATTACCCTACCTGCTCTCATAACTGACATTCCCGCCGTCCACTTCATTCCCAGCTTCGGTACGCTCGTTTCGTTGAAGGCGCAAGCTCGTAACCTACCTGCAATCCCATCTACGTTCATTTCTCGTTACTTTTGTACTCGTGCAGTTCGGAGCCCCACCTTTCCCTCGCCCTCATTCCAGTGATCTTCTGGTACACTGAATACATTCTGTCAGTCTTACTTCCCAGGGTTGTTAATTACCGCATCGCATATTTTTTTCTTCCAGTTTGTGATATACATAATGATATTGCTATCGTTGGGCATCACTTGGAAGCGACAATTGAAAGGGCTCGAGGTGTTCGTACTTGGGTACCAACGCAACTGTTCATTCATTGCGCCTGCCAACATCTGACCTAGAACATGTCGTAAACTAGAATCCCGAATGCACAGACAATCATGCTAGCTCCCAACAGCCCCCATAACGTCCATGCAACCGTGCCAAAACTTAGATCAGAAATAAGTGTCAAGACTATAGTAAGAAGACTCCCAACCGATGTTACAATGGGACCCCAAATTCCCAACAATATCTGTCAAACGATCAATTTGAAAATTCAAGGTGCCATCTAGGAGAGTACGCCATACCATAATTCCGGCATTGAACACCACGCCTGACGCTGCTATGCTCGCGATCGCCAATAGTGTTCTTCCATCTGATGGAAGTCGGAAAATCTCAATCTTGTAATGGTGTAGGATAGGTATCGGGATCCAGAACACGAGGAGGGTGCAGAGGCCAATAGTTGCTGTAATCAAGTTTGGATGTAGGCCGAATGGTGGTGGGTATACGATATCGTCTGTAGGAGCGATAGCAGCAGTCCCTCCGTCCAGAGTGAGATTTACACAATCAGGAAGTGGTTGATAATGAGTGGAGTCGGCAGTCGATTCTGGGTCAGACGGTAATGTGACGTATCTCTTGTAGAGGACTTGGTAGAGGCCGTACAGGACAGATGCGACCAGAGTCAGCATGTTCCCGATGAAAGGCGCTGGAGTACTCGACAGATTCGCTTCAACTAACCGTAAATGTGGTGATAAAGTGGTGGTCCCGCCGTAGACCACGGTAAGAACGCCGAAGGTGGCGATTATTACCGCAAACAAACGGAGGGTCCCCCATTTTATTCCAAGGAGCTTGACGCTAAAGATATAAGCAAAAAATGCATTTGCATTCCAAATTGCTGTCACGTCCGTGACCCTGGAGAACGGTCAATGAATGGAAGGGTAAGAAACAAGACGTCGTACGAAGTTAGGGGTACTGCAATAAACCACAGTAGACCAGGAAGATTGTAAAACGTAGTGACACAGATGATGGGAATGACCAATGTCGCGAGGGATAAATTCGCCGGGGAAGAGGAACGAGCAGAATTCCAGGCAGTCAGCTGTGTTATGAGAGCAAATTCGAGGCCGGCTAATAAAGGTCGAAGGCCATGCTTCGTCTTGAGTAGCACGTAGCTCAGATGAATCGGGAAAGACAGGAGGAAGCAAGAATGAACAATGTAGCTGGAGTCCGGGTTCAGATGCTTATTCGTGGGCAGCGTGTCCAGACTTACAAAATAAAGTATGGCTGCTCGTATCCCAACGTCGTTTGTAGGTACTGCGCAAAGATCAAGATACTGCGACACATATGAATGTATGACTGACCTGCGTCGTTTGTGTCTCTGCTACAAAAGCGATGAGAATGGCGACAAACAAGACAAAGGCAGCTGTCCTAGACGTGGGGATTGGAGTGCGCTCGCCGTGCACGCGTTCCATCTGATAATTAATATTGAGTGGAGAGAGGAAGCTTGAATGTGCACGTGACCCAGCTGTTGTGAGAACGGTGTCCTCGCCTTCACCCAACGTCAAGCATGTTGCGGGCTTTGCTCACCTCGAGTCGCCCGCTTCTCACGCGGTTTCGCGCTGCAACCATCGCTCACCCCCATCGCGTTGTAGCTGAATGTGTCGCTGTCCCAGCTTCATCGCTAACCCGAACGTCGACGAGGGGCATGAAGGTCAGGTCGTCGGTCAAGGTCATGTGCGACGGCTGTAGCATCGTTATACGCAAGGGGAGGGTATATGTCATCTGTTCAAAGGATCCGAAACACAAGCAGGTACGAAGTGCCCGTCACTGCCTTGCTTTCATCACTGACTCGTTCGAAGCGGCAAGGGTAGCATGTAATGTGTCCTCCGCGCTGGGTTGCAACTTCAACAGGCCTCGCTGGGCATCACAGCATAAGCGTTGTCGTGTTCTGGCGGAAGTGTTTGTTTTGCATACGACACAGTTAGATGCAGCTTGCTAAAGATCCTCCCTCGCTTGTCCCAAAATGCTCTGACGACCTGATCCACATCTGATGATCAAAGTCAATGCCGTTCTCTGTTTGAATCCCTGCCGGAACCTCAAATCCCACCCAAGCGCTATGGTCTTCGTGGGATGCCCTTCTCCATTCTGCACTACCCAGAACATCGGGGAAGAACACGTCGCAATCATATTCCGGGTTATGAATACGTGTCATGAGGATCCGGTCTGCCTGCAGGTTGGAGTGCTGGTGTCCTGGCGCCAGTGCTTCCTGATACAATGAGGATCCTCCGATGACGAACAGACGGTGAACATTGTTCTGGGACTCGGAAGTCTCCACAGCGATTTTCAGGCTGGAAAACTGATGTGTTTGGTCAGCTAGTGAGGGTGTTGCTTTGTCTTCAGGAAACCTGGTGTCATGTTAGCCAATGGATCAGTGTACTTGGGAGTGGCGCACAAGTCATAGTCGTTGCGGCTAAGCACAACATTGATCCGCTTTTTCAGTGGTCTGAACTTGGCTGGGATACTCTCCCAAGTTTTCCTGCCCATGATCACCGCGTTTACCTGTGCGGCGGGCGCGTTCATCGTGACTCGGGCAAAGTATGCCAGGTCTTTGGGGATATGCCAAGGCATCGTGCCGCCCCGTCCAATACCGTTGTGTTTTGTTGCAGCGACGATGAGGGTAAGCGGCATAGTACAACATGGTAACCCTGGCACCTCGAGTCCCTTTATATGTACCAGACGTTATCGAGGAAATCCGTTACAGACCACAACCCAGCGACTGTTAGACCGACCTTACATGACATCAACAAGACAATCCAACCAGTGGAATTAACCCCATCTCTTCCATTCACTCCCCTCTGGAGGCTTTACTTCGACTTTTCCTTTCTTGACCTCCTCCCAGTTCGTGCTGAGTGCCGTTCCGCCGCTTTCCTGAAAGCTCTTCAACATTGCACGTCTCGTGTCGTCGTCTGCGTCTGCGAAGATTTTCTGGAAAAAAGCATTGACATTACAGTCGCCACCGACATTGGGATCCTCCTCCGTAGTCTTCTCCTTGTCGCTGGCAAGAATACCTGTAGTGATGCCTTCCCAGTTCTTCCTCTTGTGACTGATCGGGATCTCTGACGACGTCGGCGCAGCGGAATTTGCTAGCGCTAAGAAACACTGCAATGCTGTAACGCCAGAAAAGTCGAAGCGACATACGATCGGAAGCTTCGCCAATAAGCCCTCCCCATCGTCCCAGGACCATCTTGGCGAGTTTAATCTCGACTTTCACCTTGCCCACCGTATAATCGCTCTTGTAAGGGTCAACTTGACCCTTGAGAGGCTGAAACGATAAGATCTGATCTCCATTTCGGTACAAAAGCTACCGCTTATCAGCACAAAGTGCGTCGGATAACATGTAGAAATAACCTTTCGCGGTTCAAATTGCACGGACACTGCTTCAGGATCTGTCCCTCGGTCGAATATCGAGAGGTAAAGCTTCTCATCGGTCTCGTAGAACTCGTGTCTGAGAAGAATCAGCTACCAACGGAGTTCGATGGGGTTGTTTGCCTACCTAAGAGAGGCCATCCGAGTTGGTATGAACGAAAGCAACGTCGACCATCACTGGCATCGACTCCTTGGCCCAATATTATTACAGTCACGTGACTATGCTGACCGGCGCTGATTGCAGTCTGCCTGAATCCCCATGGTCGTTTCAGGTCGCAATCTTGTCCTGAGAGAGCGCTACTAGAAGCAAACCTGGCAACATGAAATTCTGGATGCAATGTGGTGGAATTATTGATCCCTACTACCCGCGCGCTGTCCTTGATCGATATCAACAGCGGACGCCCATCCCTACGCTTGGCTGGTACATCTCGGTCGTGTACCGACTGTACAACGTGCCTAAGGAGTTCCATCATCCCAAAGCAGACTGGCAGCATCCTGGGATGCCCGTCGACTCAGGCTAAATGCAACGGGATCGTGATGTAGCTGTGTGCCTCGAGAATCCGAGTTTGTGTGCTAGCGACCATTGATATTGGACCGTGCACGACACCTTAAGCGGAACGTTCACTCTGCGCCGATTCCGTAGTTTTGTTGCCTTGCTCCCCATCCCTTCGAGCAGCCAGCAGCCGGTTTGCACTTTTTGGGCTCGAGCTAGCTTGCCTGGTCGTGCCCGACTCCTTCCCACCGTCAACTGCAAGTCTGCAAGCTGGTCAGAGACGCCGGCGACATGGCAGCGTCTCGACATACCGTCGATTCTTCCACTCCATGGCAGTTTGAGGAACTGTACGAGTTTTTGCCTGGTTCAGGCTCGCACAAGGTGTACAAGGATGCCCCGAACACACGGCCTGTGGGAGAACATACGGACGCTACATACCCAGATACCTTCCAAGGGGGCCGTTCCTCTTCTGATTCTGCTTCTTCGTACACAACGCCGGCGCCATCCCGTGTGCCGACCTCGTCTTCATATCCAACCCATCTATTTACCTCGTCCGCCTCGGACGCGGACGGCGAGCCAACGTCACCGCTGCTTGGAAGCTCCGGGGGCTATACCAGTGTCCGGGATGGCAATCGTAGGTGGTGGAACCTTCACCCACATTCACGCAGGAAGCGGAAACGAGAGGGACGGATATGGAGGACCTTCAAGAAAGCTGCAAGAAGGATCGTCCGACATCCCTTGTTCCCTCAACAACCGATAACTATCGTAAGGCCTTTCCATCTTCCTTTGGCGTTACGGACTAGGCTCACACCTGATGAGATTTTCGCTCTTCTCCTTTTCACAGTCTTCGCAATCACGCTCACATTGCTACTCATGTACATCCTGAACCCCGACAAGGAACCATTGCCCTGGAAAGCATACTGTGCTACCCCGCCGTCATCATTTTCCCCTCCAAATTATCGCGTGCGCCGGCCCTATCCGTATTTGAACCCTCTTTCGGAGTCAACTCCGCCGGCGTTTCCTCCGGACGACTTGGATTCTATTCCACCGGCAGGAATATTTCTAGGTGTTTTCTCCATGGACTCCGCATTGGAACGTAGGATGCTAGTAAGAACTACGTGGGCTTCACATCATCGTAGTCGAAATGGTGCAGGCGCAGGCGACGACGGGGTCGGGACATCACGAACGATAGTGCGGTTTATTCTCGGTCAGCCTCGGAAAGGTTGGGAAAGGCGTATACAAACTGAAATGGAAAGTGAGTCATTGTTTTGAATGCACACGGCCCCTCAAAGTTTGACAATCTTACGCAGTGTATAACGACATTATCGTTCTTCCTTGTCCTGAAAATATGAATTCGGGCAAGTCCCATGCGTATTTTAGCTGGGCCGCAGAAAACGCATGGGTGCCGCCTGTCTATGTCAACACCTCAGTTCCAGTACCACACTTTTCCTATTCGGTACAATCGCTGCCAGCGCTCCGTCCTGCTCCTCATGATTCGCATCTCGCTTGGGGGGACTATGCTTCTGGCCAACCCAGGCCATGGGTACGACCTGACTTCGTTGCCAAAGTGGATGATGATGCTTTCGTAATGTTAGCGGAATTAGAGTCCAGGATGAGGCTGGAGCTGCATGCCAAAGGGCATAGTCCGTATGGTTCCTCGGACAATATCACGTCCGTCATGGCCGAAGCTTTCAACCCCCACCTTCCTGCTTCCTTACAGTCAGGCATTGACATGATACCCAAACAAGCCGACAATGTTCGGGATCCGTTGGTTTACTGGGGCTATCTTGTTAAGGATCTCTTTATGGCTGGCGAGCTATATGGCTTGAGCTGGAGACTCGTTACTTGGGTTTCACAAGACCCGACCGTCAAGGCTTTGACGAAAGGTGCAGAAGACAAACAAACTGCGAAGTGGATGGCGTTGCATCCGCAAGCTGCTCATATCCGGTGGGTGAGCGAACGATGCTGGATATATGATCATCCCCGTGCTAGCACCGTGTGAGTACAGTGTGGAATCCATTCCTATCATCTCTTCCGTTCATGCTCCCTCCCAGATATTCGCACGGATTTTTATTTCCTTCGCATGCTACGCGGGTCAAGCAGTCTGTCTTGTCTTACATCGAGAAAGGGTCGAAGAACAAGTCGATTGATGCTCAGAATTCATTGAATATTCCCTATAATCCTACGCCGTCCTCATGGGCTCATTCAAGTGTGTCGACTTTTGGAGTGCGCTATCAACAGCCGGTCCAGGACATGAGGCTAGCCGAGAGTGTAGAGGCGCTGGTAGAAGGGAGCGACATGTCCAGGTTACGTGAAGGTTCGTTTAACCAGTCGCATTGATGTTTGCTGATTTTTCTTTCAGGGATGGCGCTTGAAATAGGTCATGCATGGCGGCATAGGGAAGGTCGTCTAAAGCGCTATGAGAATAAGCGCGTCGGCGGAACGGTTGTTGTGCATTTCATCAAGAAACACGCGTGGTTTTTAGAAACTGCGCTTGCCTTCCTCGAGGCAGACGACTACTCAGAATCCGAATTAGAATTGATCCCTAGCGACGTAAATAAGGGAAGCCTCAACGTCGGTTTCTCGGCCGTGTGGACGGACGCGACCACGAGTTCGTCGTCACAAGTTACCTAACGAGCTGCACGACTTTAACATGGATAGCTGATCTATAAGGGGACTTCATCGTTAAAGCCTGCTCTTTATTCATTAAATGTTTGGGACTGTACTACACGATCCTTTGAATTCAGAAAGCGGATATATACCTGATTGTCACGATCGAATACTATCCATTAACATGAGTTGGACGTCTATATGATCAATAACCATCCAACAGGATTGCTGATGTGGAACCTCCAGCAGGTGCCACAAGAGGCTCAGATTCCTGCACCCGGTTAAGGACAGCTCCCCTAATCGTGTCTTCCCACTGTCTGAACCAGACCCCTTCCCTCAAACCGACCACTTTAGTGCGGGTATAAGAGAGATCAGTAGACATCGACGTCTGTCCCCGAGTATTGTCGGTCGGTAGCGTGTCTGGAAGCAGGCCTTTGCAATGGTTCTGTGGGGATGTGGATGTAACCTGCTCGATGTGCTTGAAAGCATATGCACCTCCACATACTCTCCAGATCCCGCCACCTCGATGGTGAAATCGTCGGAATAGCCATATGAAGGGATATATGAAGGTGATGATCAACAGAAATTTAATCCATCCGTTCGAAAGTGCGCGCGATAGACGATTATGCGAACGAACAGAGATTTTCGAGTTCGAGGTTTCGAACGAAACTTCGAGATCCCCTCTGTAAGGGATGGAGATTATAACGGAACGGATCGCGGCTATGATGGCACCGAAATTCCAACCATAAACGACCTATGGAGTATCAACGGATGGACTAGAGCACCGTAAAAGCACTGGACAAACTTTATGGTACTCGAATTCCTTCAAGAATTTCCTGCTAGAGCAGTAGTCATCCGCCCAGTGACGAAGCGTCCACGATGATCTCAATACGCTATCGGCGCGCATAACGTGTGGATGATCCTCTCTCCATGCATAGTCGCTGCTGATCCATGGAGGAAAACCTCTGGAGTTACGCTCCTTATCCCATGCATTGGCAGCATTCACTTCTGCTCTCTTGGCTGTGCGTTTCTCACCAGCGATCCCAACTTCTTGGAACATACGGCCGCGGTACGCAGGTGAGCAGTCCGGTACTGACCAGTGCGTAGGTCCACCAAGGATATGCTGGCCAATGTCTATTTTAAAATCAAAATCAACGACTGTCTCTGTGTATTGCTCAGTCGTCCAGTCTTCGCGATCCTCCTGACGTGAGCGGACCAAGCGTGTATGGGTTTTAGCGTGCGACCCCCGACAACGTAGGAACATTCGAGGCGGGGTGACCGCTTGAGAGAGTAAGAAACGATAGAGCGCTTCACCTGTTGGTATGTCAGTGCATCACGATCGCGGAGACATTGAGCTTTTTTGACGGACCATCCTCGTTTAAGTGAGGGTCATGAGAAATGACACTCCCAGTCCCCGAGATGAAGTAGGAGGCATCGTATGGGGTAAACTCTGGGGGATCCTCACCGCCAGGGGCAGTGTATGTCTCGTGTTGTTCTGAGAAGTGGAGGACGAGCGGGTCTCCTGTGCTCTGCTCGAACGGGGGTGGAGGTAGAGTGTTATCAGGGCAGGAGTCCCCTGGAAAGAGGGCTTGCTCTCGCTGCTTTGGTTGCGCAAGCTCTAGATTGAGGGCGTTGGTCATGCTGAAAGCTATGGATAGCGATGTTTGGCTTTTCCACTACCACCGCTTTTACACGCTCATTCTGAACCGCCGCCTCACTCCGCGACTGTGACGAGGGGGCAACGGACATGGTGTATATTTGGCAGCCTGATCAAGTCTAGAACGGCGCCGATGGCGAGGCTTGCAAGGCATGGGAGCCTGAGGCACACCTTCACCGCCTTGCAGGCAAGCAGGCCATTGCAGACCGCTCCCTCTGTCCCTCGGGCAAGCTCAAACGACGCACAAAGACCCCCAGCCAGCGACGATTGATTAAGGGCAAAGCTTGCCTTACTCAGTACTCGAGTTGCAGCGTGGACCTGACCTGGCAACTTCCCGCTGCCCTTCACGTCCATTTGCGCCCGGTCTTCGAGGTGTCGGAATGATCGTCTAGCCTCATTCACCCCACAGAACGACTTGGTGAGCCTTTCCTCCTTGTCTTCATCACTTTTTTGGCGTTAGTTGGACCCATCCTGCCAAACATTTGTGTCCTTTCCTATTCAACGTCTCTTGTGTATCGGTCTCAACCTGTCGCTAACTTTGCCACGTCCAGCGTCCCCCAACCTCGAGCCTTTTGTGAGACTCCCCTTTCTGTTTTGCTTTACCAGCTGTTCGCCTTCCTGCTTTCTGATTTGGTGCAACCCGGATTTTACTTGCATCTCACATTACTACGCGCGTTACTCCATACCACGGATTATATGTCCTCAACACTGGTTGTTGGCACCCCTACTCCTGTCGTCTCGTCTGTGTCTTTCAACACGCGATCACCGCCATCCGCACCTTCACCTTCGTCCGGAGTGAATACCGTCTCCTTACCTACCTTGGTCATATCACCCACTCCATTTACTTCTCTTGTAACGTCTACACTTTTGGGACAATCTCAACAACCATCTCCGTGCGTTCATATCCAACTCTTGAGACTCCTTTGCATGAACCACTCGCAGCGCTATACAATCTGCCATGTCAGCAACACCTGTAATTACTACCACAGCGCCGTCGTCAGCAAGTCTGTCCGCGCCATTATCTCCTGCTCCCCTTACTTCGACAAGAGTTCCGCCGGTGTTGTCTGTGACACCATCTACGACAATGACATCAACTCCAGGCACTTCTGTCCAACCAACGACCACTTCAACGACGACAGCTCCGGGGTCTACCCAATCGCCAACATTGATGTCATCCCCCCTTGCAACTACCACACTTAGGACTACTTCCTCCGCTTCAATGTTGGCTTTCACTCCCACCACACCATTTACCACGACATCCTCGCCTTCTTCTTCCAGTCCATTATCTCGAGGTTCTTCTGCAGAGAAAACTAACGTACCGCTGTATGAGTTTGTTCTAGACTTCTGGCTCAAGGATCACTGAACGCATTGAATAGAACGACGGTGTTAGAAGGCACCACGGTTTTCATCACAAGGACAAATAGCCAGGGACAAGTGATGACGAGCATACCTCCTGTGGTCACCGAGGTGATCACCACGACAGGAATTGGCGGCATAGTCACCACAGTAACTCAAGTTGTTGTCAATCCGACACTCGCTTCGAACAACAGCACCACCGACAATCCATCGTAAAGCTTTATATCGCTCTCACATAATAAGTGCTTAACCACAAGTGCAGGTTTTTCACCAACACAGGGGGAGTCGTTGGTGTCTTTGTCGTCGTTGGTCTCGCCAGTGCTTCTATATTGATGTGGATACTATTCGCTATACGCCATCGCCAGCGTATGAGGCGAACTGAACAAGATACTGCGGTCGAAGCTGTTGTCGCTGCTGCGGGTTTACATCGAGCACCTTTAGATGACGACGATAATGACGATAGCCCAATATCGCCAACTACACGCCATCTTCTTTCGTCTCAGATGGGCCAACGAAGCAACCTCCTTGGTCTTGGGGGTTCAGACTCCCTACCCACTTCTGCTCGACTACTTGATGACACCATGAAGGACGGCACCAATTCACACCCAGAGTGCCCTGTAGAACATCGCACGAATAGCTACCCAAAGGGATACGTACCAGCGCGTACGGCAAGTCCTTCGCCCCGCACTGAGCCATGCACCGACGATCTTGGTTCTTCTCGTGATCGTAAAAGCTCATACGGCCATACTCCCACATACAGTGCTGGCAGTTTTGAGCCTCTCCTAGCGAACTATGTGCAGAACATGCCGGACCAAGACACTTCTGCTCCTACCATGCAAGCGCTACAGAACCGCCCTCCACAACATCCAGGAAGTGGTCTGGACCTCCATGGATATTTTGGAGACGGTAGCCTCGAGAATAAGTCGAGAACTAGCTCGAAAAGGCAAAATTCATCTGATAGTTCTGTGTTGCGAGACGAAGAGGACTATAGCCGCTACGTGCTGATGGCAAGTGCCCATCTCTTTCCAATTAATATAGATAATGTACTGAAATTGGTTTCCAGGTTCGCAATATACCTGATGACCAAAGCCAACATTCGCTATAATCAAAATTGACGCCCGTCGTTGGCAGTTGTTGCATATTTTTGACTGCAAAGTTACATCGTCTCCAGCTAGGGAACTGCACCTTGACATACTACCTAGATATCACACAGAACGCGTTATCAACCTTGTCGAGTCTTTCCCGCAACATATATATCATCTTCACGCACGCCTGTTGGACTTCCCATGGACGGCGCTTATGGCCACTGAATTACACCGTTCTCTTTCTGGTCTGCTGATCGCGTGTTTGCATTTGCCCGTTCCAGAATTATCTGTGCGACATTAATATTGATGTCGTTCTCGCGGCACATGCACACGCTCGCTTCCAAAGTGTTATAAAGCTGTAAGTCTGTTGCTGCCTCTATTGAAGTTCCTTCCTTTCTTCCACTTGACATTCGAATGTCTTCGCGACCCAAGGCATCTAAGTTCACCGAGTACTGCGGCAATGCAGCGTCATTCTGGGTGGAATACATATCCATCTGGGCATATTGATCTCTCCCGGATGGTACATGGACAAGAGGGAGTGTTAGAGCTCCCCAAACTACAATCATCTCAGCTTGATATTCCCGTGGATGGCGACCGCATTGTCAGAATCGACAAAGCTACGACTGCAGCTATGATTATTGACATGCAAAGTCAGTCATTGGCCTCAATAATTTGCCGTGCGTGGATGCTAATCGTCAGATTCTCTGCATCTAGCTTTTTTCTGCATTCCGATTTCTCACACACCTCTGCTTCTAGCTTCACTCCTTGCTCTCAGACAACAAGGCGTGAAAATCCTTTGAATGTAAGGGACTCTGCATGTTTTGTCAACCACAAGCATATTTCTTACATATGGCTGCTCAGTAACTGGGGTCTTGCACAGCATGAACTCAAAGCCATCCCCCACTTCTGGTTCGGGGTTTAAATCATCAGAGCTACCACAGGTCCATATGCTAAATAGGTGAAGCAAATCTGCACTTCACGAGCAGCTGCTCGTGTGCCGGGTTTCAGTTAAGCACAGATAATAGCGGGTTTGCTGTGGTGGCCATTCCTGTTAACCCCTTCGACATGTACCCAATTGCAAGACAGTCGCTAAAGGGCTATAGTACCGTTGTTCCTGGCCGATTTGCTGAGTTGCCTATGGCAGGCATAGGGACGCTTCCTGTTAGTATTTCCTCTGCGCTGATCTCATGGAACAATTAATGTATCACACCTGTAAATCACTGTAAAGGGGACAGCACCATAGCTGAGCATGCTCGTCATGGCCCGGTCATGAGGCCCTACTCGGAGCCCACGAGTACTAGCAGCATCGTCCCTTAGTAATGTGATAGCTCCAAATATCTCGCCGCGATTTCATCGTAAGGATCGGCGCCTGCGCACAACACACAAACAAGCAAATATTGTTGTGGAGAATATGGGGGTGACTACAAAGGTCGCGATAACGGCGTCACGATTGTCCAAAACCTATTGGAAGCCATATTAAGCGAGTGCATGTAGACGATCAGAGCGGATACTTGCGAATTGCTACCTGTCATCTAGGTTCCGGCCGCATCCAACAGAAGGAGCGTGGACGAAGTACTGACCATCGTTGACGACGGCGGTCCAAGACTAGAAGATGCTGGCGATGCTCGGTGTTGACAAGATAGCTCTTGCATGGGGGAATATCAACAGACTCACCAGAAGACACCACAAAAGGCACGGAGAAGTGCTATACTTTGATAAAAAGCCCTTTTTATCGGTAACAGATAGTCTCGAGCACATCTCGAGCATCCGAGTTCCCCAGCCTCTACTGGTGAGTGGCAGAGCGTGAAGCGCACAAATTGATGGCTGATCAGAGCCATCTCAGGAAATAAACATGGATATGGACTCGCATACCGTGCCCGTGACGCCGGGAAAGATGAAATGATGGCACACACCAGCCTGTCAAGTGGCCGAGCATCTATATCGAGCGAGTACCGGTGTATATAAGCGAAAGAATGAATGCAGGCAAAAAACAACACGTGTCGAGAAAGCTGATCAACGTTCGTGGAGACGGTATATGCGGAAAGGGTATGGGAGAAATGCAAGGCGAAATCATTAGACATGAACAAGATTACAATGTAACATACCTCAACACCTCGGGCAACGAGCTAGCGACAAAAGCAGAAGCGCCGCCACTAGCAACATTTTCCCGATGGTATCCAATTCCTCAGTCGAATTTTATCCGATCGCCTTCTTCGGGTCCCACTCAGACTTCCGAAACTGAGGTGACTAGAGCTTGTTACTCTCCGGAGCGCCCGATCGCCATAACTAACACCACTTCCCGCCTTTTCCGGATCAAGAACACCCGACTCTATGGATAAGAGGATAGATCGTGCAGCAAGTAAGAATGGTGCCTCCACATTGTCTCCGGTCAAGGAGGACGCTTCAAGAAAATGAACACCTGCACAACTAAGTGAACGAGAAATTTTGCACCAGAGAAACGATGGTCACCGTTCTCAGCTGCCCATCGGCTTGCTTCTGACCACTCCACCTGCCGATCTTCTTCCCGGTCTGATTTGTTGCCAACCAAAACTGCGACAAGATGTGGACTGGCCAACGTCCTCGCATCGGCAAGCCACTTGGATAAGTTGAGAAACGTTGCACGGCTACGACGAAATGAGTCCGAGTGATGAAACGAAGTCATCAAAAAGACTGACTTGGTGATGTCATAAACGAGGATCACGCCTGCAGCGCCACGGTAGTAGCTACGCGTGACGGATCTAGTTTGAACAGTCGATGATTACGGAGTTGGAACAGGACACGCCCACGAACCGGAAACGCTCCTGCCCAGCTGTGTCCCATAGCTAAACAGTCGAGGACCTCAGTCTCAGTCCTCGAGGAATAAGCGCAAATTGTGACCTGGAGTTTGATTCTCTTCTCACCCAACTTGACGGTTCGACTAGAAAACTCTACTCCGATAGTGTGTTGCGAATGCTCTTTGACTGTGTGAAGAATTGGACACGGCCAGCAAGGAGAGTGCAGTAATACGAACAAGCGTTGTGCGTAAAGTGGTGAAGAAGGCAGGATTTACCTGTTCCAGCTTCGCCTAGAACGAGCGGGGCGAACTGTTCAGCTTGGTGCGATTGGGAAATGTGTTGTCAACCGACCTATGATGATGTATTTCATGAGGAAATCTAGACGTGGTTTCCGTGAGTAGCGCTTGCCAGTATGGTGCAGACGACAGACCGTAGGTTTCCAAGAGTTCCGTTGCGTCCACATTGTACTCGTCCAACTCCATGACGCAAATGCAGATGAGTTCTAGTCGACCGACTGACAGAGGGTTCAAGGCAGGGCTAACTACGAATGGTTACGTATTCCCACGGTAATCTCACCATCCCTTCCAAGGAACCCAAATATCGACCACCCTGTCTGCGCTACCGTCGACGTCCGAGTCCACGACATAGTACCAGGGGTGTCCAGCCGCAATCAAGCAGGCGTGCTGGCCCACGATCTGGATGACTTCCCCTATCCTTAGCGCTCGTCCGGACGACGCGTCTGACGGCAGCTGTTCCAGCGTCCCATGTTCTTGTGAAATTCTCCCAAGTCTCCACGACTTGCCAACGACTTCACCGAAGCCGGGTATCCGTCCAGTGTCCTTGCTCATAGCGATTGCTCCTGCGTCGCACATGGCTTCGTCCAAGCCATCCCTACCCCTCCCCGGGTAATATGATATGACTGTCGCAAGTACACGCTGAGATATTCTCGGCCGGTCAATCAGAGTTGTGTGAAGTTGCTGGAGATCCAGCATAGGATAATTCCCTAGTGTCGGACCCATGCCTTCAGTATTGGCTGCTCATACCCGTTGTAACTCACGTACCCGCATGCAGCTCGAGAACCCCATGCAGCTGAGATGTCACCTTGACTCTCGCTGAAGCGCTATGCGCAGTGGGTGTCGATCCCACGGACAATACGAACGGTTGGTTGTAAGACATCTTTTCAGGTAGGTCCGCCAGAACTTCCAAGGCCATCGCTGCAGCATCGTCGACAAGACGCACTTCTCCTGTCAGATATGATTCTGCCTGTTCAAGGTACGTAGATCCGTACGAATCTCCAGCGTGACTGTAAAATCCGTGGACAGAAACCACAGGGGACTCCAAAACCGTCTTGATGAACGGTCTGAACGATTCGGGTTTGGGTGATATACCTGCACGTCTTGTTGAATGATTGAGTTGCAATTAGTTCAAGCAGCAAGGGTTCAAGCAGGCATACTTTTGACCCCCATCCATCTTGATAAAGGCGGACCATTTCTTCGCCTTTGTTTGCTGTTTCTCGTATTCTTCGAGAAACTTGATCTGTTCTAGGTTGTCCACAAAAATGCGGACCGTTCCTCCATACTTGTTCATCTCCTTGTTGAGTGCGGATAGATCATCGAGCTTGTTCAGGCCGACTGGAAGACCGTACAGCAGCTAGTGGGAGTCAGAAAAACAATAACACAGGAAAACTGAGGGATTGACATCTTTAACCGTTGTATCGGCAACCAATCCGCCCCTCACGACCTCCCAAGCCTCCATCAGAGTCGAGACGACGACAGCGCTCGTCTCGCCAACATTGGACACAAGCTGCAACCTTGTTCCCTCGACCGTCTATATCACATCACACTCAGAATGGTCTGCTGCATCTTCGGAGGCGATCTGTATTTACCTTGTGCGTCTTGAGGTGAGCTCTGAAGCTCGCTCCCCAGTCCTTTGCGTTCTCGTGCATCTTTGCACAGTTGTCACTGAAGGCAGCGCGATCGACGATCAACGCCGGGGTACGTAGCTCGCTGATATGCTTCCCAACGAATTCATTTACAAGCGCATCTTTGTTGGGCGTCAGGTGCTGCCATGGAGTGTGTGTTTGCTTGACGCTCGAGTCCATAGTAACTTCGGGAGGGTCCTGAACTCAGGCGCACATGCTAGCATCATCATTCAAAATCTCGTTAAATAATGATGCTAGCATGTGCACCTGAGTCCTTTTCAACCATCCACATGATCTCGGCCCGACTGGGTCTCCAAGCATCGCTTATCTCGGCCCATGTCATCGGTGAAACACTTGATGGGTGCGTTTTGGTACTTTAGGTTGTATGACATGTGACAGCTGTCCCTCGATGCACAAGCGTCGCTTATCTCGGCCCATGTCATCTGTGAAACACTCGATGTGCGTTTTGGTACTTAAGATTGTATGACATGTGCACAGCTGTCCCTCGATGCACAATGACCGAACAACCCATCAACCCAGAGATTCTCCCGCGTCTTGATCCGGAGTATGTGGAGTTCCACAACAAGTATATGGCTCATCTCCCCGCCCTCCACACTCTACCGTGGGATCCAAGTATTCGTAACAAGGAGACCGTACCAGGGGCTGCGGACATTCTCGAGGTTGGGAGTGTTAGAGATTATGACCTCAGTAAGACCAAGGTGCGCGTATTCACCCCCAAGGGATCTCCACCGGCGAGTGGATGGCCAGTGTATTGCTGGTACCACGGCGGTCAGTAGCGCCTGTTGCATGGGGTCTGACAGCGTGTGCTTACCGTGACTGAGGGCCAGGTGGCTGGACACTAGGAAGTATCAACGCAGAAAATGCATTCTGTTCCCGAATTTGTGAAGGTAGCCGTTATACTCATCCAGTTGATCACATACCTTACGCACGACAGGGGCTAAATGCGTAGTTGCCACTGTCGACTATCGTCTTGCTCCAGAGCACCCATACCCTGCGGCAGTTGAAGACTCCCTAGAAACACTTCAATGGGTCTACGAGAAGGGGCCGTCTCTCCTGGGTATTAATCCCTCTCTCATCGCCCTCGGGGGCTCATCAGCGTAAGGAAGTAGCTTTACATCAGGATTATACTGAACAATTGCATAGTGGCGGTAACCTTGCAGCCGTCATATCGATGAAAGCTGCAGAGCTCAACCCTCCTATCCCCCTCGTGCGCGTGCAGATGATTGTGCCCGTCACAGATAACACTGCCCAGACTAGCGGTAACCCATACTCGTCATGGAAAGAATGTGCAAACACTGTTTGGCTCAATGCTGGCCGCATGATCTGGTTCCGGGACTTCTATGTGCCAAATGCGGCCGATAGGACGAAGTGGGACTGTTCCCCGATTTTTGCTCCGGATGAATTGTTGGCAAAGATGCCATCCACATGGGTTGCTGTCATGGAGCTCGACATTCTCAGGGATGAGGGGTTAGCGTACGCAAAGAGACTAAAAAAAGTGGGGGTCGATGTGACTCACACATTGTATAACAAAGCACCCCATCAGATCTTAGCTATGGACGGTAGGTGGTGTTTCGGCCATCGAAAAACGATGCTCACAAGTTCTCCATCATGTTTATGTGCTCTCGGTCTCACAAGGGTAAGTGCTGCTTCTTCCCGATATAGGCCTTTTGCTGATCAGATCGAATAGTGTTCTTGCGGTCGGCAGAGAGCTGGTGGCCGATGCAACCAGAGATCTGGCAGAGGTATTCGGGACGCTTGATCAATAGGGCACACCCCGCTGTGGGTTTGAGGGTAACCGATGCAACTGTAAAATGCAGTAGTATCCAAGAAATAGTTCTATCGAGCGCTCGAGTAGTACAGTTTGTGTTCAAGTCGTGGCGATAGCCTCTATCTCAATGTCAAAGTCATTCGGCAGTCTACCTGCTTGAATGCAGGTACGAGCAGGTCGAGGCTCTGGGACAAACTACGAACGTTGTACGTGAGAATTTATGCATGCAAGCTCTGTCTTGTATACCTGGATGTAAGCTTCGTTCACCCTATCAAAATCGTCCATATCTTTCAAGTAGATATTGACTTTAACGACCTTGTCCCAGGAGGAGTTGGCGGCGTTCAGCACGTCGGTGAGATTGCTCAAGCATTGTTTCTGTTCTATTCGTGGAAGTGATCATCTGAGCAAGGAAATCTCCTTCGACATACGGTATGGGCTTGAATGTCTCCTGGGACGGGATTCCCTTCGTTGTCCACAGGAACTTGTCCACTGAGGAAGATGAGTCCGGCAACCTTCACGGCATGAGCTGTTAAATTGAAAACTAAGGTTGGACAATTCTGGGAAGAATAATACAACACGCACAGTAGAGGGACTTCTGGGGCCGCTCCAGACTATTAATCTTTTGGATGGAAGCCATGGTGTAAATGGGACGTCGAGTGCAGTGGGTAGCCGAGCGATACACTGAGCAGAACTTGAGTGTCTATTTTATCTATTTCTGACATTGTCTCCAGGGCACGTGACCAATCACCTTATGAGCCCTCGAAATTGATGCAATTTGTTGTGATGATCAACCGATCACACATCAACAGCGGAATTTACGGGACTCCGTTTCGGTAGACCAACGACCATGAGGTCTGAGAGATAAGCCCACACTGAAACAGTAACAGGCAGGGGTTAAACTGATATTTTTGGGGCAGTTACCTCGGATGATTTCGAAACAATCTCACCCAAGGATCCATAAAGTGCAGGACATCATTTTTCGCCAACGGAGGGGTGAAACGTGTCAGGGAAGCTGAGGCTTCCCTAGGAGCGAAGCACTGCAGTCGCAGCTGCTCCTACTTCAAGAATCGATCTGCCTTTTTTTTCGGAAGACGAGACAATCTACGAGGACATTTTCATTGAGGGCAGAAACTCATAGTACAGCAGGAACAAGAAATCAACTGTAAACCTGCCTGTCCACGATCCCGTACAAGGAATGTACAGGCAAAACTTTTTGAAGGTGTATCGGGAAAATGCCTGCAGCTCAAAAGAATTAATAGGCCTACGCGTGTTCAGAATCGTGTATTCTGCAATGCATCAAAGTTAGGTTAGCGTCGGGTGAGTTTATTGGTGAGCCGTCATGATAGCGTCGGATATGAATGCGGCAGAGATTTGTCGCCCCCCAAACCAACGCCCATTCAATCCTTGGATAGCTTTCTTTGCGGAGTCAACGGTGTCAAACTTCAGGTATATCTCGCCCTAGTTTCACGGTCAGCTCGAGGTACCAGCCGTAAAAAGAGGCGCCGACCTGGCTGTCTTTCTCGACCTTGATGGCATCTACCCTGCCATACTTATCATCACATTCACCTCTGACATCGTCACCAAGATCCTTATCCCAATCGCGCTCTGTTTCTCTGCAAAGACATTAGCTGGGTTGCATTGTTAGATTCAGGGTCAATACTGACTCTTCCGGGTTGAACATATTCTTCAGGAGAACAGATCGTGACTGCATTGCCTGAGGAATGTTAGGTTTGGTTCTGCGATCACAAAAACTGGTCAATTATATGCTGTGAATTAGTGGAGGACGAAGCATACACGGGCAGAGGCTTGGGTGCTGGCTCAATTCTGGCAAGTTTCTGCATTAGTGCCTGACGTGATGCTGCATTCAAATTACCACCTTAAAGTGCGAGATCAATATCCTATACCTATAACTGGATTGTGAGCGCGCTTACCGCCAGATTCATCTAAGGAATCTTGCTGAGTGTATCTCACTGTGCCCTTCTCATGTACAGTGTTAACTCGAAGCTAGTTATGCTATGAGTGAAGCCAAAAGGAAGACCACAAGCAAATACGTACAGTCCTCCCGGCAAGCTCAAAACCTTCCATCTGCTCCAACGCCATCTTCGCATCATCCCCCCTTTTGTACCTGCCAAATACATGTAAATATGAGACTTGACTGATGTCCTGGAAGAAGGCTTACTGCACAAATGCATAACCCTTGCTTCTGCCAGTCATCGGATCTCTGTGCAGATCAACAAATTCCAGTTCACCAAAAGGCTCAAAGACCTGCTTGATATCGGATTCTGTGAGGTTGAAATGCAAGGAACCGACATATAATCTGTGGGTGACCCATGTTAGCTACACTTGCATACGTTTGACCAAGGAAAATGACCCACTGCATTGCCCCGTGGGAAGCATTAACACCAGGTGGTAGGTTAAGATTCCTGAAATGCGGTGTAAGCTAAATGCCACAAGAAAACAATGCGCCTGACCCGTCTCCTGGGTGAAGCCTATTTCTTTCTGATTCAGTTAACTGGACCACGATAGGTAAACCCATTACGACTGTGCCGCCCAAGGCGATGGCCTTCTCGACTAGATCAATGGAGCGGAATTCCACATAACCAATGCTGAAATGAATAGGTAAACCGTCTCAGGAGAAGCAAGTCAAAAGCCTACCCTTTAGATCGACGGGAAATCCTGTCAGTGACAATACGAGCATCCATAACAGTCCCTTCGCCCAGTTTGTCTTCAAAGAAGTACCCAAGGTCACGCGCCGTGAGACGAGCGGCAAGCTGAGAAACAAAGACAGACCGAGCTTCAGAATCGTCTTCCTTAGGTTCATCAGGGTTGTAATCCTCTACAGAGGGATCATATCTCGGGGAGCCACGCCTATCAACAGAAATGACAAGATGTCATGAATAGAAAAAGGAAATACCAACCTGATAGGCGGGCTGCGTCTTAAGGAGCGCTTGTCGAACTCGTCATCAAGTGGTGTGTCGTCGATAGGAAAGGGCCTTGCTTCACGACGCTCCCGATCTCCTCGGTACCGTGACACATCATCAGGCTCGTCGTGAGCATCCCTTGTCCTCTTGTCGTCGTACCTGGGATCACGTGAGCGATCTCTGCGGTCAGAAGTCCTGCTTCGAGGACTATCCTTGGGATGACCAGCAGAAGATGGAGGATGTGAACCATCGATTTCGTCGTGCCTCTTTCGTTTGGATCGCTCTTCCTGGTCCTTCAGTTCTGGGGACTCTTCGCCTTCGTCCCTCTTTCGGCGTCTCTCTTTCTCGTCGCGGTCTCTGTGGCGACTTTCGCCTCGCTCCCGTCTGTCACCGCCGCGGTGACGGCGTTCCCTGTCCTTTTCCCTGTCCCTCTCTCGGTCTCTGTCCCGGCGGGACCTCTCGCGAGACCTGCTCCGTCTGTCCCTGTCGCGGTAATCTCTTTCACGACTCCGCCTGCGTCTGTCTTCGCTGTCTTTATCTCTTTCCTTTCGTCGGTCTCGGCGGTCTCGTGAGTGCGACCGGTGAGAGCGCTTGGTGCGGTGGGTGTCCGCAGAATGATTGCGGGACCTGCAGTAGAAAGCAGGTCAGCAAACTCTGACATGTCCAGAAGAGACTGAGAAACGAACGATTTTCTGCTCGGAGACATGTCAAAGTCCATGCCGTTGGTAGACATCGCGGTCCTTGCTGAACGTTGGCCAAACGACGCAAGAGAACTGATATAAACACGCGAAAACTTCGTTTTCCAGCCAGAAATTCTAGCACAGCCACCGTACGCATCCCAAATAGCTGGGCTTGTTCTGCAGAGAGGTCCATTGCAGTCTCTTCTTTCACAGAGGATGCCTCTGCTTCGTCGCGCTAAAGTTCAAGAAATTGCGAACGCAATCGTCTATCCATTTCCAGTCCCAGGACAGAAACAAAGCAGTGGAAAACCCAGGCCCTTTCGTATAACGAGTGGACAATCATACTAAATATTCGGTCAGTCACAGTGTATGATGCAACATGTACTACTGCGGAGCCATTGTAACCACACTCCGGTAGAGAAAAAAGACATTATATTCACTAGCAAATCGTTTCATGCAACTTCGTCTTCGGAGAAAGTCGATTGCTGAATACACAATTGAAGGTTGCAGGTCAGGGATGAGAATGAATAACTGTTGTAGATAACAGCAGCCTGCATGCGAGTGGCCTTACACGCGGTACTAAAGTAGTAGTTGCCCCAAACTTACCGAACCTACCTTTCATGCAACGGAGCCGAAGAAAGCATTGGTTATCCGCACCGGATGTAAACAGCATACCAATACTCCCAGCTTACAAGCCAAAGGTAAGAAGAGTATTCAACTGGATGAGCATATACTCGCGCTTGTTTCACGCGCCGTGGGTGATATTGGATTGCCATGATATCTCGATCCAATTGGCTCAGGTACCGTTTGAGAATGAGCAAATCGAGGTCAGATACATTTGGATATTTTTTCAGCAATACTCGCAGTAATTCGGATCTCCCAGCTGGTCTCCGAGTGTACATGTGTCTCAGAAAGATTCAAAGCGCCGTATCTGATGCAGATCATCATCAACGCGAATAAAAGCAAAATGAAATGATACTCACAATAATAATACTCGTCAATCAATGGTATCCAATCCCTGATGATCATGCTCAAGGCTCCAATTATAGGTTTAGTTGCAATGCGTTCCGAGACCAATTCAATCTTCGCTCTAGAAGAAGACAGAACGGATTTAACAAATCATCATAATCCCAAGGGAGTAACTCACCGCGTATACGAATCCCATACAGATCCGCGAAGAAGGTACCAAACCAGGTCCCGGTCCCTTCGGGCATACTCATCCCGCTCCACGGTTGAAGATGCAGATGGGACCCGGCGCAGGTTGCGAGATAAAAGCTCGAGCGCGAAGGCAGTCATGAGGGCACGATCTTTGTGCTTCCCTCTGGTCAACATGGCCACTGAAAGACAGTCCCTATGAGACTCTTCAGAGGATAACGAGTTGGCCTACCATACATGAGGGGGCGGAGAATGTAAATAACCTCAGCTATCCAGTCCTGAATGGACGTAAGAGGCTTCACAAGTTGTAAAGAAGGTCTGACAGAAGTTGTGGTCAGCGCTTTTGGCAAAAGATAATCTTCCACAGACGCATCGGCACGTCCGGGAGGAGGAGGAGCAATCATGAGAGCGGAGGGTTGCAAGGGCACACGATTGTTCTTGAGGTGATCAGGAGTCGAAGGTGGGGACGAAGAAGGAGTGGTAGGGGCGAGTGTAGGGGAGGAGTGAATAGAAGGTACGGGTAAGGAGGCAGGGTCAATGTCACGTTCAGGAATAGGGGGAGATAGTAGGGGTCTATGGGTGATCCTCAGGAGGATGAACCGAAGGATCGCCCTGGTAAAGCAAGCGTCAGGGCCTGTGTACGATGTCCCGGGAGAGATTTACTTTACAGCTTCCACCAGAATGATACCGCGCCATCTGGTTCGCGTAGATAACTTGCGTTTCATAACCATCTCGACGAGAAGTTGTGTGAATCTGATGAGTTCAAGTGTTCGAGCGACCCATTTGTATAGGGAGTCCTTGTCAGACCATGCACGAGTGTATTTGGTATGGAGAGGAGTGGGGAGAATGGGCCTCCACTGCGGATCATTTTTCAGGATTCTCGTGAGTAGGGTGTCATGATACAAGCTTATAACATTCAGGAGGGCAGATACTGCAAGAGGGCATGTCTGGTTACACACGACACGAATCAACAGAATATGCGACTGACAAGCTTCCGACACAAGATCGGCATCCTTGAACCTTCCGGGTAAGAACCACGTTATAGACCTGAGGGAGGATTCAAGGGTTGATATTGTCGAGACATTCTTGACCAGAAAATTCTCGTATTTCGCCAGCGTCATCGACATCGTACGAGACAAGCAATGCATGTGATGGGTGTGGTGGGCGCTTGGAAGCTGGTCCAACGATTCCGAAGACGACGGTCGTGGTGTACAAACGGCGAGCGTTAGCGTACAAAGCTTGTACCCAAACAGCACCAACATCCTGTACTCGTGGTAACCTACTGGCATTTTAAAACGCCTCTCCTCCGCGTCCATCCAGACCACCGGATGCGTCGAGATTCATCGTCAAGCTCTGCTACCCCCCATCCTTTGGACTACCTACAGCCCAGCCCAGTTAGAGGCCAGCTCGAGCCTCATGATGAACACACCAGAAAGTCTGGCTGTCGTTTTCTTCAATGTACAGAAACCCCCAACGAGCTCAAGGTTTGAATCAGTTCGTACGATTTTCCCCCACTCATCTCTTTTCTCCACCAAAGGTGTTACTGCCCCCTCGGACCGCACAAATATATGCTCTCCTTCTCAAGGCAGAGCTAGCCGAACTCGAGAAGCAACACGATGCTTCTTGGGAGCGCATCCTCGACATCCGCCGTCTGAAAGACCGCATGATTAGGAAGTGCCAGCGCCTCGCAAAAGCCTACTCCGCAAGCAACCCCGGCACTCGCGCACCTTTCCTTACCCTCCACGCCCCACCCGACTTTCGTGTGAAAGAGATCGAGAAGTGGATTCGCTTTCAGGAAGGCTCTGACGTGTTGAAGAAGAAGATCTCCCTCGACACGCTCAGACAGCGTGGTTCATTCTGCTGTGATCGTTGCGCAAACTTAGTACCTCACAACCACGCCATATTGGGACGTCGTTCCTCTGTGCAAACTGCCCACTCCCGGCGTTCGCCCATCTCCGAGAGATTCCTGGCAAAGAGTTCTACACCCGCTAGGCGTCCTAGCACGTCCACGAGTGACACAAAAGGCACCAATCACGAATTACCATCACCTAACAGATCACCTCTCATCAACGGGAATGCTATCCGACACGTCAGAAATCAGGAGAGTCATGCCGAAGATCGGACTTCCCTGCAAGCGTCGAGTCATCTTCAAGGAAATGTCACCTACGTTACCAGTACCGTACAGGAACGCGCTCAAGTTCACGCCTCGAAGTATAGGCAAAACACATCGATCAATGTGAGCAAGGTTACGGAAGACGAGCTCCAGGAAACCAGGCGCTCCATATACACCGTAATCGAGGATCCACACGAGTTCAGTGTCGATCACAGTAATCGTGCCTCTGTTGAGAGTCATTCTGAGGTGGGGTCCCTCGGTCGTCTCTCTGTTGCATCCCCAGCTCCATTACCAGTCCCATATCATGGATCCACCTCTACCGCTTTTATGGAGATTTGTGACAGCCCCGTAGATGCTCCGCGCCCTGTAGCCATGAAATCTCGACAGAGAGACTCGTCTACAGAGGATACTGCTCCCTCACCACCGTCAGAAGATGACCCCACCGCGGATGGCACGCCTCGACTGGACATACCTCGTAGACGAAGTAGCCTCAAGCATAATAACTCTGACCTTCGGATGAGTATGGCTTACTCGAGCAAAACTGTGTCATGGGCAATGGACCGAGATTGGGCACACCAAATGACCAAGTACCATGCTGCGACCGCCGAAGTGGAGCACGCTGGTGAGTTATTCTCTGATTCTACTCTATCCCTCCTTGAGGCAATGTGTAGACAAGGAGTGGGGTATCGTCTGTCAGAAATATGAAGAGGAACTGGCAGGACTGAAAGCGCTCCGCCGTAACGTTACGCAGACCCTATCAAAACTCCGCATGGAAGCAGAGAAACTCCAGTGGGAGGATGAAGTCATCCAAGATCAGGAAGAAAAACTCCGTCAGGGATATGAGCAACTGGAACAGAAGCATGGACAGTACTGTGCAAAGGGTAAGAGCTGTGATTCCTCGCTCAACGCCTGTGCTGATGTGAATATCATGGACTCCTAGTTAAAGCCGTTTTGCAAGAAACGGAGCAAGTTTTGACTCTTTGTGGTACAAAACGCAATGGAGAACTTCGAGGATCCTAAGTATCCGTTTACTCTGCAACGACCTACTACTATAAAGTCATCATCCATCGCTCACATATTTCCTCTGGATATGTAATACCCTTGTGTAGCTACACGCTTCTTATGTTTCTGTTTGCACAATCGTAGTTCCTATGACGGCCGTATTTTCGACGCGTTTGTGCCGTTCTTAGAGAGCAAAGACCCAATGTTTATGGTGCATACAGAGAGGGATGATAAATAAGCTATATACAATGAAAAATCCCAAGGGAATATATACACCCACACGCTTGCCCTGTCCCAC
This sequence comes from Tylopilus balloui, assembly GCA_038089995.1. Lineage (NCBI taxonomy): Eukaryota > Fungi > Basidiomycota > Agaricomycetes > Boletales > Boletaceae > Tylopilus > Tylopilus balloui. The sequence continues at coordinate 114,948 of JBBPLW010000005.1, read as the reverse complement.
AAGATTCGAACCTTGACATACCACGTCCATTCTGTAAGCTCTTCACGAGACCTCGTGCCCACAGATTTCGGCGATCTCCTTCAGGACAGCCCCGGCGTGGCTGTCATGCGCAAGGTTCATCAGCCAAGAAGTAGCAGGTGACTGTTTACCAGCAAGCCCATTAGTACTCTTGCTCGCCGTAACTTGAGACTCCACTTTCTTGATTACTTCTGTTCCCAAATATGTGCCAACACTTAGAACCTCCTTCGTTGCGCTCCATACAACGGTGGCTTCGAAACCAGTAGCGGATGCCACCTGTGTAGAATCTTCGGAATCCGTGGGGATATTCTTTCCAGGGACATAAGGCCAACTCTTCTTCATTTCTTCTTCGAGGGGGAGCAGGTTGCATACAAGCGAGGGACTTTTCTGGATGTTTTCACGCAACTGCGAGCTCATGTGCTCCTGTTCAAGTACTGACGGATGGATCGCTTCATGAGTGACGTCGTCAGCCTTGGTGGGGAGTTGACGTGTATTTTCTAGAGCTAACACGAATATTCCAGTTCGAGAGCTACCTGTGGTCAAAGGGCGAAGAAATGAGATGGCAGTTATGCGTGGACTCACTCGTGAGGAGGCTGCTTTCCCCAAGGGGCGATGGGGTTAGGAAGTGATCTAACGTACTCCAAGTCAAAGGAAAGCATGTCTTGGATGTTAGCCACCATCCAAAAGAGCGTCAAGTCCGACAAATCGTGATCGTGCCAACCACCTCCGATCTGTCCCATGTTCAGCGAGGAAGAAATAAGTAGACACGGTTCGTACTCACATCAGAGTGTTCGCCTGGTTTTATGGACATGTTATTCAATGCGTGGCAACGGTGTGACTCCACTTACCACTGAACCAGCACTGGGGGTGCGTTAGAATCATGGTTCAGATCCAACTCTTCGGCAACACTTACCTGCTTCAGAACTTGTCCTTTACGACGGCCACCCTGCGATTGCTCGAATTTGCAACAGTTCTACGATAGCGATGAAATTGATTGGACTGGAAAGGCCTTTCAGGATCGTACGGGTACTTACAAAATCCAACCTGGTTTCATTGATAGCTAAAGCTTGATACACCCGTTCAATGTGTTCACCAAGTTCTGTATTTGGGAAACCAAACATCGATTTGGTGGATGGCGATTTATGAGTGATCTCCTCCGGTAAACCAACGGAACCAACAGTGTCGAAGACCCCAATGCACCTGGTCACCGGGAGGTTACGACACACATTACTAGTTAATGATCGCTTACTTGATCGAGAACGCGTGGTCATTAGAAATAGCTCTCAATTTTCCACGAGAACTGGGGTTGGTCCAAGGGGCGAGTTCAGCCTGTAGCCTTCCAATTTCTGGGAGAGCGCTATGTCAAGAACCACGTAATGCTGATATCTGAAACGAACCTGCAGGGTCATTTGACTTGCCCATTTTTTGGTACGCCACAAAGATGTCCGCAAAGTGGTCCATATCGGTCTTATCCAAAACGCCTATGGCGCCCTACATGGACAGGATAGTAAGCATGACTGCGAGCGATAGTCTTGGAGAGAAACATACAATAAACATGGCAACCATGCGCACTGTGTATGCACCCTGTCCAACGTTGAAAGGCAGAAACCCATTGCGCTAGAGCGTACTCACCCTTGAGAACCCAAACAAGAAGATCTGTCGGATGTAAATGGGAGTATAAAAATCGAATTGAAATTGTCAGTCGTACCTCATCCCCTGGATGGAAATTCCTGTTGACATTGGGGCTAAACGTTGGATGTCCGCTAGGAAGAGGTTACTCACTGGGCAATAAAAGCATATGCCTCCTGTACCTTCTCCACTGCCCAAGCCCAATGAAATGTGAGTAAAAGTGCAGGCACAGAGAGGGTAACATGTACCTAATGATGCCCCAGTGGCGCCTGTGGAACAAGTAAGCTATGTTTTAATCGCGCGGATAAGAGGGAGCACGCCTTGGATGTATTCCGAGTAGAAGTTTGGAGAACTCCCGATGCCAGCTTGGTAGAACGCAACCTGGGGGATTGCGCGTCCACTGTTGGGGATAGAATCAACGATCACTTGCGGTAGCTGTATTGCTGGTTTAGGACGTACGCTCGTTCATCCTGGTGTTTGAGTGCACGGGAGAGTTTCTGAGGGCGCCGCCACCTAGTCTATCGGGTTCAACATGAACTATGTGTGTCACCTACCAGAACATTGGTATATTTCCAACGTTCCTTTACAACGACTCCGTCTTGCCATGTTCTGTCGTGATGAGGACGATGCACGATCGGATTACGGGTCCACCACCACCAAGTCCTCACTTACCCATCGCAGCAGACAATGATTCTTTTATTGATGTTGAGAGGCGGACGTGACGTTCCGGCTGTAGCATTGCTTGGTAGTTGGGCATCATCAAGGGCAGGTGCGGGAGACATGGAGGGATTTGGCGGTGGCGTCCGTCGGGGGGGAGTATTTATGGACCAGATCCGCTGTGACGGTGGGTGTCCAATACACGCATTTAGGCGGTGCGGAATCAAAATTGCGGCCGCATCAATCAGCCGTCCCTCGAGAATTGGTCGCGCCGTCGGGTCGGTAACCGCGGCGGCTGTTTGAACACTCGAGGCAGCAATGCATACACAAGAATGGGCCTACGCCGATGCCTACGCCGACTGCCCGTGAGATCCCAAGCCTGACAAGCTGTGCCAAGAGGGAACGGACAGCTGGCGAACATCAGCACGAGAACACTAGGCTCTACCATAACTGGCAAAACGGCTACCTGCCCAACCGAAACTCAGCCCCCGAATACTCGTCCAATGCGCGACAGAACGCAGCCTCAGATATCAACACGGGCAGGGTCGACGACCGAGAGCCATCATCAGGGTGGGTGCGGCTGTTCCATCCATGGTCAGGTCCCGACGAACTGATCGGTGGGTCATACGCACTGAAACTCGGCAAGGCTGTTTTGCCACGGCGGAAAGCCGTGAAATTCGATCGGAGGATGCGGCGTCTTCATCCCAGCCACGTGGTGGATTATCATCAGGTCAGGTGGGGGTAGAGCGGCTTTCTAGAGCTCAGAACATCCAATGAAGGGAAAGGACCGCCAAATCTGACCTTCTAGCATCGCGCCCAGCTTTGACACCGTCAAACCGCAGGGCGTCGTGCCGTCTGACATCGAAGCGCCACTGACACAACTTTGTAGCAGGCAGCGGCTGGCCGAGACAACGCCAGGTTTACCCGACGCACGGGACACCATGCGAAGTGTCAAGCGACCGGATGCGGATGCTACACTTTCGGCTGACTCCCATGAGCAACCCACCGTGTGCACAGAACGGAACATACTTTTAGGCCGTCTGCGAACACCGACGTTCCTACGCTTCCGAAGACGAGACAGGCGCATCACGGTAACCGTGTCCAAGTCCGCGGGGAACGCCCCACGCTCAGGCGAGTGAGACCTTGACCCAGAAGGCTCTGAAAGTGGCGGCGTCAGAGGATACTCGACCTCGGACTCGCAGCTCTCTTCCTCGTCCACGGGAAAAACGCGTCGATGTGCATTCTCAGAACATCTATAAAGGACACCTGCGTGTATGCGTTCAGAATATGTCATCCGAGCATCAAACACGCATACCATGGCGGTCGTAGGCAGTCAGTGTCTCTATACCCAGCGCTCGACACCACGCGGCCACACTTTGTAGACATTCGAGGAAGGCAGTTTCCACTTCTTGCGTGGGCATCTCATCGTTCGCGACAAGATTCAGACATAGGTGTTTGGGGATTTTACTGCGGCGGGCGTCTAGCGGTTTCGGTTGCCTTCGTTTGCGTCTCTGCACCCATGAAGCAGCGGTCGCCAATGCAACGTAGAGAATGTGGATGAGGCGGAGCGCCCAATGAGTCGACATCACGCGTTCGACATACACGACAAGGATTCTACGCTATGTACAACCATGACCGGGTACAGGATCAGGGCATCACCGCCCACGTGACCGTCGACATACGTGGAACCACGGATAAACGCACACCAAAAAGTCCAAGTTCCACAAGCTCAGAGAATAACGGGTTCTCCCTCAATAGTATGCTTGATCTTCAGCAAGACCGCGGTCTTCCAGTTATCCAGCTTCGTAACCTGATCATATTCGACGACACACCCTGTAAACGCCTGTTGATCCTCGGCTTGGATAGTGTCGATGATCGCATTGACAAATTTACATTCGCGAGTGGATGCAAATGTAGAGTCCTGCGACATGTACTTCTGTATGTTTCGCTTGGCGGTGACAGTGTCCTACATGGTGTCAGCTGGACAATTCAGATATGCGCGTTGCACTTGCCTTCATGGCCAGAGCGCAAAGACATGCCCTCAGCCAGTATTCCTTGACACTGTACTTCGTGAGAGCAGACATGAGTGATTGGTCTGCAACCTGCTCATAACGTTGAATGGCTTGGGCATATTCCTCTAGCTCAGCATGGAGGTCTGCAGCATCCTTATAGCATGCGTTCGCAGTACTGCAAATGATCAACATGTATTCACTTCACATGCGAAATCACGAACGCCGCAGCATCCTCTTGGGAGTACCAGTCCCCTGCTCGCTCGAGGCTCTCGCATGCTTTCCGAATGTCATTGAGCTCGTGTTGATATATCTGTGCGATCTCCTTCTCCCTATCTGCAGCCTGTCGGAATCGACCAGAGGCTGTCAAATGAGTGATTGTCTGGGCCAGGGCTTGAATTGCCACTAGACGATGCGGAATCAGCGTTTTAGCCCAGACGGGTGGTGGAAGGATTGGATTTACGGTCAGGATATCCTCGCTTGTATGCCTTGGCAGCGTTCCACCAGGCGTTTGCAGCTTCGTTGGCTTCTTTGCACCTCTCTCTGCACTCGGCCTCTCTTGCGAATGCATCGCCCGCATCCTTGAACTGTTTGTCGAGTTTAAAGGCATTAGCAGCTTGTTGATAGAGATCACCGGCTTCCTCAAATTTCGTAGACGACGAAGAAAACCATCCTGTAGATGAGTTGGCTTTCTTGTCCGCTTTTTCTAAGAAGGCCTGGGCGGGTGATTTGGACGGCATCGTAATCGGGAATCAGGATAATTACACTACAACTTGAATGACAGAGTCCGCAACCAGATCACGTGAAACCACACATATATAACTTTGACGGTGCTGCATCAGTGTTTCCATCGTCCGTTTATCATGTCCATTCTTTCAGGTTTCGAGAACGAGCTTAGGAAGGGGCTGGATGAGCATCCAGTAAAACCAGGTGAAAAGTTTTCGTATGGTACCGCAGGTTTCAGAACCTTGTAGGTGCACGTTATACCCTGACCTTGGCCAGATCAGATCTAAACGAAATCCAGAGGGGACAAGCTTGAATCCGTCCTCTTCAAAGTTGGCATTCTAGCAGCCTTGAGAAGCAAGTCATGCGATGGTAAGACCATTGGCGTGATGATCACCGCTTCGCACAACCCAGCTGAAGTACGTCTAATGTCTCGACCGTTTCGATATCACTCCAACTCAAGTCTCATGCAGGACAATGGTGTTAAACTTGTTGACCCTCGCGGAGAGATGCTGGATACTTCTTGGGAATCGCATGCCACCGATTTCGCGAACGCACCGTCACCTGATGCATTCATCGCGATTCTCGAGGATTTCATTCGATCCAAACAAATACCACTGGGTACACCGGCCAGTGTCTTATATGCCCGCGATACACGTGCATCTGGCCCGAAGCTCGTTGCAGCGCTTCAGAAGGGCCTCGCTGGCATGGGTGCGACGACCACGGATGCTGGGGTTACTACAACGCCTATCCTGCACTACTTGGTAAATACCATCAATACCACGACGCAAGAGTGGAACGTGAACAAACTTATAGAAGGATACTATGTCAAGCTAAGCAGTGCATTTAAAATACTTCTCGTCTGTTTCTGCTCTCCATCAAGTACGTCTCACTGCTGATTTAGCCCAAAGGCAGAGAGAAATACTCCAGCACACCTATTAATCGATTGTGCCAACGGGGTCGGTGCTCTAGCTGCAAAAACACTTGATGACTTTTTGGGCGAATCACTCACCCTCAAGTTGAAAAACACTTCCGTAGAAAGCACAGAGAAGCTTAACAAGGATTGCGGCGCTGACTATGTCAAGGTCAACCAGAAATTGCCGCCATCTCTCTCACCCGACCTAGTGCCTGGCCAACGTGGTTGTAGCCTGGATGGTGATGCGGATCGCCTCATCTATTACTACTTGGATGAGGATGGAAAGTTCCGTATGCTTGATGGGGACAAGATTACGACGCTAGTGGCGAGCTTCATCGTAAAATTAGTCAAGGACGCTGGCCTCGAAGATACTCAGGAGAAGATCAAGGTCGGTGTCGTCCAGACGGCATATGCCAACGGAAGTTCCACCAAATACTTGTCGGAGGTGTGTGGGCTGCGTCGCGATGGACTGGACGCGCGCTCATTCCCACGTAGAGGCTCCCTGTGACATGCGTGCCAACTGGCGTCAAGCATTTACACCATGCCGCAGCCGAGAAATACGACATTGGGGTATACTTTGAGGCCAATGGACATGGAACCGTCTTGTTCTCTTCGTCTGCGCAGCGTCAGATTGCCTCTCATCAGCCGTCGGCGGCTGCACAAGCGGCTGCACTCGGCCGTTTGAGAAACGTGATTGATGTCATCAACCAGACCGTCGGTGATGCACTCTCTGACATGCTCCTTGTCGAGGTCGCGCTCTACCACATGTCCTACTCTGTGGAGACATGGGATAAGCTGTATTCGGACCTTCCAAATCGACTGGTTAAAGTCAAGGTCGCGGATAGGAATGCTTTTGTTACGGAAGATGCGGAGCGCCGCTTGGTGCGGCCATTCGGTCTTCAAGCGAAAATCGATCAACTTGTACGGAAGACGGGGGGTCGCTCGTTTGTTCGGCCGAGTGGTACGGAGGACGTGGTGAGGGTGTACGCAGAGGCAGGAGAGACAGAGGAGGCGATTGGTAAGAGACCTGCCCTGGACAGAAGTTCAACGATGAATTTGGCTGTGCAGATCTTGCGCTGCGCGTTGCTGGGCTCGTATACGATGAAGCAGGTGGAGAGCCTGCACAGAGGCCGGTGGACTTTAGGTGACTTGACGCGGAAGGGCAGTGTACGTTTGTTGTAGGTAATGAACCGAACAAGACGCGATTTGGTGCAATACTGGCACGACAGCCACGACCCGCAATGATCCTGCGCGCTCTCCCTTTGCCAACACTCCATCCATGTGTCGATTCGTGATTTACAAGGGCACGTCGCCCGTCCAGTTGTCGCATGTGAGCATCCTTGCTGCCCGCCCGCTCTGCCACCCGCCGACCATTCATAGCTGTTGACGCGCCCATGCCACTCGATCATAAACCAAGCTTTCGACTCACGGCTGCGCCTGGACCACCGGAGGCCCATAAACGGAGACGGATTCGGCGTAGGTGCGTCTTGAGCCATCACTACGCGCGCACTTCCTCCAACACCTCCTTTGCAGGCTGGTATGACTCTGTCCACGACGAAGAACTTGGCACCCAGCCCTGCATATTTACTTCTGTGACACCAGTAATCAGGTACACCATCCCGGGGAATCTTCACTGACGCCGGTGTAGGCTTGGAATAACGCCAATCTCGTACGATTGGCAGAGAAGATCAAGTCGCCCCTCGTGTTGTGCGTAGATCAAGACACTCGAGCCGTCTTTGGATCCTGATCTCTGTAGTGCCCACGTGCGAGCAACGACCGCGGGTTCCCTATCACTGGACAATTGCCATCCTTTCGTTTTCGGCAACGTCATGGTGAGTTCGCCGGGATCCGAGTAACAACTCTCCACCCATGTTTTCGTGAACCTAGTTCATGCACAATGGTGGAATTGCAGATTTCCATCTCGTAAAAAGGAGACTACAAGCAGAGCTGTCGGATGAGATATTCAATATCGTACAGGGCAACACCGGTGGGACATTCTTCCGTGTATCACGAGGATAGGAAACTTGATTGTTAAGCAAACGTAGATTCGGAGTGGGCATTTGCATTGTTTCTCTCCAAGGTGCGTGGCTCGATAGCCTACGCTAGATGTTGCACTTATTCGCGTTCTCAGCTACCCGACGCGAGAGCAAAATCGTTCACGCATCAAACACTGCAGCGAGCGATGCTCGACACCATTGCTGCCCTCAATCACTATGCGGACCTCGCCGGCATAACTGAAGTAGGTCCCTCTGTGGAGTGACGTGCGGCGACTTATCCTGTGCTTAGCCCAGTCTGATGAACTTTTGCGTTACCGATGGCGAGAGCGTAGTTGCAACACGTTATATTTCCTCTCGCCACGATGAAGCTGCTTCGCTGGTAAAGGACATGTGTAGAATAATTCGCTCTATGCTCAGGGCGTCTGCAGTGGTTCTCTTCCGGCACGACATTTAGCGAGTACATGCAAGGTGGACACTACAGAATGACGAAGGCGGACAAACGAGAAAACATCATCATGGTTAGTTTCTACGTTTTGCCTGTGTGCGTTGCTAATCCACCTTAGATTGCCAGCGAGCCCCTGACCTTCGAGAAAGGTGCGTCTACACATGCTGATGTGAGGTGTTTAGACCCGACGCTCGTGACAGCCGATTGGATGGAAATACGGACCAACAACATGGTTGTGATCACCCCGAAGATGAATTTCCTGCAGATACCTATCGTCGACAAGTTTTATGTTTCGCCGTCGGACCCTGCTGCCCTCCATCGTGGAACGGACTTTGCGGCTGCCAAGGGTCTCCTGAGCCTGAGGAACGCGCTCATACCGACGCACGGTTAGGGGAGCAGTCGAATCTAGCGTAGTGTTTTGTGATTTGTGTACATACTCCAAGCGAATGATGCATGTGACACGGCACGCAACGCGTTGCAGTGGCCCGCGACCCGCCCCTTCAGCGAGAGCGACCAGCATGAATCCCTGGATACTATGGAGTGCGCTGTCCCACACGGCGAGGTACGTGCTCATGCGTCTTGCATCGGCGCCGACCTCACCTGCTCCAGGTTGTCTACCGTGCTGCAGATACTGCTCTTCCTCCCTTTGACCCTCGCAACCCTCTCCACTCCAGCGTTCCTTCTGCTCTCCCTTCTGCTTTCCGTGCATTCGTTCATCCATGGCACACTCATTCTTCTCTGGGGCTCGCAGCTGCTCTCCGTCATGCAGGTTCCCATGCACCCTTTCCTCCTCCTCGTCTCCTTCAATGCCTTCTCCCAGTCTGTTCATCCACTGTTGGCCACCGCGGTCAGCTGGTGGGCCAAAATCTTGACGTTTTCCGGACCAACCTACGTCGCCATGGAGGGTCTGTCCAGTCTGCTTTTCGCCCAAAAAGTGGGTCAGGTTGGAAAAGAGTTGGCAGACGAGGCAGAAAGTTATCAGTTTGGCATCCTCATCGCATCAGCAGCAGCATACGTTATTGCAGCATGGTGGATAGTCGTGGTCAGTTGTCCACTTGCCTTGCTGTAACTCTTGCTCAGTTTGGGTCCACGCAGGCGTATCCAGCTGCAGCCACGTCACCACTCTCTTCTACACTGCTGGGTGTAGCATTGACCGCTTTCCTGTTTCTGACAGTGATTGGATTCCGCCTCCGCCGGACAAACATTGTAGAGTCTTCGATGCTTTCCTTGTTCCTGGCCTATAATATTTGGCTCTGCGGTTTTGATCAAACGTCATTCTCGGATCCCGCATCTTCATAGTATGTCTCGCGTACCATACCTAAATGTGTCGTGTGCTGAAGTAACGCCCACAGCGCGCCGCTTTTATCCAACATCCTTCCGCATCTTCAAACGCTCGTCAACTTCATCACGAATACCCTCCCAAAGCCGGTGCTCGTTGCACTCTTTTACCGGCTGACAATTCTCCAATTTGCCTCGCGCATACTTCCTACGATCGGTGCAGATGCCTGGGAATCTGATGTCTCGACGAATGATGGTTGGGATGGCAGACCTGTGTGATTTCAGACATCCGGCTCCGATGCACCGCTGACTGTTGGTAACGCCTCACAGACATCAACGCTGACACGTTTTCTGCTGACATACCGACAACTGATATTCGTCATGGTGTACTCCCACTTGTTGCGTGCGTCTCTCTTTCATCGTTTTGTCGCACGGCTGATGTTGTGAACATGCCCGCAGTTTTGGATCCCGCATCCCAAGTTTGGTGGCGTTGGGCAAATGTCATGTTTACTCTCCTTCTATGGTCTGTAGAGCTCATCGTTAGCCCAGACGGCGATGACGTGAGCACCAAGTGGAAAGTGGAGTAAATTGACCAGGTGGTGCTCTATGGGTCGACGTGACGCATGCCTCTAAACAACGCGCTCAGCAGTTGTTCGCTTTCCATTCGGCCTCTTCGTCCCTCACTCCTTCATAGTACTCCCTCTTCCAGATCTGTGCCTTGTTCTTCACGTCCTCGAGTATCCGCTCGCATGCTGCGAAAGCCTCCTTGCGGTGTGGCGATGACACTGCGATAACTATCGACGGTTCACCCACCGGGACGGTTCCTAGGCGATGATGGACGGTGCATGATATGAGAGAAGGAACGCCGTGTAGTGGTGGTTGGTGCGTTGACTGGGATACTGCATTACGAGCATCCTTGAGGATTTGTACCATGGTCTTAATCGCCAGCTTGCTGTAAGCTTGATACTCTAAGCGCGCCACGACCTTGCCTGTAGGGACCGTTTGTGCGACGATGTCTGAGGAGTGTACTGCGAGGCGATACCTTTGAAAGAGTTGCGGGTGGTGCCGATGAAGACTGCCGTCGCACCAGCGCTGTCGTCCCTCACTGAACGCATGATGGCATCTACGTCGAGGGGCTCGTAGGTCAAGACGCAGGTGCCACCCTCCCAGTCCTCCCTCGCTGCGGTTGAGCTGCTCGGATAAGCCATCCTGGAGCGAGATGGATGTCGGTGGTAAAATCCGCGATCACGGCACTTCAGCTCTCGACGCGACCAGCCTACTCCATGTTCGCGGCGAGCCATCGTACGCGTATTCCTGTCGTCTCTCGATTGACTCGTCGTCGTCCCCGCGCGCGCTCTCACCTGTCGTCGTCACACGGCGTTCCCATTGACGTGCACCCGGAAGTCGAGGATGCATTGGCGAATGGCCGTCCAGTGGTCGCACTGGAATCCACGATCATCACCCATGGAATGCCGTATCCCATCTCGCTGGAGATGGCGCAGTCGGTCGAGAATGTCGTCAGATCCACCGGGAGCATCCCCGCGACAATAGGTCTCATCAACGGCCGCATCAAAATCGGTCTTCGACCCACCGAGCTAGTGCGTCTTGCGACTCGAGGCACAGATCCTATAAAGTTGTCCAGGAGAGATATCGCTCCTGCTATAGCGTCAAAAAAAGACGGTGGTACTACCTGCAGCTCAACGTTGATATTCGCAGCGCTGGCGGGCATCAAGGCATGGTTCCTCGTGTCGCGTCCAAGCGTCCTTGCTTACCATATAATTTAGATATTTGCCACTGGAGGGTGAGAGGCATACAGCACAACTAACTTGGCCATACACTCATGCATTCCCAGCCTTGGCGGAGTACATCGCGGGGGGGAGATATGTACGTGTTCTTTTCCTTCATATTGACCGATAAAAGGACTCTTGACAGCAATGGATGTTTCCGCTGATTTGCACGAACTTACCCGCTGTCCTGTGGGTTTGGTTTCGGCTGGAGTCAAGTCGATCTTGGACATAGGGAGGTAAGTCAAAATCTGTTCAAACCAGTTATCCCGAGTATCAATCTTCATTCACAGGACGCTCGAGTATCTCGTACGTTGCATACTCGCATATCCTTTTCGAGTATCTACTCAAGTAGTGTCTCGGTAGGAAACCCTCGGCGTACCTGTTGTATCATACGCCGAGTCAAATGATTTCCCTGCATTCTACACTCGCAAAAGCGGTTTCAAGGTTTGCCCGGGCGTCACCGAAATGGTCGTGATGCTGAACTAGGGCTCACAGTCCCCGTGGAGCATTGATGATCCTGAGACTGCTGCCAGGATTCTTTGTGAGGACAACGTTTGGCCGTGTTCAACCATGTGGTAACCGTGAGCCGGCAGATATACAAAGGCAGCTCGGCATGTCGAATGGTGTCCTGTTTGCTGTCCCCATCCCGAAGAAGCACGAAACACATAGTGCTGTGCTGCAGGAAGCAGTCGAAACCGCTTTACGGGAGTCGGAGAAGACGGGCGTATCAAAGTCCGGGAAGGAGGTGACTCCATGGCTTCTCAAGCGTGTTGGCGAGCTCACTGGTGGCAAATCTGTGGAGAGCAGTACGCGAAGTATTGCATGTCTTCCTCCGTTCCACATTCACCATTGGTTGCAGATGTTGCTCTAGTCCAGAATACTGCTTTCGTTGGTGAGTGACTCCCCTCGAGGAACTTCCTGTTGGGATACATTCACGACACATTAGGTGGACAAATCGCTGTAGAGTATGCCAAGATTTCGCGCGAACACCAGAATGGGAAAAACGTGAGTTGCACACCGAACCAGCTCGCCATGCTGACCAACGCGGTGCCCAGCATTTTTGCAGTGGATTTCCTATGGATTCTTCCTCACAGATCGTCCAAGACTTCAAGCTAGTCGATCAAGGCTCTGAGAGTGCAGCCAGAAAGTATGTCATCTCTGGTGGTCAGAAGGCGACAGTTGTTGTTGTGGGATGTGCCGCTGTGGACATCACTGCACAAGCCATGGCGCTCATCGAGCCTGATCAAAAAAGCACGTACCCCGGCAAGGTGTCCGTATCGTTGGGTGGAGTCGCTCGGAATATTGCGGAGGCAACTCACAGAGTCATGTCCGCGTCGATTGGGAATGATGATGCAACATTGCTTGTTGCCCCAATTGGCAGCGATGAATTTGGCAAACTGATCAGTTCCATAACCGAGTCACTTGGAATGCGAACGGATGGACTAGTACCCATCAACGGCCGACAGAGTGCTGTTTGCAATCTGCTCCTTGACGCACACGGCGAGCTACAGTGTGGTATTTCTGACATGGATCTTCCGCAGGCTTGGGAGACTGATCGGGTAGGTTTGACTTCTTTCAAATATATTTGCCGCTGAGACGTCCCAGATACTTGCCGTTCTCCGAGATCAACGCCCTCAACTTCTTGCCCTCGACGGCAATATTTCCTCGGACGCGATGACCACTATTGTGAGAGAATGTCTGAAGATGGATATTCAAAGTACGTTTTTGAGTTTTTAGATGTTCCTTTAGTGACCTAGCCCCGTTTAGCGTTGTTGTAGGTCACATTCACTCGCACCGTCTCTCTTGCCGATTTTTTTTTCCCCCACAAAATCAGTGAACCAACTTCAGTCGTCAAAGGACCGCGAATTTTACCCGCAGTAGCCGCAAGCCTTGCAAGTGCCACCCGATCGGTGCTATCATTCGTCTCGCCAAACTTGGCCGAGCTTGTGCAAATGTATCAGGATGCCCGCAACACTTCAGACCTTATGTCTCACGAGCGCTGGTGGAGCGTAGTTGATAGCTTCGGGCTGGGATCCCAATTCCGCATGGACTTGGTGCAACTTGCGAAGAGACAGGTCTCGGACACAACGCCAGACCTGGGCACCTTGTCATTCATAACCGAGAGGGGAATCGTCCAAATGGCTGTCAATCTTCTACCCTTTTTCCAGCACATCGTGATCAAGTGCGGAAAACTTGGTGTATTGGTCGTGATGCGACTAGATCAAACGAACGCAAGTGCCTGGGCAACGCAGTGTAGCGAACCGCATCGCCGATATATTGTTGCTTGTTCCCCAACCTCGGACGAAATGGTCGTTATCCAGCACTTCCCCCCTCTTCAGATAACGCGGGACGCGATTTTGAACAGCACTGGTGCTGGAGATTCGCTTGTTGGAGCATTACTAGCTACTGTCGCTCAAGATCCTCATGCGTTCAATAGTCCATTGACATTGTCAAGAGCTTTAGATATTGCTCAGCAGGCAGCAATTCTGACCTTGCAGAGTCCGTACGCGGTGTCGCCGTCATTGTCCTCGTTGAAGCCCACATTGATATAAGTTCTGTGAGACCGCTGTCTACCCTTAGTATATCATTGTTGATCCAGTGGCCCAACTCGTATTGTGTAGCGTGCTACTCGCAGTCTCTCTTTTTCGGCAAGCTGATATTCTTTGCGTTGCTCCTTCATCTTTTTCTCGTGGTATGTCTGGATGGTCAATGCTGGAACTGGAGAGATTCAAGGAATAGGGAATGCATACTTGGGCTCCATGCTTCAGACGCGTGATTATGTTTGCAGCTTCCCCTTTAGTAAGCTCCTCTGTGGCCCGTGCGACGCTTGCTCGGTCCATTGCGCGTTTTCCTCTCCTTTTCTTGATAAATGCCTTTTGACTCTCTGTTGCCGGGGCTTTCCGCCACCTGGCACTCCGGAGCAAACTGTTTCGAAGTCAGTGACGTGTAGATTATCCAAATGAACGCTTACCCAAAAGCTAGTGGCCCACGGAGTACCTTCTGAACTGCATAAGTATCACAGGCCCTGAGCGCGTCGGACAGCGTATCTGCAGTGGATATCAACCGTTTCCGCATAAAAGGAGATACCTTCAGCCGTTTAGCGGAAGAGAAATGCATAGTCGCCTCGGTGTATGTAGCGCGGAAGCACGCTACATTTTTGTTTTTGATAAGCGTCTTGGCCCTAGTTTAATGTATTGTGCATTCACCTTCACCTTCAGGGCCAGGTTCGATCCGTATGTAGCCTCTTCCGAGGCATTCGAGGACGTACATATCGGACCCACACCCAACCCACGCGTTTGGACTCAGTCTCGAAATATGGGGTGCCCCAGAAAAACTGTCAACCATCGCGAAGGGGTCGTCCCAGTCGAGATAAGTAACAGAAGTTGGCTCAGGTACGCAATCTGGTTTGACCGGGGTATTATCCAGGTTGCATGAACTGGCTGACCCCGCCCTAGCTGTCAGGTCGGCGATGCTAGCGTCTGTTTCAACGATGAACATATCATCATCATTGGATGGGCTCAGAAAACTAACTATCAACAACTTCACTAGGATCAAGGCCAAGTAGGGTTGGTATTGAGATAACACCGGAAATGCGGGAGGTTGAGTCCACAAAGTCAATGATACGACAATCAAGTTTTCCACTTGCTGGTGACTGTCTCATGCCTCTGCCAATCTGCAATAAGGGGTCATAATGTATATAAAGTAAAAGATATTTTGAAGCGTACCATTTGTGCATAAACATTTCGAGACCGCGTAGGACGACAAATAACAACGCAGTCTACGTTCGGAATGTCCGCGCCTTCCGTTAAGATTGCTATGGTTCGGTTAGTGTTCCATCTTGGTTACCGAAACAGGAACTCATGCCAGCGAGACATACCACAATTGACCAAAACAAGATAACGTCCAGCTTTGAACTCTGCGATCAACGATCGCCGTTCCTCTGTGGGTGTGCCGGAGTGTAGCTGACGAGCGTCGATTCCGAACTCTCGAAAAGCTTTTGTAAGCTGTCTAACATGGGCCAGGTTGACGCAAAACACCAAGGTCGACTTGCGGTCCGATGCTATGAAGGGACGCTGAACTAAGCGAATACGGCCTCTTCCGGCGTTCAGAATACGTACACGCGCGGTCCAACCATGCCTGCACGACAAGACTGTTTATGGTCTCGGTGTTGATGATGTGAGCGAGACTAGAGGCATTGAAGTCTCCTGTTCGGGAGTTAATGGTGACATCTTGCAAATCGATGTTGGCTTTGACGGAGGTGAATCGTACATCGCATAACCTATGGTCAACTTATGACTGACTTTTACGTGTAGGTTATAGATAGGCTTGCCATTGTTCCTTGATCATGTCAAGAAAATCGCGGTGGTAAACGATTTTCTCGAACACCGAACCGAGTGCAAGGCCGTCATGACGGCTGAATGTCGCCGAGAACCCAATGATCGGGATAGAATATGGTATGAAGGGAGGCACAAAGTGTGGATCGGGATTTTTGATGTCAGGGTTGAAATGGGATAGTATTCGGCGATAGCTAGAAAGTCCTGTCGGGATAACGTTCCTGAATCAGATGAGAAGCCTTACGAAGGGGCTGCAGCATGGTGAGCCTCGTCTACAATGATTGCTTTCAAGTTCTCTGGTCGAAATTTCGCCAGTCGCTGCGGCTGGAGTAGAGTTTGGTACGTTGCCACTGTCCTGCAAATATTCCACTTGTGAAAAAGGTGTTCTTACGATCAATGAATCACGGCTGGGACTGACACGTCTGCCTGTCCGCTTGCTCGATGGCTGATGCCTTGTTCAAGCTCGACTTTCCAATGAGGGTGTGTCCGTTCTGCCTGAGAGGCTGCTTGACGTGCAAGCTCGACGCTGTTGACAATGATGAGGGAGCCAGAGGGCTGGGACGGTCTCGGAGAAGGGATCTGGGCGACGAGAGTGGTGAAAATCGTTGTTTTGCCTGCACCTGTGGGCAGCGAAACGCCGATGCGTGTGGTGCCAGCACGTAGCGCGTCGTGGCATGCGTCCAGACAGGATTGCTGGTATGGCCGCAATGCGAACTGGGCGACGCCGCGCTGCCAGAGGTGACTGGCACGTCGCATGGGTCGTGTGCACGCCGTACGCGAGGCGAGGGACGTTCTCTGCATTCACGGCAGAAATCCTGCTACTAGTGTGTGAGCATGTACATAGTCTATCTGTCCATGCTCGAGTAATGCCAGAAGGAATAGGGGAATAAAAACAGGTCTAGTGTGGTCAAAAGGAGAGGACAGTGCCATAGCCCAAAGCATGTTCAAAACCATTTGTTTCAGCCAGATCCACCAGAGTAAACCTTGCCAAACATGACCTGCTGGAGCTTGTCGTATAACGACAAGACACCAGCACCAGCGACACCACGGAGAATGTTGGCACCAGCACCCTTGAACAATGATTTGGTACCCTCCTTCGCAATGATCTGCGACCCGGCATCGAACATCGACTTGTAGTGAACACCAGCACCGGACGTCATCATCATGCGACGGCTGAAGAGCAGGTCAAAACCACACTCCAACGACCAAGGAAATGCACCAACCGGATAGTGTCGAGGGGATACGACGCAAGACCGGCACCAATGGTAACACCCCAACCAAGCAAGAACGACGCCAAGAATGATCCTTCAAGGGCACCCACAAGAACGACAGGCTCTGCAACATGTCAATGCTGATCAACCAGAAGCAAACAAATCACATACTGAGTGAATCATAGACACCGAAGTAGAGACCACGGTAGACAATGATACCGACCACCGAGGGAACAAAGCCACGGTAGAGACCCGCAATACCGTCGGATGCTAGTGTCTTCCTGTAGACATCGACAAGGCCATTAAACTGACGTGCTCCGCCACCCTTTGCAGACTTGGCATCATTGGCGAGTCGGGTACGGGCGTAATCGAGAGAGTACACGAAGAGAAGCGACGATGCACCAGCAGCACCACCAGAGGCGACGTTACCAGCGAACCATCTCCAATACCCGTCCGACTTCTTGAAGCCGAAAAGCGACTTGAAGTAGTCCTCTGTAAGTATGGATAGTTAATGACTGAAGGGAACAAAGCGAAATACGCCTACTGAATGCAAAGTTCAGCGCTTGCGTAGGGAAGTAACGGATCACGTTGGCGGTGTTTCCACGCCATAGTGAAACGAGACCCTCTTCTCTGTAGGTGCGAGCGAAAGCGTCGGTGACACCCTTGTATGGCGTAGCAAGACGACCTTGTTTGATCTAGAAGCAAATGAGCTAGATCGGGGGCATTGCGCTGGCGACCCACCATCTCATCCTGGTTCTGCACCAACAGCTTGATTCGCTCGATGGGTGCAGCCGACGTCTTAGCGACAGCCTGCATGACAGATGGTGAGGACACGCTCGGGAGAGAAGAGGAATGGGATGCGTACGGCCGAGACACCGCCCATGAGGAAGTCAACTGGGGAGAGAATAAGATGGGGAAGGACGGCAAGCATTGCAGACTGCGTACCCATGAACTCCTGGGGAGTTTTGACCCTTTTGGCATCGGACATTTTTGTGAGAAGCTGAGTGGAGAAGGATGAAGATGGTGGATGAGAGACAGCCGGAAAAAGTTTCGCGTTTTTGACGGTACCCGGGATTTTCCGGAACGCGGACGCTCTCACGCTCCCGATCCCGACCCGTTGCATTAGCACGAATATCTATTACCATACCATAGCGTACTTGTTATCATACATGATCCCTCTCCCTCCCGACTACGGCCAGGCCCCAGATCGTGACACACGCCCACCGGGATGAGCGCTGAAACTGTAGTTTCCGTCGTAGCGGTACCCGCCACGGTGGCCTTCCTCCGTTCCAGCTTCCCCGACTGGCGAAATATATCCCGCACCTGCTTGTGCTACATACCGCAGCGGGGGCAACTGCGGTCCAGTGTAAGCCGTCTGTGGAAGCTGCCCTGCGGTTCCACAGTGGATGGACGGTCGTACAGCACCACCTACAGGGGAGATGGGCGGAAGCGTGGTAGGAGCCGTCTGCGTATTCGTGACAACATCCACCCGCGACTTCTTCCAGATTTGTTCCGTGGGCGAGGGCGCACCTGCTGGTGCTTTCCGCTTCTCCACCGAGGGCCGTAGAGCTGGTGGTTGCGGCTGCGATGAGGACTGTGACCTGGGCTGCTCGTCCTCAGAATCAACGGTGAGGTCGATTATATCTCCCTGACGAGATTCTTGCGCGACCGTCATCGTATACAGAACAACTGGTTTCGAAACCGAACTCGACCCTACGCTGTGCGAAACTGACAACTCGCGTTTGACTCGGCCTTCGTCCTCGTCGTCTGAATCTAAAACAAGTATCTCAACTTGTTTCTTCGCATGTGCCTTCGCGTCCGCTTCTTCGTCCGCAGAGGCAGGCGATGATTCACGAGGAGGTGAATAATGATGGGGTGCGACGACAGGATGCGTTGCCCGCCATTCGGGACATGCAAACTTGTCATCACCTGTATGCCATTGACCATCATTCTCGACCACCACATCTTCGACATCTTCTGCAGTCTCCTTTAAAATCAGGTCAAAGTACCTGCAATGAACTCAGCATTGAAAGGCGGATCATCCAGCGATAGAAACACACACCCATCAACAAACAGATCATCGGGATCGAGAACCCTCTCGCACACTGGACAAAGCCAAGTAGTCGTTTGCTCCATACAAGAGAACCATGATGTCGCATCAAAGCATTGTGGGTGAACACATAGCATCGACCTACACGGTGTCTGGACTCGCATGAAGCTCAGCTGCGAAATAATGATATAAAAATTATTATTCCACACGACGGCTTTTGTTGACTCAGCATACCGGACACTTCAAGGACATCTTCTGTGGACCCGCAACTATTTCGTCATCGTCGTTCGTTGGCTTAAGCACTATTACACGTCATGAGCTCCATCACAAGAAAAACGAAGTGTGACCCACTCATCGCCAGAACATCTTGGCTACTGCGGTATTTGCCCTTCTTCAACCTATCCACCAGCTGCGTAACCGTCGTCACTTCAACGAGGAACACTATTATGTAGAATTTCTTTCGGCATGTCAGCAAGCGGTCTTGCTATGCCATGGAACTGCTTACTTTAGGCTGAACGGGTTGTTGACTGTTCACGTATACTATTTCAACACGATTGTGACCACTCATTCGCACCAATCGGCCAAGGTCCGCTGGTGGCGCCGTGCCAGGTTTCTTCTTGAGCCCCTTCAAGTTAGCCTGAAGTGGAGTCCCATTCACTCGAACTTCGCACGTCGGTGGGAATTCAATGGGACAAGGGCCGGTAGGTGGCCTGAAGACTGTCGGACCCGGGTTGTAAAAAGTAGAAGTCGTGCAATACAACCGAAGCTGATATTTAGTGCTGCGGATGGTGTTGAGTAGTTGGCACAATGTACAGTTATCAACCATACCTGGTGGAACTCAGCTTCACGGTTTGTTCGCTATTAAGAGTGAAAGTAAGACTCTGTTGCTTTCGATCAGTCGAGCTTGTCGACTCTGTTTAAGGATAAATGAGGTGAAAAGACGCGACGACAGTGGACCGAACCTGGACACTCCGCAATTCCAGACACTGGCTGATCGATACGGAAGAAAGGGGATGGTTTAAAGCGTATAGCTGGAGGCTGCTCAGTAAAGTGGTGTAATGACGGTATCATATCTTACTATGTTTGGATACGCCTGCGACTGCTGCAGCGCTTACTGGTGGGGGTGGCACCCGTGGTGGCGCATATGGATCGTAACGGCCAGTCGAGGTCGCAGGAAATACCGTCGTAGAACCATATGATACGGGGGTCACCGTTTGAATGGGCTGGACTCCAGACAAGCCTGTTGACCGACTTTGAGAATACCTGGAAAGACAAGTGGGCCATTAGCAACATGCTCACGACAGAAAGGGCGGCCGACAGCATGCGAAACCGCTAAACAGTATGAAGTCACACGTCCGGTTGGATGCGTACTGGCCAAGGCAGACAAATGCATGCTCGACTCACACTCCCGAAGTACGGACCTGATAGAGAGTAGCTTGAGCTTTGGTCCATTTCTCTATATTATTGGACTGTCTCCAGGCGTCCATTTGCTGGACGATCCTATCAATCAGTTCCTGTTTCTTCCCAGACTTGACGAAAGCTGTTTGACATTGATCATTGAAGCCAATCAAGATTTGCTTGAGTTTATCGACAGTGTTGTGCTTCACGGTATGGCGCAAATTCTAGGAGGAGTTTATTGACGCAAGGCATATGAAGGCTGTAACTTACTTCATAGTCAGCCCAAGGATTAGTTGCTGCCATCAGATTGATAGTTTACCGCGAGCGACCAGAGGCGACACGACCACGATGACGGACAGTTCGAAGGGCTTGGACCTTGGTGGCCAAATGACTTTGACTCGCCGTCGCTCCGTATTCATAATACACAAGCGTAAACAAAACTCGTCCACCTTACTGGTCACGTGTAGATAATCTTTCCCCCTGACCAACACCATGTCCGACGATGAGTATGACAAGCTCTCAAAGGAAGAGAGGGAGAGCAAGGACAAGGCAGACAGGGAGCGTGAGGCTGCCGAACAGGCTGGTAAGATAAGCGTCCGCGATTCCGTAGTCGTGCTCTGATGGCAAACACCCATTGTCGTATAGCCCTTCCATATACCTGGAAGCAGGAGTTGGGCGAAGTAGATATCGTTGTTCCCGTGCCAAAGGGGACGCGCGCAAAGGAACTTGCAATCACCATCCAGAAGAAGAAGCTCAGCGTCGGAATCAAAGGGAAAGATGAGATCCTGAATGGCGAGCTCTGCAAGGAAATAAAAGTCGAGGACAGCACTTGGACACTGGGTAAGAAAATTTACGTTGCTTTGTCCTCACATGTCGTTACAACCATCGCAGAGGACCAGGAATCCATCCAGATTCATCTTGAAAAAGTCAACAAACAACAGTGGTGGGAGAATGTTCTGACTCATCACGCGAAGATCGACACTCGGAAGATTCAGCCCGAGAATAGTAAGCTGAGCGACCTTGACGGTGAGACAAGGTAGGCAATGTAAACTTGCTTATCACGTCGAGGGTTGATACCCTTTCAGGGGTATGGTCGAAAAGATGATGGTATGATTTACCCCGGAAGATTCCTGCTCCATCTGACATTCGTATTGTCAAGTTTGACAATCAACAGAAGGTATCTTCGCGTCAGTGTTGCTCACACTCAAACTAAGCCGATTTCTTGCAGCAAATGGGCAAGCCCACCTCGGATGAATTGAAGAAGATGGAGGTGGGTACCATGTCTGTAGCTGTCAACTCTCTTCACTATCTTATCTCCAGGCACTGAAGAAATTTCAAGCCGCTCATCCAGAGCTAGACTTTTCCAATGCAAAGATTTCTTAACGGAATTTCATGGAAATTTTATCTTTTCACAGACAGGTGACATTCTGTGCACACACCCAGATGACACAATCTACGGGTATCCAAGTGTAAAATGTGCCCGAAATTTAGTCTACTGTACTCGTCCAGATCCATATTCGCCCATCGACTCCCAACGCCACAAGCGACAGCCCATGACAACCGAGTGAAACAACTTGTAGATTGCACTCAGCTCTCGGGATGACAATATCCTGTCCCGCGAGAGGCGGCGAAACGGCCATCCTCTGGGGCTCTATGGACGCGACGACGTCCTCTCCTTCCTCATCCAGATGCAACTGACTTAGACTTATAATCCCATCTCCATCATTTTCGCCTGATGGAAAAGAGGGCCGTTGTCTCGGTTGAAAATCGGCTACATTGTGAAGTCGTATTCGATCAGGGAGGGTAAGGGCGATCATGTAGTTGTGCTTGAGGGTGTATGCAACGTGAAGATGACGCGTAAGCTGGGATATTGGTATGACCGACAGTAATTTGAATGAAGCTTTTGTAGACAATACTTCAGGATCGAGTGGCCATGCGAAGAGTTAAAATGCTCACAGCTTTCTTGATAATCCTGCAGAGAGTGATTTCAGCATCCAAAGATTGCAATGGCGCGGATCGTACCGATGCACAACCCCTCATCACCCTTGATGGCTTCTGGTGGTTCGGTGGGAAGAAACGATCAAAACCAAGCCAGCGCCAGATCGCAACTGTCCCGTCCGCGTGGTATACGTCCTCCTTCTGCCCGTTGCGGCGCATCAAGGCTGGTGCGCTGTGTGTTACGAGAACGTCTGGGCTCAACCTGTCTAAGATATCGACACGGCGCCCATCGTCTGACTGCAGTATTCATGGCTCACCAATTTACGGACATGATCCTCGCCTGATGGATGCGCGTTGAGCTGAAGAGAGGCTTGTCTTCGCGAGCCATTTCTTCGGAGGATATCTTTGGGAAAAACCAGATTTTGACGCCTCTGTCGAGCTAAACAGCAACTTAAATGATGGATACGTCATTTAAGAACATTAACGCACTCCACAAGTCGCCAGTAATGGGTGGGTGGGGTGAAATGACTGATCCGCAGTGAGCCAAGACGATTTAGTGTTTAGGATACCACCTACGGCATTCAGTACTGCAGCATTGTGTCCACCGGATGGCCCGCCGCAGAGGACAGCAAAGCAGCGACCGGTCCCAACGCCTTCAGGTTCGCTTGATTGTAAACCGTGTGGAGCGCCACCGAGACTGGGCGACGTGGAAGGGGGCCAGTGTGGGTTGTTGGGAGAGTCGCAAGGTGGCATGGTTAGATCATACAATCTTGCCGAAAAGTCTCTCGAGCAGGTGCAAATTAGATATGGGAAAGATGGATGGACTACGATCGCAGTGATTTCCTGGCCCGCATTGTTAAAGAACGACGGTTGCTTCGCGGGCGCATTGAACGTCTTACCCCGCCGTGACCCCTGAGCTTTCCGATGACGTTCTTTTGTTTGGCGTCGAGTACGTAGAGTACACGGCCACGCGAACACACTATCAAAGGGTCGAAAGGAGCTTTGTTTGACAAGGCCCAAGCCACGGCACGAAATGAATCCTGTAAAGGCGGTGTGTCAACTGCTTCGTTTCCAGCGGTCACCAGGTACAAACTTGACAGTCGTCCTCAGGCTGGGCGACTTTGACGCAAAAGCCATTGCTTGGGTGAGTGGGGGAAACAACGGCGACAGCGTCAGATCCACCGACAACCATGGCGCCCGACCAAAGGTCTGTCATCGCCCTCCAATTATCTTGCAGCTCTGGCTGGTTCCTGTCTCCGGCCCATAGTGTGTGTACGGACAGTGCGTCCCAAGGGAACGGAGCGATCGAGTGAGCAGAACCAAGGAAACTAAGCTAGTACAACACGGTATGCTCAGCCTAGCGATGCTGCTGCAAAATGAGCGGGGAACACTGACATCGATGGTCTTGGTGAGCCTGAAGGATTCCTCGGCGAGGGGCATAGCACTAGTGTCTGTATGGGCGGGTAATACGACCGAAAATGGAAAGAGGGCCTGGTTTCTATCCACTGACACCAACCGTCTTCATGGCCACTGATGCACCATCCGACCCCGTCCGGGACGCATATGAACCCAAAGCGCCGCTGTCTAACGCAACTACAGTGGGTCTTCAGGCAGGGGCAGTAGGCGCATTCGTTAGCGCAGTCCAAAATGCACTGTCTTCTCACTCGGCCGGCGCTGCTGGTTTCTTGACCCGCACCGGGGGCTCTATTGGCACTTTTGGTGAGTCGCTTCGAACGCTACGCCCCTTCGTGTTTTGTGGACCATCCTTGAACAGCCGCAATGGGTGCTACTTTTGCGTTCACCGAGGCGGTGGTCGCAAATCAGCGAGAGACGGATGATGCACTTAATGGCCTTGCTGGTGGATGTGCGGCCGGATTCTTGGCAGGTATTCGAAGTGCGCCTCACCACACATAGCAACTTGTCCGCATGTCTCATGCATCCCCTTCCATAGCACGCTCCCTACCCATAGCTGTCGGTTCCTGTGCACTGGTCGGCGGTGCTATGGCTACCTTTGACTATGCGGGCCAAATAATTGGGGACACAGAGGAGAAGAAGGAAGAAAAGCGAAAGAAGTTCTTCAAGACTCGACCAATATTTCACAAACCCACACTTGATCCCTCTCCCGCTCCCTCGTCAATAGAGTGAAAGCGATGTATCATCGTGAAACACAGCACTCAAATAGTCCACCGTGTTTGTCTATGCAGCGACGTAGACCCTCGGCGAATTCTGAAAGGGTTCTTCAATTCCAAAATAACATCGATGTAATGCGTGGTAGTCCTGATACGTCGACCTAGTCCCCAGCACGCTCGTTCATTAATTCCTCGATACGGGCATAAACCTGCTTCTCGTGGGCTGCATAATACTCGGGCCATGAACTGGCAGACCTACATGGTTGCTGTGACACGAGTGCTTAGGCGAAAAGTTTAAAGCGCAATAGGAATGCGTACATGTTTCTCCAGTTCCTGCCACACACGTTCGTCGTCATCGTCATCACCTCCCCCCGAGGCAAAGAAGTGAGTAATGACATCGAAATCTTGTCGTTCATGGTCTTCTTGAGATGGCTGGCTCGGATTTAACGGGATACGACTGCTTCCCTCAGCGGTATGTCCTTTAGAGGACCTAGCTTCATTCGTAAGCCCTTGAGGTATGTTTCGGTTCGCAGCTGCACTGTGTTTCCGCTTCGCGATGTTTGCGCGCTTCCTAATATCTTCTACCGCGCCCTTCATTTTCCTGTCAATGTGAGCCGACCAGGACGCGAAAGTGTGATGGGTCAGCTAAATAGGGAATGAGTCGAGTATACCTAGATCACAAGCTACACTTACTTGTTCGTGCAACTTGTGTACCAAGGCAGTGTTGGAAATAGTGGGGTCACGAGTCAGGTAGTGCTTAGCAAGACAAAGAAAGTATTCATCCTCCACTTCAGTAAATAGATATTTCCCATTCTTCAACATTTGGCGGGTTGCTGCGGGAGGCGGCGTGGGGGGACGCGATGCCGTTGAATCCTCCCCCTTTTCAGCAGCGGTAGGTCGAACCGGCGCAGATTTTGGTTCCTTCTTCAATTTCTTGTCCGTCGGAGGCTTCAAAGGAGTCCCCTTCGACCTCTGTTTCTTTTCAGTTGTCGGAGAAGATTTACGCTTTGCTACTTTGGCCTGACGGGATGACGACTCCGGAGTCTCGACCTTTAGAAAAGAAGCGTTCTGATGGCCACGCTTTAAGCTTTTGACTTTCGTCGCAGATTCCAGAATATAACCTGTTTCGTCTAACAGGGCGCCTTCTCCGATGCAGTCCGCTACGAAGGCGGCCAAGATCGGGAACTTGCCTAGAGCCGTGGCCTCATTAAGGAGGCCTTGGAAGGTATCAGAACGAGCGAACAAGATCAAATAGTCGGCATCTGCAATATTGTTAACAATCTTTCCCCTATTTTTCTGCCAAAACAGTCGGTATCAAACTTCGGTTAAGAAATGCCATCTCGACTCACCTTAATGTTTGTGACCACAGTGTGCCGACCGTGGAGATCTACTTGTACAAAGAACCGCAATGGGTGCCCAGAGCTGGACAAAAAAATTTCGCCGTGCTTTTTACGTTCTATAATATTTTTACGTCGTGGAGGTGGAGAAGTGGATGAACGTGTCGAATATGAACCCGGACCATCGGAAGCCCCTGTGAGTTCGTCAACTTCGGATTGCTCAGAAGAGTCTGTCAAGATTGCTTTCTCTTTGCCTTTTCGCAGCCGCTTCGGTGAGTTTGTGGGTTTGACAGTGGGAGGGCGCTTGCGAGGTATCGATGGAGTCATTGTTTCGTCTGGCGGACGACGCGCAAGTTTGGCACGAGATTTTCGTGTCATGGGGCGATCCTCACAAACTTCTATAACGGACCCGTGCTTCTGAGAAGAAGAAGCAGTTTCACTGAGGTGATCCTGGGAACTGGATAAAGATGCGTCGACTCCAGGGGATTTAACTCCCCTGGTCATTTGAGGTGTAAGATTTGAGGGGGCAAGTCCAGCAGTGGCTGGTGGCTGCACAGAGAATGTAGGGGTATTGCCATTAGCTGGTGGTTGTGAAACAGGCAATTGATTCTGGCCAAACCAAGTAGGATGATCCATGTGTCGGACGACCTCCATTATAGTTGTAATGGCCGCCTGAAGATTCAAACCATTAATTGATGTCGTGTTCGAGGCCATCTGTGCCATCGGTGACAGTGTAGAAGGCAATGAAGTATGGGATACGCTGGGAGCATGAGCTGGTTGTGGTTGGGAAAGAGGGAAACCGGGATGCAGAAACGGTTGAGTTGGCATCATTTGAGACTGGGAGGAAGGGTAAGCCTGTTGGGTAGTATACGGTGCATACGCGTATGTATTCTGGGGTTGGGATAGCTGCGCGAATAAAGTAGGTTGGGAATAGGGTAATGGTTGTGCGGCTGATGGGGGTGGAGGACTTTGCAACGATTTTGTGTTGTCGTCGGTGATCACCATCAGTTCTTCTGAAATGGTTGTGTCAACCACCATTGGCTGCGCCTTTGGAGGTGCTGGAGGTGGCGGTCCCGATGTATTGGACTCTAACTGAATGACAACCGAGTGTTCAGCAATAGTGTTCTCGGGTCCGTTGGATGCGGGATCCACCGGAGTGACCCTGGGTGTCGGTAGCGGACTTCTTGTAATGCATATCAGTAGATGCTATTGCAGAAAAGTTGGTGGCTGACTTTGTTACGAGTGCCTCTACTTCGTCGAGCTCGTCCTCGTCCACTACAACGCCATCAATGGTGACGGGTTTTCCGTCATCTATTGTCATCGCACCCCCCCAATTATCAGGTCCGAGTAAAGGCCGACCAGCATTCACGGATGCCCTAGCCCAAATGTGCTCGAGCACCACTTTGCTTGCGTCATGACCCCACGTGCGGATGAGACGTTTGCCGCTCTCGGTTGTAGAGTCGACCAGGATGATAGCTGCCTCCTTTGCGTTGCTCACGACGAGTGCACCTGCGCTCTAGATCGACACGATAGAATTGGTGACGCGAAATAGTCACGACACGCTCCGCGCACCTTGAGCGCTCTGACAAGCTTAGGACGGCCCTCGAGCTCCACAGCCTGCAGGTTAACCTTCAACGGGCTGCCTTCGGCATTGACCAGTATGCTCTGCTGCTGAGTGTTGGATGGTGTCGATGATAACTCTGAGAGATCCATGGTGGGTTCGGCCACTCTGCAACCTCAGATCCCCGCAACGCTACCCGTTGCACGTGACCCCTATAACTTAAAACGGCACACACGGTAGTCGAGGTCATACAAACGTTCTTATTGTGCATGGACGCTATCATAGCATAACAGGGGGTCAAAAGTATAGTACGATGATCCCATAGGAGTATAGTCGGTCTTCACCGGTAACTGGAGTGCGGGTCAGCAAACATGCTCGAGACTGACAACGTGGACACACCTCTTCTGCCTACGGGCACGGGCACCAGCACCGCCAAACGTCTTGGGCTCCATCCGTCTAGGGTCTGCAATCAGCAACGTGCGGTCGTATGCGACTAGCTTTTTCTTCAACTCCATGGCACTGTAAGCGTCGATGTATTTGGAATAGTATGCGACGAGGGCCTTTGCGATCGCCTGACGCATGGCATACACCTGCGATGTGTGTCCTCCGCCCTTGACGCGCACCCGGATATCAAGAGGGGCGAAAGACTCTTCCCCGGCGACAAGAACTGGTTCATAGATTTTGAAGCGGAGGACTTCAGGCTGGACAAGATGGATGGGGGAACCGTTGATACGAATGAGGCCACGGCCCTCCTTGGCGTGGGCCACGGCGGTAGAGGTCTGCGAAATACGCTGGATAAGCGGATCTGTCGCTTGTGATTGGCTGTATCTCACTGCGAACCTTCTTTTTACCGAACGTTTGGACGGCCTTTTGTGTCGACATGTTGGAGCTAGCAAGGGAGCGATCTGCAATGAGTGAGATCAGCCTCGTCATCCAAGGAGAACAAGTTGCATCCGGCGCATCTCCCGGCGATTTCTCCCAGATATTCGCTGAGCTGGTGCGTTCGCCTGCTGGGAGTGGATTGGTGGTGGAGTAAAAGGACAAACTCACCCTCTCTCTGGGTCGGTTCAGGTGTTGGCTGGTCTTTTCCTGTCCACCGCGGCAAGCCGCTGTGTGGGTGGCAAGAAGTTCCCACGATCCAACTATGGTAATTTTTGAGCGCCGGTGTTTCCTGGTTGTATCAATGCTGTCAGCCATTTGGGAGACAGCTCGTCAAGCAAGTGCTGCTCCTCCCCTAAGGAGCGCCTGTGCAACACAAGGTCTGCGACATGTCCCCAATCTGGTACGAACGTTCGCAACGGTCCTTGGCCAAGAGTGTAGAGGTCCCTTTTCTGTTTCGCTGGGCAACCCCACTGACTCATGTATCAAGCAGCCATCGACCCCGTTGAACCAGTTTACCTCACGTTGTCATCCCTTCAGGGAAAAAGGGAAAGAGACACTGCGGTTGCTCTTGACCCGACTGTATTCAACCATCCCATCCGGCGTGACATCTTGCATCTCTGTGCGGTGCACCACCTGGATTCCCTCCGCCAGGGGAGCGCCAATACCAAGACACGAGGGGAGGTCCGAGGTTCCGGGAGGAAAATTCGACCCCAGAAGGGGACTGGGAGAGCACGTCTAGGAGATGGACAGAGTCCCATGCTTCGCGGAGGGGGCGTCGCATTTGGTCCAAAGCCACGCGATTTCAGTACAAAGCTCAATCGCAAGGTCATCGAGATGGGCATGAGGGTGGCGTTGTCGGCAAAGCTAAAAGAACAAAGACTAGGTGTCGTGCCTCGTATCAAGTGGTACTGTCACAAGACAATCACGCTCAAAAATCGACTTGACACGCTCGGATGGAGAACGGGAACGCTGTTCGTCTCTGGGCTACCTCGGATGGATCCTGCCATCCAGCGCGCCGGAAGGAATCTGCGAGGGTTGAAATTCAGACACGTCGATGAGGTGAATGTGTATGACCTCGTCAAGTGGCGAAGGGTGATATTGGATCTTGCTGCCGTCGCATTGCTCGAGTCCAAGCTTGGCCGGAGACGTGTCAGCCCTAGTACCATGTCGTAGCCTACCTTGATGCACGTGATGCACACTTACGCGGCCACGTGATGAGCGCGCCTCATTGCTGCCTGATCACTAACAGCCATGTCTCAGAACGAGGAACAGCAAGAAGACCATTCCCTTTCAGGCCCTCTCCTCGTCCAGAAACTACAGGAGGCAGGCATACACGCCAACGACATCAAGAAACTCGCAGATGCCGGCCTTCACACCGTCGAAGCCGTCGCTTTCACACCCAAGAAGAACCTCATGGCCATCAAGGGTATTTCGGACGCCAAGGCAGACAAGATCCTTGCTGAAGGCAAGTACCTCGCTGCGTCAGCTTGATCCCGCGCTGTGAATCATAATCCGAGACCAGCTCAGAAAATCGTCCCTCTCGGTTTCCAGAGTGCTACAGAAGTCCATGCCCGTCGTTCTGAACTGGTGCACATCACAACCGGCTCGAAGCAGCTAGACGCTTTGCTAGGTGGTTTGTAATCACGCATTTGGCTTCATCTACCTGGCCGTCTAACTCGCATATAGGTGGTATCGAGACTGGTGCCATAACGGAATTATTTGGCGAATTTAGAACAGGAAAGTCCCAGCTGTGCCACACACTCTCGGTAACTTGTCAGCTCCCCGTCAGCATGGGAGGTGGCGAGGGCAAATGCTTATACATCGACACCGAGGGAACTTTCCGTCCTGCTCGTCTGCTCGCCGTTGCCGAGAGATATGGTCTCAATGGAGAAGAAGTACTAGACAATGTTGCGTACGCCCGCGCATACAATGCAGACCATCAGAACAGTCTGCTTACTAGTGCCAGTGCCCTCATGGCAGAGTCAAGGTGTCATCTGTGTTCACCATGCTGTGTCCTAACTGATCGGTACCAGATTCTGTCTTCTGATTGTTGATTCTTGCACAGCTCTGTATAGAACAGACTTTAGTGGTCGTGGAGAGCTTTCCGCCAGGCAAAATCATCTCGCAAAGTTCCTTCGCACCCTTCAACGACTAGCTGACGAGGTCAGTTGCCCTGCTTGCTTATGTGAAGCGTGGCTCATGCGCTCGGTTTAGTTTGGCATTGCGGTTGTCATCACAAATCAAGTCATGTCAAATCCCGATGCTTCTGCTGGTCCATATGCTGCGAACGAAAAGAAACCTATTGGAGGCAACATCATGGCTCATGCTTCTACTACTCGGTCAGTAATTACTTTCTCCTGGTGTTCGTAGCTCACTCTCTGCCAGCCTGCAATTCAAGAAGGCCCGCGGAAATACACGGACATGTAAAATTTACGATTCACCATGTCTTCCCGAGATGGAGACTACGTTTGCTATTCTTTCTGGAGGTATAGGAGATCCTGAGGAAGAAGGTTGAGCATATGTGACCTTTTGGTGCTGTCCACACGCTCTTATACTGTACGGTGAATCACGGGCTTAATGACTTGTGTAAGCTTTGGGTGTCGACTCGCGGTCGACTAGTGCTGTCATTACTGGAGGTGAATCGAAATACATCTGGATGCCTGCGTAGCGTGTCTGTCTAGAAACATACGTTTTGTGTAGATTACACTAGATCGATGAATGAACCAGTTGAGTGGAAACAATCACGTCCTGTCATAGCTGGGGTGTTATCAAACCAACAGCCGAGTTAAAATATTTGCGCTGGTGTGGCTAATGGTCTCCCTGAGTCTATTGATATCCCGGGGGCTGACATCGGCAATGTCGGCCAACAAGTAGGCGATGTCGGCCTTGGAATCTGAGTACTGCTTCTCGACGTTGTATGGCGACAAGATATCGTTGACCTGCCTGAGCACACCGGGCTGGTTGGTGTGAACGTAACAAACACGGATATGGTTTCCCTGTTCGGCCGTGATGGCACGCAAGTCGACCTCTGGGAAGTTGACTGCGCCAAAGGTAGAGCCGTAGTTGAGATAACGAGTCAGTGCCTGAGAGACTTCTTCCCCGATCATGCGCTGAGCCTCTTCCGTGGAGCCGCCGATGTGGGGAGTAAGAATTACGTTTGGAATATTGCGGAGGGTAGTAGCCCATGGGTTGATCTGATCGTCGAAAAATGAACCGTTCGATGCAGGCTCAGCGGGATATACATCCAGTGCAGCACCGGCGAGATGTTTGGATGTGAGAGCATCGATCAGGGCTGGAATGTCGACTACACGACCGCGTGCGTTATTAATAAGATACGATCCCTGCTTCATCTGCTCGAGCTCCTGCTTCGAGATCATGTTGATGGTCTCGGGAAGCTCGGGGACGTGAAGGGTAACGAAATCAGCTTCAGCCAGGAGTGCTGGAAGTGTTTCCACTTGGCGAGCAGAGCCGAGAGGCATCATGCTGATCACATCGTAGAAGATGACGCGCATGCCAAGGGCCTCGGCGAGCACGGACAGCTGTGAGCCGATGTGTCCGTATCCTACAATTCCGAGGGTCTTTCCGCGAACCTCCCAACATCCCTTGGACTGCTTGTTCCAGATGCCTGCGTGCATCTCATGTGAGCGTTGGAACCACTGTCGTGAGAGCCCGACGATTTCGGAGATGACTAGCTCTGCGACTGATCGAGAATTGGAGAATGGAGAGTTGAATACGGGGATGCCAGCCTTGGCTGCCGTGACAAGATCGACCTGGTTGGTCCCGATGCAGAAACAGCCGATGACAAGAAGCTAGAGGAGGGATCTGGGGGTGAGGAGGCAGACACGGCCGGATGGATGATACATGCCTTTGTCGCTGCCTTGATGATTTTCTCTGTAATCCGAGTCTTGCTACGTATGCCGATGGCATGATAATGAGGGATTTTTTCCAGAAGCTCAGCCTCCGATAAAGCGGTGGTGTAGTGGTCAACATGGAAGCCCTGGGATCTGAAGTCGCGGACAGCCTCCTGGCTGATGTTCTCGACGAGGAGGAGCCTGAGATCCTCGTTGTCTGCGGGGTGGAGTACCTTTGGCTGTCTGATAGCGTTGAGGGCTGCGAGGGAGTCGCGATGACGGAGCAAGGAGGAGTGAGAGGAGGGGGACGTGGAGGCGGCGACGACGCGGGGAGAGGAGGGGATGGGGATGGGCTGGGGGACCATGCTGGGGGAAGTGAAGGAAGGATGACTCACTTTCTGAGACGGCGCCAACTGAGATGCGTCTCTTCCTCCTCGACCACGGCGCAGGCAACGTGCAGAGCCTCGCAAACTCACTCGCAAAGCTTGGCTATTCTGACTACAAGTGGATCAGAAACGCCCGCGAGTTCGCAGAGCTGGGCGACGCACCCGTGAGCTGTCATCGCGCCATTCCCTCGCTCATATCCCCATCATATCCCCTAGGCTCTCATATTTCCGGGACAGGGCGCCTTTCACACCGCCATCCAGTCCCTGCACGACCATGGTCTGTTCGAGCCCCTTCAAGAGTACCTGCGTTCCGGGAAACCCTACTTTGGGATATGCATTGGCATGCAGGTCCTCTTCGCGTCCTCCACCGAGTCCCCCGGCACTCGGGGACTAGGCACGATACCATGCCCAATAGCTCGCTTCTATGACACCGACAAGGCAGTCCCTCACATGGGCTGGAACTCTGCAGAGCCCCTCCATCCATCCGACCCGTCGATTCTAGAGGGCATTTCGTCCACCTCACACTATTATTTCGTTCACTCTTACTGTGCCAAGTACGAACCCTCCAGTCCTGCTGCAGAGTGGGCACATTCCACCACCCAGTATGGACGAGAGGTCTTCATATCCACGGTGCGAAAGCACAACATCTTCGCTACCCAGTTCCACCCCGAAAAGTCGGGCCCTGCAGGTCTGAATATCCTGAAAGAATGGATAGAGCGATCACGCAGAGGTCGCACCTTTGCTCCCCTACCCCCCATCTATGCACCGCGTCCTCCCAAGTCAAAAGATGGATTCACCAAACGCATCATCGCATGCTTGGACGTCCGCGCAAACGACGATGGGGACCTCGTCGTGACAAAGGGCGATCAATATGACGTTCGCGAGAAAGTCTCACCCTCGGATCCCACCATAGTCAGGACCGCTGGTGCTGTACGCAACCTTGGGAAGCCAGTTGCACTCGCCGATAGGTACTACACATCCGGGGCAGACGAACTGTGCCTTCTCAATATCACCTCATTCCGTCACTCCCCTCTTCGCGATCAACCGATGCTTGCAGTCGTTCGCGCTGCCGCAGAGAAGGTCTTTGTTCCTCTCACGATCGGAGGTGGTATCAAGGACACCGTCGATCCTGATGGCACCAAGCGCTCCGCAGTTGAAGTAGCTGGAACATACTTTCGCGCGGGTGCTGATAAAGTGAGCATAGGCTCCGAGGCCGTTTATGCGGTCGAGAAGCTGCGTGCAGCGAACAATGTAGGCGACGGCACTAGCGCGATCGAGATCATATCCAAGGTATATGGTAGCCAAGCTGTTGTCGTCTCGATTGATCCCAAACGGGTTTTCGTGGATCGCGTCACGTACGATGGGCCGTACAGGGATGACCTCGTCTACGGGCAGGACGATAACCCCGATGAGCGAGGCAAGGCTTGGTGGTATCAGTGCACTGTCTCTGGAGGGCGAGAAGTACGCCCGGTCTCGGCCGTAGAGTTGGCAAAGGGCGCACAGAAACTCGGTGCCGGAGAAATCATACTGAACAGCATAGACAGGGATGGGTCGGGTCTTGGTTTTGACCACGACCTCATTCGCATGGTGAAAAATGCCGTGTCGATCCCAGTGGTAGCCAGCAGTGGGGCAGGGACCGAAGAACACTTTGTAGACGTGTTCAGGGAGACCAACGTAGAGTCTGCTCTGGCTGCTGGAATATTCCACCGGGAAAAGGTCAAGATAGAAGATGTGAAGAGGACGCTGAAAGAAGCGGGGTTTAACAGTAGATAGTTGTAGACCTCAAATCAACACATTTACATGGGATGGTGTTCACACCAAAGCGGAGAGCAGAATACGAGTGGGTTACGCTATTAGATATTCAAACATCGCACCGTGTAAACCTACATACACCTTCGAGGGAGTTATATATGTAGACAACAGGACACCAGGATGGATACAAGGGAGCATGATAAGACAGAAACAAGAGGGAGACTATTCGCAAACTCGTGATTCAATGGGAAGATGGCATGGAATTGCTGAACACATGGTGTGAAAAATAGGAAGACACCAATCTGGAAAGATAAAA
Source organism: Tylopilus balloui (assembly GCA_038089995.1). Classification (NCBI taxonomy): domain Eukaryota; kingdom Fungi; phylum Basidiomycota; class Agaricomycetes; order Boletales; family Boletaceae; genus Tylopilus; species Tylopilus balloui. The sequence goes on along the minus strand of JBBPLW010000005.1, from coordinate 80,344 downwards.
CACGACTGTGAGAAGACCTCCGGAGTACGGTAGAAAAGGGGGAGGGAAGGAAAAGAAGAAAGAGGTGCGCGAGGTCAAAGTGTGGTATATTCTGAGGCGAAACCGCCTTATCTTGGTCCCCTGACGACTTCTTTAACCTTCTTCAACAAACTCGTCTTTCGGCCAAGGCCGGCGCCAGACCCGGGGGATCCAGGTTGGACATCATAGTCCGCAAATCTGTCTTCACCTGATGGTGTACGGACGGTCGTTTGTGCATGAGGCGTCGCTGGTAACTGTTTCTCCTTTCGGGGAGCGTCAATGTACACAAAGGTATCTGGGTCGTCCGCCACTGGATGTGTGTTCTCCTTCATGTTTCCGCGACGATCCGTGTAGACGACATTGCCCCCGGCAAAACGACCAAGGAAAGAGTTTTGCGGACGATGAGTGGGCCGAGTGGCAGGCTGATATTGATCTCCTGATGTCGGTGAGGGTAGTTTTTCATCATCATAACCTACGGGAACGTTCGGGGAGTCCCGCATCTTCCGAATGCGTTGCATGATAGACTTTGAACGCTTGGGCACACCTGAGGGGGATCCGGGTCCACTTTCGACATCGGAGAGAGGGGCATCATGTGCTTCTGGGACCATAATTGGCTGCGGAGGAGGCAAAATGCCACGCCGGAGACGACGACCATCTTTGTCGGTACGGTCCTTGTCGCGTGCGTGAGGCTGCCTGACGTCATCGTCTAGGTATTCCCTGTAGACCTCCCGCAGGTCGCGACCGTCCTTTGAACGCCGCCCAATGGAGTGCTGTGGTGTGCCATTTCGAGAGCCATGTCCCTCTCTACCGGCATGAATGGAGTTGGCCGGTGTATCGCCGTCACGTCGAGCGGTACCTCCACCTGCAAAGAATTCCTCGTACGGCTCGGGCTCGTGGATCCCCCAAGCCTCCGCGATGGCATCTACTTTCTTCTTTTGGACGTCATACGTGGGAGAAAACGCCCCCTTGTAAGCGTCTGGAGGCGGGTAGGGGGAGTCTCTGGGGGGGAGGGTCACCTCGCCTTGTGGAGTGCTCCAGGCGAGCATGGGTGCCTTAGTGCGATGACGGTTGCGCGATGGGGCACAGGCGTCAAAGGGACCATCGTGGTGAAACACTGGAGATGAGGGGAAAGGGATGGGTGAAAGGGGATGAGAATCGAGAAAAGGACATACTGGGGCCTACACCGCTGAAATCGAGTCTGTCGATGACGTCTGCATGAACGGAGCCCTTCTTGCCACGAGGCTTGACCTTTGCCTTTTCCAAGGCGTTGGCGGCGTGCAAGACGGAATCCTGGGACATGGAGCGACGACCGTGTGTGCGGGGAGCGCCTGCAGGCTGATTGCTTTTTGGGGACGGAACATGAGAAATGAACACGGGAGGGAGGGGAGGGACGTACGCAACGACTGTCTGGCTGCGACCTGTCCTGGTGCGGGAGGAGTGTTCTGATGTGAGTTGGACGGTGTCTCTGACTGCGTCGAGGATGTTGTCGCGGTGAGGGAGCTGTTTATTCGGGGACGCCATCTTTGCGTGAGGGATGTGTTTCGGGGGTGGTTCAGGCGGGAGGCGGGGAACGGGCTTGGTCTGATGGGCGGGATCCGAGAAAGGATCAGAATAGGATCTGTGACGGGCTCTGTGCCGCGCGAGCTGGGGGTTCTGAGGCTGAGCTGGGGGCGGCGAGGGATGGGGCCTTGATGCTGATGGTGACTTGTTCGCGGAACTGCTGCCCATCGCGATCGTCGTTTCCAGGGTGTTCCCACGCTGATGAGAGCGTCGGCGCTGTCGTGGACGGCGAGCAGGCGTGAACGGCGACGGTCGTGGAGAGAGATGGCCGTGCGCAGTCCCCGCTAATATTTATACGGAAACTCCACCCTTCCTCCTCCTCCAATGGGTCTCGTACACAAGCCCTGGTCTCGCGAAGAGGTCGCTGCCCGCATTCTCGCCGGGGACTCCCTCGTCGTCTACAACGACCTCCTCCTCCGCATCCCGCACGCCTGGCTCACCGCGCATCCCGGTGGTGCACTCGCAATCCTCCACTTTGTCGGTCGTGACGCCGCGGACGAAATCGACGCCTACCACGCCGAGCACGCCATCCGTGCAATAAAAAAGTATGCCATCGGCACCGTCGACACCTCCTCCTCCCCCGTCTGGGACCCCCTCCTTCCTCCAGTCATGTCCGGCTGGGTCCGTAAAATAGCACCAGACGGCTCTCTTGCCTGGCACAACGAAGCACGTCCCATCTCGTCCCCGTCTGGCTTGTCTTCGGAAATCCTCCTCGTCCCCAAAGACAGTTCCCTCCTTCAGAACGCTAGCGGCCCCACCATCGACTCTCTCTTCCCGCCCCCCTCCAAGCTGTCGCTCAAAGTGCAAGCCCGTCATTCCGCTGCCTACAAGGAACTCCACAAGCGCATCATCGACGCCGGTCTCTACAAGACCCGCTATATTACTGGCTACGGCCCAGAAGTCGCCCGATACATCCTCCTGGCTGCTTCTTCTGCCTACGCGTATAAGCATGACTGGCTCATTGCTAGCGCCGTTTGCCTCGGATTGCTCTGGCACCAACTCGTCTTCACCGTCCACGACCTAGGTCACATGGGTGTCACACACGACTGGACCGTAGATCGTCTCTTTGCCATCTTCCTTGCCGACTTTATTGGCGGCCTCAGCGTAGGCTGGTGGGTCGACGTAAGTCGCCGTCTTGGTTTGAACGCACTGATTGACACCTTTCATCTCCCTTTTCCTAAGAATCACAACGTACATCATCGTAAGTTCTTCTTCGTTGTTGCGACCCTGGCTCAACTGGTTTGGTTCGTCAGTCGTCACGAACCACCCCTCTCAGTGAGTCTCGTACCTTGCACCTTTCGTCTCTACCTTCACGCTTTCTAGCGATCCCGACATTGAGCATCTCCCGTTCCTGGCAATTTCAACCGCATTTTTCAACTCGCTGTGGTCTTCCTATTACAAACGAACAATGCTCTTTGACCGTTTCTCAGCGACCCTCGTCTCCCTCCAACATAAGCTTTTCTACCTCATCCTCGCTTTCGGTAGATTCAACCTCTACGCTAAAGCTTATGGCTTTTTGATACGAAAAGCGTTCGATACCCGCAAGGCGAGGGGTGGAGGATGGTCGTGGTGGCTTGAGGTCATCGGGGTTGCGTTCTTTTGGTGTTGGTTTGGTGCACTGCTCAAGGGTTGTGGGTCGTGGACAAACGCGCTGATCTACCTCATTGTTTCTCATGCGGTCACCAGCCCTCTCCACGTCCAGGTGCGTAGGGCCGCTGATGAGGTCGTACGCTACTCACTGCAAGCTTTGTAGATTGTACTTTCTCATTTCTCCATGTCCACGGAAGACCTTGGTCCCACGGAATCGTTTCCTCATCGCCAGCTCAGGACGACTACTGACGTTATGTGTCCTCCATACCTTTCTTTCGTCCACGGTGGCCTTCACCTTCAGGTTACGCACCATCTCTTCCCTCGTCTCCCGCGTCACAACTTGCGTGAAGCCAGCATGCTCGTGAAACAATACGCCAAGGAACAGGGACTCATCTATGCTGAATTTGGATTTATCAAAGGCAATGAAGACGTGCTGAGCGTTCTTAAGGCGGTTGCAAATCAAGTCCGCCTTGTTGGAGTGGTCGCAGAAAGAGAGATTCAGGAAGCGATCGCCAAAAAGGCGAGCTGATCTTTTGTGATCATATTTCATCGTATATGTTTTGCTCGCTCCTAGGCGTTCTTGAACTAGCAGATACCCATTAAATATGACTTTAGAGGCCCATAGAACATCGGTCAAGAGTATTCGTGACTAAGTAGAATAATCACGATTCCAGGAGCCAAAAAATAGCATATTGCGCTCATAATGGATGCATAGGAGATGCCGAATGCGCTCGGATTTTAAGAGTATACAGGAGTGATCGAGAAGTGCGACATGGAGTAGGTGAAGACTTTTACTTCTTCTTGCTTGCCTCCTCTTCCTCCTTCTAAATAATGAAGGCGATCAGAGTGTTGCTAATCGGCCGATTGGATTTTGACGTACCTTTGCGGCCCGTACTTTGCGAACGCCCTCATAGCGGGCATTGGCACGGGCGGTGCGCAGGGTTCTGTATGCTTCGAATGACCGTTCCTTGTCTGTAATTTTGCGGGGGAGTTCGTGAACATATGGGTCGGGAAGAGGAAGAGTAGCGTGTGTCGTCTCAGCCTTGAGATCATCACCCTGGCATCATGCTCAGACTTTTGGGTTTACATCCGACCGCCTGAGTGCTTACGACAGAGTCACCCTTCTTGGGTTTGGATGCCTTTCGAGGAAAGACGATCAGCTTGTCCTTGTAGGCTTTCAGCCGCTCCACGTTGAGAGCCTTTCCCTCCTCGCTCAAGTTTCTCCTCCGGTGGTCGACGACGATGCCAATTCCACGTGCCTCCTTACGGTTGATGCCTGCTTCCTTGAGTTCTGCAAAAGTAAATCCACGACCTTCACGGAGCTTTCGGTTGTAACGAACGGTCTGGCCACGGACAGCGGGGCGGAGAAGTGTGAGGGGGCGGACACCGAGCTTAGCGGCCTTGACTTTGCGGGCTGTACGTCTGCGAAGCTTGCGTCCAGGCTGATCGAACCAGGTGCGCACGCGGCGCTGCCAATCCTTGCGGAAGTGGTTACCGTGAAGAACTGGCATAAACCCGCCCCGTCAGGCCACGGTGAGATAGTAGTATGTCGACCACGAACCGTTGTTGTGTGCGAAACCCATCTCTTATCTGTGGAGAAGAGTCAGCAATAAGCAGATGATTCAGAGCCGCATCCGACTCTGTCGAGTCCATCCACCCCGCATAAGGATTAACTCGCACGGGATCTCGAATGCGCATATCCCAACGGTGGAAGGATGTGTCCTGCGGGCGAGATGTGCGCAATCGGAAGGGCAAACATACCTGGAAGCGGGTTTTCTTGACGCTGTTGACGACGAGGAGGGCCCGATGCCCACGAGACTGTCTTCACGGGAATTCCCGTGATTTGGTGCGGCGATTCAATTTTTACGGCCTGCGCTATACTGAAACACGCCGAGTCCGTATTTCGGTCTGCTGTTTCAATACGGTGACGTTTCGTCGTTTCAGCGTCGACAGCGACGCAGAGGACCAGTAGTTGCGTCGAGTGACAAGGTCATGACGAAGTTAGTATCTGGGTCTCATTGGCTGGTCGGCACGTGCCTCGTATCACGTGAATTTGGGTTCTTAGGTATTTTTGTGTGGGTGCACGGTGTGCTATACTATTAAGCGGGCGGTGGGTATTTTGTCTGCAACCCAGGGCTGTGCCATACAAAAACCCATCCTTTCCCCATCCGCTTGAGGGGGGCGCTGCAAGCTGTCGTCCATCGTTTGAGTATGGGTCGTTCCCTTATACCATCGTTCTTATATCTTGCTTCATTGTTTTCCGCCGCGCTATCGTTCAGTGTCACTGTCGGATCGCCGCCAACCCAATGTGGCTCTCTAAATGTCTCCTGGACAGGTGAGCAAGCCCAAACCGTTTTTCATGGGTCTATGTCAACATACTCGGTAGGAGGTCAGGCTCCTTTCGAAATCCTGTTGATACCGGTGAGTCGCCCACGCGCGGAAATGGATGTCTTCCTCAGCCCACGTGCAAGGTCTTTAACATTCCAAGAAACGTATCTGTGCCGTCGACCGCGTTTAGCAACGATTATGGCTCGTATCAGATATCCCCCATCCCATTCACCAAGGGAACCCAATTCTTGCTGACTATGTCTGACGCAACTGGCTTTGGAACTGGCGGGACGTCCGAATTGCTCACTGTGGGAGAACCAGCCGCAAGCGCCTCCTGTAACACCACCAATCCCGCAATCCCATTTACTTTCAGTCTGCCTTCCTCGCTACAACAATGCAGGTACGCTCAAGATCTTGATCCAACTCATTCGAGAATCTTACCTAGACGCCAGTTCTTACATCTTCAACGGCTACGATGGTGCCGTCATGCCTGTTACCATCACGGTCTGTCTCGTTGGTCGTTCAATCTGTCCGTTGCTTAGATTTCGTTTGCACCTAGGGGCTCATTCCGGGTGGGGATGTCTTCATGCTACACCCTCCTTCAGGAGGAACAAGTTTCACATGGGTCGCAAACGTCGCAGCTGGAACCACAATCATTTTTACAATGACCGATGCCCTGGGCAACTCAGGCGGGTCCTCTGACAAAGAGATGGTCGCTCTTTCCAGTAGCACTAGTTGTCTCAACGCCAATTACCCATCATCCACTGTGGGCTCCATTCCGTCACCGTCAGCGGCTAGCGCTTCCCCTGCACAAACATCAACATCGCCCCGCGCCTCTTCAGGTGTCATTGCCGGAGCAGCAGTTGGTGCGGTCGGTGCGGTTGCAGTTATCACCGCGCTAGCAGCATTTTGCTTGAAACGTCGGCGCTACGGACGTTCATGGTACGGACTCGCGCCGACACGAAACTCGCATCGTCCGCATTCGGTGGAACTCGATCCCGGTATGGATAACCTCCACCCTCCAATATACCCTTTCCCCTATCAAGCAGATTCCGTCAGCCGCTTGGCTCCCCCGATTATACCCAGATCGTCTGCGGCGCCAGTATCGTACCAGGAGACGCACTCAGGCGATCCTTCGGTCAGCGCATCAGAAGCACCTCATACATACCAACACTCTCGAACAAACTCAAACACTGACAGCTTTGCGGTATTTGGTGACATTGCCAGCTCATCCATGTCATCGAGTGGCCGCCGCAAAGCTGCGACGGCCGGGATTTCAAGTTATCAACCTGTCACCCGCTTTGTTGTCCATACTGATGCCGAGGATCATGCACCTGAGGACGAAGCTGAGGTTGTCGAACTTCCCCCGCAATACTCGGACCGACGAGCAACTCTGGTAACCCATACCGAAGTGCCATCAATGACGGACCCGTCGTCTACCAATCCTTTCTACTGGTCTGGACGAGATGACAGCGAACCACCACGGCCTACTCCTCATTCTCCACCGGGATAGAATCTCGGGGAAAGGAGGTGCCGCATCGTGAGTCGTACCCTCCCAGCGATGAGACGGGCACCGCGCTGGTTTCATGATAGGAACTTACTTTTTTTTTGATTCACGAATATTTGAGATGTTTGCCTTGGGTTAACATACTCATTTGTTTTAGTTGTGCAGGCGTCCCTGTAATTTCATAGCTATTGGTAGTTCGCATTCGCATTGAAAGAGGAATTCAAGGGAATGGAATTTATCAGTTTCAGCACGGCTCTAGTTACATATCCAAGGGAAATAGGATGACACCGTCGTCAGAAATACGATCAATACAACAGACAATCGGTATATAATACAACACTGGGCACGCACAACCAGCTACGACCTAAGAGCCCAGAGTCGAGGCCCAGGCAACTGAAGTCCTTGAAATCGTGCAGGTCGGCAACGTCCAATCGTTCCTCTTCAGCGTCACGAGCTTGGTTCCATGTCACCTCCATCGAGATTCTGTCTGGAGAATGCGTCAATCATGGCATCTTGATCTTTACGTCGCTTATGTCTCCTGCGTTTATCGTCCTTGATGATGCGCTCAATGCGTCTACGCGTCTTGGCATGGTTTCGGGGATCGACAAGTGCGAGTCTGCACCTGTAGCACGCCAGCTCGATACTTGCGAGCAAACGAAGGGTGTCGGAGTTATTCAGGGCCTGTTGCATCTCCAGTCAAGCCCGGGCCACGAAAAACGCGTCACGAAGGAGACATACATTCAACGACCACGACACGACGCGAGAGCCTTCCACGCATCCAATGACGACGAAATTGCCCCGCTTCTCGGCTTGCAAGTCTGATAACTGAATCCATCCATCCCATCAGGGGAGAAGAAAAGGAGCGTGTGGATCACTCACTTCGCCAAACGAAACCATGACCTTTCCAGACGACATGGAACGGATCACTAGACATGGGCGATCAGTGCGATACCCACCCAAAGGGAGACTGGCTCATACCGACACGTGATGACTGCCCAGCAATCTCCTGAGAGACGAGCGCACGTCCAAGGTATACCCAAGAGTCCTTTTCTGGTCGTCTAATATGCACTTTAACTTGAACGTCTCGAAATTCGCGGGAGCTCGTCGGTATCGGTGCCGCTAAACAGCACAGATGTGGAATGCGGGTACAGGACGGACAGATAAAATCAAGGAATCAGTGACACGGACGTGCACAGAGTCCGCGATGGTGGCGTACAAACTGGAGGGGGTAGTACATAGCTTGGCGTTTCCTGTATGTCGAGGCCCGCTTCGGGGAAGGAGGTAGTCGCTACAATAGGATCTTCTTCCATGGCATCCATCTGGAAAGCAAGCCGTGGCAAGTAGTCAGGAGGGCAGAGCGTGGAGAAAGACACCTTGAAGAAACGTACGGGGCTCAGGTGTCTCGAGTGGCAAGTAGTACAAGTTATTGAGCGGGTTCCATGTGTTCTACAAATCACGTGACTATTGCTATTGATCGTCCGTCCTTTTGTAAAAGTACAAGGCGTGCAGTGACCGACTCGTCGACGGACACGCCCAAGCAATCGCTCAAAGGAACGGCGCAACTCTTTCGACGGCCACCTCGGAAAAAATCATCTCTTCACCGTGCATAGATGGGACCGTCGCTGATCGCTGTTGATTCAATGATAAGATCTGAAGGTACAGGAGGCTAGATCCTTGGTTATTCGATATCTGCGGATACTACAATAACACCTGTCGACGAGCGATCGGGTTGCGTGGATGCTGACATTATTTATCGCAGTTCTGGGGAAAGGTAGCTACCCGCAACCAGGCAAAGATTGCGTGGCGTAAAGTGAACTTGGGTTATGGGCGTCCGTTTCGTAGGGAAGGTTGCGAGCAAGTCGGAACTAGAGCGATGCGAACGTGTCCAGTCAATGGCCGACACAATGAATTTTGGTACGCACGTCTCGTTGTTTTCGTCCTCCTCGGTCCGGAGCGCTGAACTTTCATCCACACCGTTTTCTCGTGCTTTGGCTTGACCACCAGCGCTTTTGACGTCCCAACACCGTACCGTCCAATCTGCACCTCCGCTGACAAGGATCGACGACTCTGCGCTGAAGGCTAAAGAGTACACAGATGCAGCGTGTCCCGTCATTTTTTTGATTCGTTTGCCAGACCCCAAGTCCCAGATATTGATAGCAAGGTCTTCCCCCGCACTGGCAAGATACCTACCATCCGGGCTAACTGCTAGTGTAGATAGCTTTCCTTGATGCCCGATGAAAACCCGCACACACGTGCCGCGTTGGACATCCCACAGACGAGCCGTCCAGTCACTCGATCCGGTCGCCAGATAGAGCGAGTTGGGATGGAAGCGGACGCACTGAACGTACAAGTCAGCGCGAGATAAAAAATAGTTACGAGTCTACCTACATCAACGTCACTCAAATGTCCTGCATAGATCCTCAGACACGACGTCCGATCCGTAGACCAAAGTCTAGCGGTCCGGTCTCGACTAGCAGTCGCAAAGTATATCCCCATGGGACTCCACTGCACATCCCAGACCGGCTGTTGATGGCTCCGGTATGCAACAACATTTGTCATTGTGTCCAGTGACCACAGTCTGGCTGTGGTATCCGCCGAGGAAGACAGGAGATATCTCGGAGGTACTGCAGAACCTCCTAGGGGATCAAACGAAAGAGAATAAACTGGTCCACTGTGTCCAACCAGTTTGCGAGTTGCGGTACCCTCTTTCTCACGGAGTCCGGAGATACAAGCTACAGGCGTACGGTTCAGACATGGACTCGGCAGACTTAAATCAACTCACTTTTTTTTGCCGAATCGGGCGATTTGGCGTTCCGTGTCCCTCCAAGCTTTTCGCCCTTCAGGCTCCATAAACGAATATAACTCTCCGTGAAACCGGCCGCCATGAGCGTTATATCAGGAGAGAAAACACAGCATGGGGCACTGGTATCAACCGCCTTTATCGAGTTGTGAACTTTAGGGTTATAAAGACTTACCCCTCTCCCACGTCATGCAACGTATATGCGCAGATACTGGGCAAAGCTCGAGCTCGCGCGGCTGCACCTTGAGCTGAATTAAGGTCGACAGAGGTGAGAGCTGATGGCTCTAGCCGTATGCGTTTTCTTGCGTCACGCACTTTTTCTACTTCCCTCTGGACATCAATCGTTTTGAACGAGGGCGGATGGGGAAGCATATCTGCTTCTGTTGGTGAAATGACGCCTGGTACAGCTGGTGGCCGGGAAAAATGAATGTCATATTGTGCGTTAGGGTCTCGGTCAAGCATCGCTTGCTCTCGGAGGACGCGCTCCGTTTCTGTACGCAGATCTTCTAATATTGGGGGCGGGCCAAGCTTCAACTCCCCTTTGGAGGCATTGAATGTGTTTGGGTTAGGGATGGCAGACGCGCTCGTGGCCTGAGCGCTTTTTGGGATGAGCAATGAAAGAAGCCCAGTGGTCTCTTCCCATGCGCTTGCAGATACAGCAGTTGTACCAGCGGAAGTTACTATGATGATATCAGCGCGAAAATCAAGGGAGAAAGGGGTTGTTTACCATCGAATCGCAGATGATTGTTCACCACACGCATGACTGCCGCTCTCCCCCTCTTGCCCATTTCGCCGGAAAAGCCTTCCCCTGCACCCAGTACCTCTCCGCCAACGCCCTCTGTCAACCACCCTACAAGGAGACCGAAACCTGAGCGGCTCATTCTGATTATATATTTCTCACTGAGAAAACGTTGCGCCAAGGGGTCATTCTGGACGTGAGAAGGTAGAAGCAGCGTAGAGAGGTGATGGAGAGTCGAGTTATGGCTCGGCGCGAGCGCAGGAGCAAAGGTAGAATAAAACCGTATCGCTAGGGAGTTGACACTGAAGCTTGAGAGCCTCGTACGTTTGCAATATACGGTTCACCCACCAGCTTCTTTGAAACCCTTTTGGATGAGGTCAAGGAAGAAGTGACAAAAGATGGGATACAGTATTGGGCGAAATTCGGGCTTGAAACACATATTAGGAATGAAACGAGCGGGAGGTACGTGCACACCTTGTACATGTCCAAGGAGCCTTGGACCCATGCCTCGAGTTCCTTGAAGCCCTCCTGCTTGTCGGTGGGGTCGTTAGAAAGTATGTCCTCCGCCCCAATACCGCCCAGACCGGCGATGAGGTTTTGTATGTTGGGAGGGTTTCCCATAGTCGACAACTCCTGAAGGACATTGACATTGTCCTTCAACACGTTCTCCCCTGGACGTGAAGGTTTCTGTGCAAAAACTGCCAATGCCCTGACTAATTCATTGGAAGACACGGTCTTTTCAGCATCCTCTGTGGTCCCAGCCTCGAGGGATTCGAGGAGGACAGTCTCGGCGCCCTTATGACCTCGAGCACGGAGGTACTCGAGGACGAGGCGATCAATCGAGCTGGGATCTTGTGGAGCAGTCGTGGGGGACGCACTGCCCGATGATAGAGCTGGTGTCGCAGCCGACATTGGTACACGCTTTCGAAAACAGGTTGCGTGCTGGTCAGATAGGTTGTCTACAAAATGCTTAGCTGCCTAATGCAGCGAGTTGGCTACCTCAGGCTCCTAACCTCTCGTTCCCTCGTACACAAAAATACGAACCTTTGGGGGCAGGCGGTCATCACGTCAAGCTCCTCGTTCTCCGAGTCCACCGTGCAGTGCGGCACTGGCAGTATTGTGGATCCGCATCAGCCAGGACCATGGTCAAACTCAAGAAGGGACCTTCTATCCACAACGCTCTTCAGAATGCCATCGTGGCTACCATCAATGACCCCAACTACTCATTCTCGTTACCCAAGCTTTCAGACTGGGAGTCCGTCGTCTTCTCGAGTGCCGACGAGAAACAGCGACTGGAATTCGTCGGCGATGCTGTCATGCACCTCTCCGTAGCGTTGTACCTTTACCGCCTCTTCCCAAATGGTGCGCCTGGCCTGTACACCGTAAGTAACGATCCCAACACCACCGGTTCAACAATATTTTATGCATGTTCTAGAATATACGTTCGGCTGTAAATACTAACGCGACATTTACTCACCTTATGGCCAAAGCAGGCGCATACCAGCTTCCATCGCAGTCCCACAGTACGAAGGCTGCAGCAGACTCGTTCGAGGTGATTGTAGCAGCACTCTACTTGGAACGCGGCTTCGCGGATGTCTGCGCTTGGGTTCAGGAGCAGTACGCGCCCTTGATCGCTGCCGCTCGGGATTCCTATGATAAATGGTCAGTCGTGTTCGTTATCTCTGATCAGGACTCCGTGCTGATCCGTTGGTCAGTCTCACAACTTCTGACCACAACACCCCCCCTTCGTCGACCAAGCGTCACAAGGGCTCGCTTGACCCTGCTACCACTCCACCACCCAAGAAAATCAGGCTGTCCAGCGGGCGTAGTTCCCCACGGAGCATGCTGAGTAATGCCTCGTTGCAATGATCCCATTACCTCCTCTGACTGCAATGGTCAGTGGCACAGCGGGTCATCAACCGGATGAAGTCAAAAGGCAAGGTGAAACTGTGCTTTCCGACCAAGAGATCGAAACTTCCCCTCGAGATGCGCCTTCGCAATTGCGAACGCCGCACCCCTGACCCTGAGCAGCCACCGTCTCTGGTGATTGATCTTACCGTGGATAGCGAGTCCCCCAACGAGGAACTTCCAGGATTATCACATGCGACCCAAGCTCCCCAGCCCGGCTTCAAAACATTTGTCCTATCCCAGCATTCACTGGTGAGAAATTTTTTGATTGTGTGGCCCACAGTTGTCATGTTTCCCGAACTACTCGTTTTTAGTCGCAATGTGATACCCCTCCTCCACCCTCTCAGGGAAAATGCACTGTTTTTCGCTGGCCATTGCAGCAAGGTTTCACAGCGTCACCGGCATCTTTACTCCCACCTCCGGAGTTACTTTCGTCGGCCGCGTCGTCCCCAACTGCTACGTCATCGGGCTGTGCTATCCCCATCGTTCTGCCGACCACCTTTGAGTTCTTTAGGCGGTCGGGTCTTCTCTCCTTACCACCCCAATCGGCCAATATCCATATTCCCACAGGTTCGTGCGACGACCCGATCGTTGTCGAGGACAGTGACACCGAAAACTAAGTTGTGCGCTATTTTTATTTTGATGCTGTTTTCCCTTATCCTTAATATATCAGACAAGGCGTGCCTCGCTCTGCTCCGACAGAGAAAAAGGACACTTATAGTTGACGTTGAGGTTCCGAGGACAGTGTCATTTGAAGTGGCTCTGACATCAACAAAAAAAGAAAGGACGAGTCGGACTCACAGAAAGAAAGCAGTAATATCAATACATGATCGGGGTCGACAATAAAGCATGTACACCACGCGATGAGCGTAATATAACACGGTGAACACAAAAAGTGAGAGATTGCTGCTCTCTGGCCACCGTAAAATACACTCGATACGTAGTACAACCATACGCATACAGGGAATCTAGATTTCTTCTGGAGCATTCATTGACCGTACAACGGCTGTAAGCTTGAATCTTGAGAACATGCGATCGCGCGACCAGCGACAACGAAACACGATTCCGAGTATATCCCCTTGAGCGACTATCAACCTCCACCTCTGCCAAAATGGTGAGCGTATCGTGGGCCGCCTCAAAAATGTTCCTGAATCGCACAATCAACCCAGCGATCGGTGGGAGTATACGATGGTCAGACCTTTGCGAATGTAAACTTGACGTTGTTGCCAGTGTGTTGCAATGTCGCCTCCTTGATGGCTTTGGCTAGCGCGCCGGGCCCGCAAAAGTATGTCTGAGATGGCATTCAGAAAATTATCAACCAAGATGCGATACGGTAACTAACGCCGACTTTGGTCTTGACCTGAGTTGTCTTACCAGGCAGGTACTGACCGCTTTCGATTGCCTCGCGAATCCTGCGGTAGATGTTCTTCCACTCCGGGCGACCGAACATAGTGCGAGTGCGGAGCAGTGTTAGAGGATCGTACTCGGCATCAGCGTTGTTAATTACAATGTTCCAAAACATATTTTCGTCGATCTTCTGAGTCAAGTAAATGTTGATACGGAGGAAGTTGGCTAAGGGGATTATGGGCAGGAAGCACGATGAATGAAATGACGATACTCACGATCAAATTGAGCGTCTTCCACCTGTTGGAGAAGGGGCTGGAACAAGCCAAAGGAGGGTGCGTTACGACAGATCCAAAAAAGCTCGACACGACGAAGAGAGCCAATGTTTCCTTTCTGTTGACGGTACCAAATGTGTTTCAGAACGGAGGCGAAGGGAGTGACACCTACGGAGGGACTAGAGGTGAGCCGGGGGATCACGGATTGGAGGAAAAGGACACACCGATGCCGGCACCGATAAGTAGGGCAACCTCGTTATCAAAGACGTCCTCTGCGGGGGCACCATAGGGACCATCAATGCGAACTTGAGGGAAAGGACGAGCGAGAGAAGTGGGATTGAGCTGAACGTAGTTACTGCGAGACCGACCGCGCTGGGTTTCGTCCTTTTCAAGACCTTTCATGAGAGCCGTTGTCGTTGCGGCCACGACTGAAGGTCCACATCCAAGACGTTCACCAAGAGCATACGTCCAGTCGCCGACTTGGCGGATGTGTATGGAGACATAGGGGTCATCGGGTGCGGATGTGATGTTGAACTGAAAGTAGATTAGGGGAGGATGAGCAAGACGGAGAGGTGGGCGTACGTACTGGATGCCATTGGAATGCGGAGATTTCAGGCACCTGGATAAAGAGCCACTGACCGGCTGTATATTTGAGACTTGGTTTTATGATACGGAGCTCTATGGTACCGCACGGGTGAACAAGGACCTTTGAGAGGGATGTTGTTTTCCTTGCACGGTATTCGCGGTACATGCGTTCTGCAAGGTAAGCGATTCCAGGCCAGATTGTGAACCTCCAACTCTCGTAGCCGAGACAGTGTTGAGGGGAGTAGAAAGGAAATGATGAGGAATAGTCTGGATTGACGGAGTCACGGACGAAGCAACCGGTAGCGTGGGTGTAAAGAGCGAGGAAGAAAAAGAATGCGAGATGATGAGTGTACCAAAAGGCCTCGAAGCACTGGTGACGAATTTTGTGGTGGGCGGTTGTGTAAATGAGGAGCATGAGGAAGAGCATGAAGTGACCGGAGATTCCACCGGCCTGGGTGTAGTGGATGTCGAGGGCCGTCTCGGTGCGAACCTCTGGGACGGATGGGGTAAGGCAGAGCTGGGGGATGCGGGGTGGACGTACGGGAGAGCTCGATGTTGAAAAAGTTGACATAGTGTGAAGTTGCGTGCACGACGGTCCAGAATGCCACGGAGTAGGCGACCTGGCGGTGGAACCAGATGTTCTCATCTGCGGGGAAGAGGCGTACTAATCTCGGACGGAGGAGAGTGAGGAGATTGCGCAGCACGGGGAGGAGAAGGAGGCCGGCGTCGTAGGCGAGGACGAGGCCAGCGCCTCTGGAGGCCCAGAGAGACCATCTGAGGGTGTTGAGGGCGGACAGTCTCTGGTCGGATTGCTGCGGGGACGGTGAGCGCGGGGGGGAGAGGCGGGAAGGAGCTGACCTGGAGACGGCAGCCGAGCACGAAGAGCGCGAGATGGGAGCTGTAGAAGACGAGGTTGAAGGAGAGACGTCTCGGGGCTGTCCATTCCCTGCAGAGCCAGGCGAGGGTCATTGCGGTGTCGAGGTTTGGTCACCGACGCGTCTCGTTCGTTTTCCAGCCATGACCCTCGCGTCGGCCGTCGACCTCGCCGCCCTCGCCGCTGCTGCCCGCGTCCTCCACGACGTCTTCCTCAGAGACGCCCAGTCCATCCCTGGCATCGGTGACATCCTTCCCCGTCCGTCGTCTCCCTCTCCCATCCTCTCCGCTCACCCCCTTCCAGCCGCAGGTCCTCCCTCCTCCGCCGCGTACAGCGTCTTCCCCGACGACTACCGCGTCCCCTTCCAGAAGCGCAGGCTCGTCGGCATACCCGATGCTCTCTTTCAGTACTACAACAGTCCGTCTCTTCCCCACTTCTCCCTTCCGCGCTCATGCATCCATCAGCCACCAACGTCACCTCACACATGGGCCTTCTCCCCGAGATAGACCGCGTTTGGATATCCATCGACCACAAGCTCTTCCTCTGGGACTACTTACACGGGTCCGTCCCTCCCCCCCTCTCCGCTATGTCCCCTCACCTCCCCACAGCCAGGATATCAGTTCCTTTGTAGACCAGCCGGACGTCATCACCCATGTCGCCGTCGTCAATCCAAAGCCCAACGTGTTCGTCGACGAAATATCCGCTGTCATGGTCCTCTGCACCCCAGTATCCGTCCTCCTCATCGGCCTCTCAACTTCTCCTCTTCCTCAAACGAACCGCAAAGACATAAAAATGTATGCTACAGACATGTCCGTTTCAACAGACGTCGAAATGTCCTCCGTCGTTGCCACTCCTCGCGGCCGCATCTTCATGGTTGGCTCCCAGGACGGCTGTCTCTACGAACTACATTACCAGCAATCAGAATCATGGTTCGGGAAGAGAGTTCACCTCATCAACCATTCCGTCGGCACAGTGCAGAGCCTCTTCCCCCGCTTCTCTTCCCCAAAACCGGATGGTCGGTCCTCCCTTGTCTCCTTCCTCCTCTCTCCTTCATCTTCCTTCTAGACCGCATCGTTTCCGTTGTCTCTGACCGCAAACGCAATTGCTTGTACACCCTTTCTGCCAAAAATGTCATCTCTCTATATCACCTCCCCTCAGAAAAGGCAGTTCAACACGTACAGACCCTCGCCAATCTGTACAAGTCTGCTCAGGAAAAAGCTCCCGCCTCACCAGCAATAAGCCCGTCTAATTTTCAGATCATCGCATTACATGTCGTCGACCCCGCCGAATCTCACGTCGGCGTACAGCTCATAGCCATCACCGTCAACGGTGTCCGTCTCTATTTTTCCCCTGCCTCCGCTAGCTTTTCGTATGCCCCAACCGCAATTCCACCCGGTGCCCCCCGCCCTCTCCAACTTATACACGTCCGTCTCCCTCCCCAAAATCTCTTCCACCCCGACGAATTTGCTCGTCCATCGAACCGCTTGCCATCCACTTCTTACAGTGCCGCGCGTGTCGCCCCACCACCTTCTCCGTCTCGCCCGTTCATTGTTTCTGGGTTGGAAAACTCTTGCTATCAGGACGGCCTTACCATCTCAGCCCAGCCAGGCGAAACCGATGGCACCGACTTTTTGCTCTGTATGTCCCCTGATCTGACGCGCATAGGTGCCCTTGGCCAGGTGTCCACATCCGTTCAGCCGTACACCGCAACCCCCCAGCCAACCATATATGCACCCTCGTACGCAACGAGTGGGAACCAGCGCCCGCCATTGACGGAGTACGCAACGCTGTTGGCAATCCCGGGACGGACTTGGGCGATGGCTAGCATTGCGCAACCATCGTTGCCGCCCTCCACGGCACCGTTACCCGCAGTCATTAACGAATTAGCACTACAGTTCTCGGAACCACCTCGACAGTTCATGATCCTCACCAATGTTGGCCTCACGTTTCTCATAAAGCGGAGAGCATTGGATTATCTACGAGCCGTCATCGAGGAAGCACAATCTGAAGGTGCTGTTCAGCCAATCATCGAGTTTAGAGACAGGCAAGTGCTTCCGTCGGCCTCGACAAGGCAATACTGACGTTCCGCGTTGCAGCTTTGGCAGAGACCAAACATGCGCTATGCTTCTCGGGCTCGCTTGTGGAAACACATTTATGGACACAGGTGATCACTCGATGCCCGGTACACTGTGCACTGTGAGTTCCGATGTCGCAAACATCGCAAAGCAGGCGTTCTATGACTTTGGCGAACGTCCGATCTGGACTGAAAGGGTGACATATGGCACGAGTAAGTTCCTCCTCCCCTCTCCTCTCTGGCGCATGACTGACTCCCACTTGCAGGCGAGAGCTCGGGAAGTGCCATTTTCAGTGGTCGCAGAGAAGGGTTTACCATGTACTTTGCGCGTCTCGTTCGGCCGCTTTGGAAGGACAAGATAACCAAACCCGGGTACGTATGTTAATTTCTTCCTCCTTTGTGCCGCACTGATCCATGATCATTGTGCAGTGCTTTCGGCATTCAAGAGTTGAACGTGAACGATGACCTGCTCGTTATTATCCAGAGGAACTTGTATGCCCTCAAGGAATTCTTGGACAAGAATCCTCACCTTTTCCACTCTACACCTGGTGATCCCGCTGCCTCACGCAACGCGGTCGGCCATGAGCAAGAGGCGTGGAAGGTTCGTTTCGACTTCCCAATTTCAGTGTCGATGTTCCGACGCCCTTGTAGGCGGAACAAAGTTCAGTGGCCCGACTTCAAGCTCTTCTCACGAGAACGATAGAAGCCATATCTTTTGTGCTCTTACTGAGTGACTATCGATTAGGCGAACTGATAACGCAGTGGGTACCCCCTTTTGAGTGTCATACACCACGCCTGACACGGTATGAGATGTGATGCTGAGACGCAAAAACTGGTAACTGCAATGACCTATGAGGAGCTGATCACCACCCAGAATGGGGTAAATGCATCACGTGCATTGGTCAACGTCGTGATCGACCAACAAATCGGTCAGCAGATCAGCGTAAGTTTGGCCGTCAGTACCCATCCAACCACTTTGACGATGTCCTGAGCAGGTGGATACTATCAGCCAAGTCTTGCAGCAACGATGCGGCTCTTTCTGCAGTACTGATGACGTTATGTTGTACAAGGCATGTCGATTTCCAAAGGCTAGCAACCCTTGCCAACCGTTCTGATCCAGGCGCGTGAAAACGTCCGCAAGGCAGTCGAATCACGAAATCCTGCTGAGCGACAGAACTGGTTAGGGGAGTCACTGAGGTAATCGCTGTTTCCACATGCCTCGTCTTTTCCTCGCTCAACATCTATTAGGTTGTTCACGAAAGGGGCACGGATATTGGAATTTGAAAAGATCCGTGAGGTATGCGATGAATACCGAGAATTGAGTTACGCGAAAGGTCTGTTGGCGCAATGTGCAACATTCTCCTCGGCGACTCATGCACTACCAGGCGCCGTTGAACTTCCTCTGAGTTGTGCGCAAGCAGTCGATCCTGACAACGCTGGACTCGAGTATTGGTTGTCGGGGTGCCCCTCTAACGACGATCGCGCGAAGTTTTTCAAAACGCGTACCGACTGTTATCAGCTCGTCCTGCGCTCTCTAGACTCTTTCGAGGAAAAGGCGTCTCGCGCCCAGATCCCTACCGAGGACCTTGATACGATCCGGAACCACGCATATACGCTTGCATTTTCTAGTGACGATGAGATGTTCCACTCGACGTTGTATGACTGGCTGATTGACAGAGGACTGGCCGATGAGCTATTGGCTGTATGCATCTCCATAGTCCTCGAACCATCGAATGCTGATCAAGCGTCTAGTTACGACCCCGATACCTTGAGGCCCATCTTCGACGGGAGCCTGTTACACTTGCAAAATATCAACTGTTGTGGCAGTTTTATGTCAAAGATGGCCAGCCACTGCGTGCCGCCGAAGTGCTTGCTATTCTGGCAGAGTCTACAGAGTACGTCACGAAGACTCTCACTGAATCCTACTGACACCAATTTGTATTCAGCATTGATTTGGACCTGAGCACGCGGATCGAGTATTTCACCCTTGCCATTGGAAACGCCAAGTCTCATCCAGTCACCGCGAATGGCAGGCATGAGACTGCCGTCGCATTTCTCACGGACCTCGAAGAAAAGCTTGATGTGGCCCAGGTGCAGCTCGAGATGTATAATGCACTTCTCCCTCACGCGGGCAACCCTGGCGATGAAGGTCTCAGGATCAGACAACTAAACAAGAGGTTATTCACCATATCTGAGGTATGTCACACAAATTTCTCCATTCCTCCAGTCTGACTGCAAACCATCAAGCTTTACCAATCATACGCAGAGTCCTTTGATCTACCCGTCATGAAACTCCTCATTCTTCACGTGTCGGAACACCGGGATGAACACATTGTTCGACCTGTTTGGGACAGGATATTCGAAGATGGTGGCAAATTCTCATTCATCGAAATTGCACGGTTGACGTTTTTATTTTTTAGCTTTGGAAAAGGATGCAGATGCGCAAACGCACGCAGACCACATCATAGCGAGCGTAGTTCCGCTAGGAAAGCGTTTCTACCCATCTGAAAGTGCATTTCCGCTCCGTAAGTCGGCAGATCCTGCGTCCGAAAGGGACTCGATAAATGTTTGTTTTTCTAGGATATATCGCGACGCTGCTTATCTCCTTCTCGTTACGGAACAAGGAGCTGCTCCCAAAAGGTTGGGCGCCTCGAGTTTTGATTCAATGCAGCGTACCGCACGCAGAGATATGGGATGTGTTGCACGACATGTACGAGTCACATGTAGGTCTCTGCATCCTCGGGCATATCAGGTTTCTGAAGAAATTGTATTCCAGGTCCCCCCCTTCAACCATCAGGCCAGTGTCCAGGCAATATCCGCAGATATTGCCATCCTGCTTAGTGATTGGCTAGAAGAGGCTAAGCGACCGCAGTCATCAGCCACACGCGTAGAGCTGCCTGCTGGACGGATAGACATGGCCGTAGGGCAATATCTTGCCGAGCTGGACTCGAGCAATATTGAGACAAGGGCCATATATGAGGGCATCAAACGCCAGTTGCGGCGAAATTGGTGAACGGATGTGATTGCACTTACATTGTCCATTGGCCTATCTACGTGTACTTGATTTCGGAGCGATAAACATGGACGAGTCTCAATTGACCTCGAGAATAGAATCTTCGGCCCACATCAACAGCCGTTCTGCCCACTTCCGAGTATAACCATACACCTTGTACAAGGCTCTGAAAAACAACATGAGCCATCTCTGTTGAGCGGACAAGTCTCATTGCTGACCTTGCAGCCCCAATGGCGATAAACATGATGATCACTGCGGCAGCCAAGTCCCTGTCGTTTCCTCTTCTGGTCCTGTTCCCTCTCCACCGGGCGATCCACTGCAGCGGCCCTATGAAGGGCAGAGTGAGGATCATGTGGATGAGTGATCCTACCCCTATCACAGGCAAGCCCAACAAGAACCTGCGGACGAAACGACCAAGTAAACCAGGAGGTTTGGGGAGACGGGTCGGGATGGACGTCCTGAGCGACTGGGGAACTTGGAGCTCTACGGGCAGGACGTCTTGGTCACGGAGAATTTGGATGGCTGCCCGAACCAGATCCTGTGCGACGTCGATCGGGGAGACAAAAAAGTATGTCGACCCGAACATGGACTGCTCCTCTATGGTGCCAAGGAAATAGCTTGTGACATATGACGAAAGCATGACCAAGAGGACGAACAAAAAGGACGACAAGAAGCCGACGACGACTGGAGGGTGGACATGAGCGGGGCAAATGGATCGACGGACGTGAGCAGTGGCACCTGCCTGGGTTCGTCCCCAGACCGTAGGCCTTGGTCCGGGCAAAGCGGTAATGAAAGTGACATTGAGGGCAACGCCAAAATGCGTCGTTGGAACGGGAGGATAATCTCCACTTCTGCAGGCATTTGACGTGAACGTACTTGTGCGGGCACGCGTAATTAGCAACGCAGCCGCCTCGCAGCCTGGTCGAGAGTGCTTACGCTGATGGTGCCCGCACAGAGACAGGGTTTGAACAGCCTTCCTAAGGAGGGGTCTGACTCGTCGCTATCGTAGCAAATTCGACAGAGTCTCTCCTGATGGCCAGTACCAGAAGCCCTCGGGGAGGGTTGCGGTTTCTCGGAGTGTTGGTTAGACATGGCCCGCCACGTTGTGCGTGCAGCCAAGTGTTGGGTAGACAGCCACCGAACCAGGCACTATCGCCGAGCGTGACTCCTACCACTCCATGGAACTAGGACGTCGCCCTAGGTACAGCGCAAGTCCAAAGGGAATCCGATTAGGAACAATGCCCGTTTATCGACCTCAGGGAAAATGTCACACTCGCGCTCAGAACTAATTCTACCTGCGCTCCATCACATCCACATCCACCTGGTGGGTGAATATCTGAATACCGGACAGATTTTTTGCGGACTCTGTTCGTGCGTTGCATTGCTATCTTGTTCGCCGTGCTCGTCAGGCAGCGTGGCCTCCAACGACCCAGTTTACGTTTCGTATCTTAATCACACTCGTTATTTTCTAGGTGATATCGCAAGGCCCACGTTCCTCGCATCTCATTTTGCGAAAATGTGTCGTCTTAGCGTGAAGCTGCACCCGAGGTAAACAAAAACGCATTTATCTCGTCGGCCATAACATTCTGGTTTGATCCGACTCAGGGATCGCCCCGTTCCTCCAGAGCATATTCGTGGCGCTCTGTCTGAACGAAAATCCGTATCTGGATGTACATTTCACGTTCACGGAGGGGGCTCGAAGTCGAGTCTATTGTGCGGGAAATCGCGATTGGGGCAAAATGATCGTATTACGCATGATAACACTGACTGAAATTCTTCCATTGCAGTCGCAATCCACTTTTGTCGTGTAAAACACATGCATATCCCACCGATAACCTGGCGAGATATGGGGTATAGATCTCGGTTGGAGGTGTCGCCGTGCGTTTGTCCGTATCGACTCTTTTGTGTAACCGAGATGTCAAGGAGCGCTGACGTTTATTCAGTTCACAGCCCTGCTCGGTACTTACGCCCAGTCCTGTGGCCTTAAACCGGACCCTCCCGATCAGCGGTGAGACAACTTTCTATGCGATGTCACAACTAAAATTGTGCATCCAAGAGAGCTGTCTAAAGCTGCTGCTAATTTGGCGGACATTCGATTTTTTGTCTTACGGAAAAAAAAAAAAAAAAGCGCGCCTTTAGTCAGTCACCGTGTTGAACACTTGAAGGAGCGGATCCAAAGTTCTGGTAAGTTGTAATTTTGAGCAACCGCAACCCTACAGGTAGCAGAACGCTAGCATTCCGCAACAGCCAGATCGAAACCCGGGAAGTTTGCACGATTACCCGATCGACACACGCCCATTTTGCATGATGTACGGGACTGGTTCTGGAGATAAACAGCGCGCAACGGATAGATTCAAATTGCGCCTCACGGACGCGATCAAAGGTGCTATCGAGAATACCGTTAAAGATGAACGCTTGGACCCAAATGTAGGTCGGAATGCCGCTCTTGACGACCACGGAATATACACGCTGTGGTTGGCGATGCAACCGGGACAGATGTTGATGTTGCAAGGAAGGCAGGGGAGTTAGAGGTTGCAGATACTCCTCGGTTCCATGCAATCACCAATACCAGTAGGCGCCGGCAAGTTCCGAACATCTGGCTATTGAAAAAGTCGACCTGAACTTCCTCCAGACTTTTTGCATCAACGAGATTTATTACACTTAGAAGCTCAACGTCGTGATGGTTACAGTGATGGAGTCGTCAACGAATACCTTCTTGGCCTCCTTGCTTCAGCTCCTGTAGCCTGCAACGGCGATAGCCCGAGTAGCGCGCATGAGTTTCCATATAATCACTGCCGCCTCCTTCAACCCTAGCCTTGGAGGGCAAATTTTTAACCGACCCTAACCGGACAGAGGCTTCCCCGTTGAACGTCGAGCGCCATAAAAATGTTTCGATCTCCAAGAGCTCCAGGCAAGTGCCCCCTGGTGGATTATTATGGAAGCTACTTAACCTCTAGGCTTAGGTAGGTGAAAGCGGAAAAGGTTAGTTGGCGCTTCGAAAGGCTCTGAGTCAGACCCCCACCTGTAAATTAACGTCTCTCTTCTCCCGCCGGTCTGACCGGTTCGTATGGAGTTTCAGGGACTCTGCTGACATCACTCTTGTAAAGAGTGGTGGATTGGCGGCCATCAAGATGACACCACATTCTACCTTGGCTTAGCTGTCCACCGTCCCTATCCTGCCTGGTTCGGTTGGACCGATTGTGTACTTGTTACGTGATGGCCCTACCGTACGAACGGATCGCTCTGCAAAACCATTGAACGGCACGGAACGTTCTGCTTGAGATTTAGAACGAAGGATCGCTAGAGCTTATCTCCTTCATCTATCTAAGAATGAAAAAGGAAGAGAAATCCTTTTGGGCTTGCTCACCACACGTATATCTACCTGGTACGCAGAGTAAGTCACGGCCATCTGTTGATTTTTCGAGATGGAGGCCAAATATCCCATCCCAAGCAATGACCAGATTCTTGCGCTCTCCTGCAGCAACGTAGGAGTGGGACCAGGAGGGACCACTGCAATGCTCGCGTATGTGTCCCTGTCATTTCCTCTCCTGCATCGTCATCTCAACTCTTCAAGTCGCGTATCCATTGTCGACTTTAGGGGCAATGTGATACTAGATACTTTTGTTGCACCGACCATGCAGGTCAGCGATTACCGGACCACTACAACCGGGATTGAAGCTGGTCACTTATTAGCTGGTGAGCAAATCTACCGCCCCATCCCGTTGGTTTTATAACGGAGATTCTAATGTCTGTTCTCCACCGGCGAAGCCGATACACCTGCATTTGATCAGGTTCAGCGGCACGTTGCGGACCTCATCAAGGGTAAGGTAATTGTCGGTCACAGCTTATGGCATGATCTTTCGGGTAGCGTGCACGCGTTCTTCTTTATTCTAACGACTGAGCTCATTACATGGTCATCGGGAATAGTACTGGGTATCCCACATCCCGCCGTTGCCACGCGCGACGTCGCGCTATATCAACCCTTTAGAAATGCACTGCGTTCTCCAAATCAAGTGATTGGCTTGCAAACACTTATGTGGCATCTCATGTGTCGTCGCTGCCAAGATGGTCACATACATCCCGTACGTCGTTCGCAATCCGTCCAGCCAGAGTGGTTACATTATGCTCGAGTCATGGAATTGCTAAACTGTCTCGCCTTTCTCCTAGGTCGAGAATGCACGAGCAGCGCTTGACTTATACCGCACGGTTGCGACGGAGTGGGAGTCCGCGATCTCATCGGGCAACTGGCCATCCTGTCTTCCTCCAAGTACCTTCTCGAGGTGCTACCTGTGATTTCATTCTTAGGACATTCTTTCGATCATCTTGCCGTTGCACCTTTTCTGTCGCCCTCCTTTTGTCGCATGTATTTCTATAGCATTGAAGCATTTTGCGTTATAATGTACTCATAGTTCTCTCTTTGCCATAGCTTTCGGTAATGCGAACAGTATCTTCTCTGGATGACCCGCCGAAGAGAATGATGATGCGATTGCTGACGATTCATCTATCAAGGGTGTCTAGTTTGTTCCGTATAGAATTAGCTACGAGAGCGGGTAAAATGCCAGCCCATCTTACGACTCAGACCTTGACATTAACCGATGCCGGTACTTCTCTTCGATTAAATGCCATCTCCGGTTCTCAGTTCCTCGTCGACTAAATATTGCCCTCCAAGGTCTTCGTCTTGAGGGATAGACAGTCCTAGGCAGGGTATATTCGGAGAGTCTGCAGCGCCGTTCCAACCTTATCATGGCCTCGACAATGTCAAGGCGGCCCTCTTTGAGCGCAAGACTTGCGACACGTCGTCGGACTGGCCTGGATTGAACGCGTGGACCCCACCTCTTCTCAAAGAGATGAAGGCACTGGAAAGCAAGAGTACCACTATGGCGGCAGCCGTGCAAGGACCCAAGAAGAAGAAACAAGGTCGTAGACGAGGGAGACAGGTCTGCGCGACGGCGCAAAAATTTCTGAAGAATACGGCGCTGGGTAAAGTGCTGTTTCAGACCCTGCTTTCGGTGCCGAGCAGCCATGGAAAGGTGAAAGTTGACGAGGTCGAGAGCTCTGCGCCGATCGCACCGTCTGAGTCGGGGAGGAAGAGATTCCAAGTATGAGAGGGCGGTAGAGAGTGCCAGGTTTCTCTGCCCTACCTGGTACATTATCTGCGTGATGATGAGGATGGTTCTGGGCAGGATCCGAACGTGGTCGGAATATGTAAGCAAAGGCGAAACTTGCATGAGTGCTCGATATCGCGGCAGTTCGACGGCGTACGGCCTCTGGCATGGGCGGGGCATAAAGCGCTTTAGAAGGGGTGGTGAATTTTCATTATCTTCCGCACCAGTGTCCGCACGGGATTGCACTCCACCTTCCGAGCCAGCATCCAAGTGAATGGTGTCCTGTTTCGTACTGCATCCGGCTGCAGGAGCAAGACCCCCGGTTGCGGAACCCGCCTGCATGTCAGGTTTCTTGTCATTAAAAACCCAATGCCGCAGCGCGCCGCGCTTCTGCGAGCCCAAGAGTTCCAGCCACAAAGGGAGAGGGATGGGATTCTCGGGCGGTTTCATGGCCGCGTTCTGTTTCTGCGTAATTTCCAGTACGGATTTCCAGGCATGGTTCCAGTTTCCAGTCCTAACGAACCATCTGATATGTAGTTTCCATGTCTCCATGTTTGACGGGATAGACGCTGCTCGCATGGCATTGAATATGCGACGGACCGATGCAAAGGAAGCATTCCGGAGAGCAAGGGCGATGAGGAGATTGTACGACTTGGTGGAATGCAAGGCCTTGGGCCAATCGAAATAATAGTCAATGGCTTTAGAGATGGAGAATGGCGGGTTGGATGTGATGAAGAGGAGATTGCGGTATAGAGATTGGGGGGAAGTGGGAGACGGCATGGTGGGGCGGCGTGGATCTCGTGCAGCGGGACTCGCAGCGAGCTTGCGACGACGCTCGAGGTACACTTGTGGACGAGCGACAGTCGAGAGCCAACGCAAGGATGGTGGTGATGGTACAAGCATGAGTACTAGTATTTGGTACAGACCGTGAACAAATCTCATCAGGCCTCCTCCATCGGCTGCACCACGTTCCGCCCCACGAGCCACCCCACCTTCGCAACCCATCGGTCCCTCACCTCCCTCATCACGGCCCATCCCTCGGGCCCCCTCGTCTCCGCAAACTCGTCCAGCGCCTTCTCCCAACTTCGTACCGTCTCACCACCAAACATACCCCCTTCCCGATTGACCATTTGGTCCAGTCGGTCTACCCATGCGATCCATTCTTTTGACAGCCGTGGAAGCAGAAGCGGCGCCAGCGAAACCTGCGTCAATGGCGGTTGACAAGTTATATGTGTCGTAAGAGCAGAGAGAAATATGAAAGTTTCTGATGGATGCGCTTTGTCTTTGTGCTGCGATTGCAGGACAGCAGAGTGTCCGCGCGACCACGAATCAGCTGCGCCCCGCAAGTCCTCCGGCGTGCAGGACACGTAGGAAAAATAGGGGACATAGGACATGCATGCCGACACAAATTCGTGAATGTGAGGTCGGAGTCGAGAGAGGATGTACGACTCTCGCATTCCACTGCCATCATTAGCCCCACTGTGCCTTTGGTCATCGTCCATGTTCGATCCGAAAGTTGACCGTAGAGTGTTAAATCCGAACCCAAACCCAAGAGAGGTCGTAGTAGAAACCGAGGAGAAATTGGGCGTGCTTGAATATGGATAAGCATCCCGCAGTTTCCTTGCCGATTGTTCTAATGCTTGTATGGCCGTATCCAACGTTGGTCGGGGTATAAGGGGTAATATGAGTGATTTAAGTGACGGTTGGGCGTTTATCAAAGAACTCAAAAGAGGTAAAAGTGCTTGTGGTGGGAGACTCGCTACCCGACTGGCTTGTCAGACTGAAATCAGTGGCAGATTGGAATATTCCATACCCAGCAAGACGCCAACGTCAACGTCGTTATCTGCGTCTGAAATTTTACTCGTTCTTGAGGATTGCTGATCCTTGGATCCGTCATCTTGCGAGGTGACCTTGACACGCTTCGGAGCGGCTCTCTTTGGACGTTCTGGGGTGGGGCTGCGGTCCATGGGAACGTCCCTTCCGACATGGCGACTGGATTCAGCATCATCCTCCGACTCGAGGCGGCGTTTCTGAATGCGATGCGGAGCGGGTGGTAGGTTAATGTGTGAGGTGAGCTGCTGGAAGGCAGATGGTTGTGTGTGACCAGGGGTGTAGACCGGTTGCTTGCCGGTCCCTGTGGGTGAGCTTCCGGGCAATCCAAAGCCGAATCCAAAGCGAGAGGTAGACAGGTGAGTTGGGTCGTGAATGAAGTTGAGTGGTGGATGGACGACGTTCGCCATGGTGGGGGAGGCTAAGGAAGATGGCCTTGAGGCTTGTACGCCTCTCGTCCACCTCGACCTGCCCTGAGCACATGTCACGTGTTCGAACACGAAACCGCTGTCTGTCTGTCTTTCCATTCGTTCATTCTTTTCCTTCCCGTCTTTGAGGTGAGTCCCATCCTTGACGGTCGTCGCGATGACGAATACTTTGAATCGCTACTTTGAAGCCTTTGTTGGCTCATGAGCTTTGATCATATACCCAAATTTCCGAGCCTTTTTACATTCCTGTCGTTTTCACAAGTGCTGACGGTCTCGCTCTCTTCAGCTCCGTTCGGTTATATCGTGAGTGCCTCCCTCCTGCCGCCCTACATGATGTAATAAATAGAAGTCAAGCTCTGACCTAGTCTCGAGGACAAGTGTTGATGAGCATCCATGCTAATGCTGAATCTGTCTATAATTTATATCCGAATCTGTGCTAACAATGTCTCAACAGATTCAGCGACACCTATTCATCTACATCAGCAGCCGTAATCAACGCTAGTTATGTTACTTTGTATGCCGTGTACATAGTCACAATATGTCTCTAAGGGTATGTCCAGAATCCATTTGCCAGCCACATCAAACCACCCCATACCATGATCTTCCCCTTCACATCAAGCCCCCGTAACGATGCTCCGCGCAAAGATTTGAAGAATCCAGGGGTCCCGCGGGTAGCTGTTCCTTCTGCCAGCCGGTCTACCCATCGCTGTGGACGTCGTAGCATTTCGGATTCTGTGTGGGAACTGTCCTCGGCCCCTACAGCCAAGGGTACAGTCTCCGAATGAAGATGGGTGGTACCCGACACCTCGGTAGTTGGCGGGTTGCGAGTCGTAGGCAGCGTGTTCTTCTCGTCGCCACATATCCAACCTGTGATCTCCCCAGTAGCCCACGCTACCTGGTGGGACACGTAAACGAAGACGATCGTCGAAAGAACGAAATTGAGAGCGCGCCATTCTGCCCCAGGAATAAGCAGAAGGATACCCTTGGTGTCCGCCGCCAGCCACAGGTGATACTGAATGATGAAAGTTTCGAGCGAACACTTGCCAATGAATGTAAAAATGCGGGATGAACACGACCGCGAGAGGGGAGTGGCATTGCGGAGGGTAACGAAGGCGAGAATAGGGAGAAATGAAATATACGGGTGCCAAGTGTTGTATGTGAACTTGCTCTCCTGCAAAAGTTCGAAACCCACGAACCAGACCATGACTATCATGGATAGTCCGATGCCTGCGCGTATAAATATGGGCCACGTAGGATGCTCCGTAAGATGATGGTCGCGAGTCTTGATGGTAGCGAGAGCGGCAAGCATGCCACAGTATACGATGTATTGATCGAGTGACACCCGGAAGGTCCACTCACTTGCGGACCAATGGATGAAGAAAACACGCTCCAGGATCTTAAACAGACCCTCCAGGAGCCACGGCTGGTTGATGAACGCCGTAAATGCACCCATTGATAGGAATATCTTGACAATGAAGAATGGCGTACTTTCGTTGAGCTGTGATCCAATGCATAGCGTCAGATAAATGATCAAGAACCACATGGAGACCAAGGGCGCAAAGTAATACGAGAGATAGTCCGTGTTCATGGTATAGGCAAGCGTAAGCGTTAGGAGATTTAGCCTCACTAATATCTGTAAGGTGTAGATGAGCACAGAACTCAATGCCAGAAATCAGGCGCACCCGAAAAACACGAAGGTAGCTAAAGTCTGCCTTTTTTAGATAGAACGTGGTGTGACCATAACCGGTCATAAAAAGATATGCTGCAACAAGCACTCGGACGGGGTTGTAGATTCCAGAAATCTTGGAGGCACCCAAATAGTGGTATATAAGAATTGCAACTGAACGATTCCGTCAGGCTACGTTGGTGGAAGGAAGAATCGACGTACTCTGCATCCAACCTTTCCATTCGTCGGTCTGGTCACGGTTGAGAAATCCCAGGTCCTTGTCAGCTCTTCGAACTGTCGCCAAACCAGCCACTAGCGAAGCCAAACACAAGAAGCCAAACGTCCACGAGTCGAACTGTTTCTGCTCTTTGAGCCACAACCCTGTCCGGTCCGCAAGATAAATTATGAGTACGGAAGCACCGAAGACCACCCTTGGATGATGTGCTTTGTTCACTACCCATGTTTTAGTATCTAAAGCGATGTCAGGCGGCGTAGAAACGAGTATTGCAGAACGTTGCTCACAGGATCGATACAGGAAAGTGCAAGCATACAGCAGCAGGCTGGCGAGCACAGCTGACTGAATCAGTCCTGGCCGGGGGTACATCCGGCAACAAGTCTTATCCATTGGAAACGTCTGGGGCCATTCTTTGTTACATCGGAGGTTAAGTAAGACATTTGCTTGAGCCTTGACGACGGCTTCGTTGAAGTGTAGACCGTCTTGGGTCTGCGAGTCATCTAACATCTTGTTGAACACCAATGAAAATAAAATACGCTGGGAGGAAGTAGATCCCCAGAGCTGTGACCAAGAGCTATTGGTCGATGGCTTGATGCGGTGGTAGAGGTCGGAATTCATTGCGTCTATATCGGAGGAATGTATGGTATTGAGTCGTTCGAGAGACAACTTTGAAGGGACGACCTCTTCTACCGGAAGAAAGACCACTTCATCCGCTGGTTTGATGTGCGCTTCATTGATTGCTTCGATGTGTGCTTCTATACTGGCTTCCCACGCTGGAAGCCCACCTGAAGTCTCGGAATACCTGAGGTACCAGAGGCCCGAACCGAGGACAAGTAAGGCAGGTCGTTCAGACTGCAGATCCGTCAGGTGGGCCATTGGCGGGTTTATCAGCGCAAGAGTAGATGTCGTATTTAGGAATGGGTCCCAAACAAAGTCTAGTTTTGTCTGGGACCCAGAAACGAAGGAATGGTCGGCATGCTTTGCACCATCGTCTGGAGGTCCTTTGGGGAGCGTAGGGTCGATGGCTTGTATAAACTGAAAGAACAGTCCTCGCGCTACAGAGTCGCCGACGAAGACCACTCTGCGGGACGAAAGACAACGAGAGGCATCCTTGGGTTGGTACGAATGCAGCATGCAGCCTGCCATGGACCCTTAACTTTCTCAAGTTGAATATTGGAAAACACTTGCCCGTTGGCTGCCAATTACGATATGCACTATCTAGCCAGCTCCCCGTCGACAACAACGCGTTGCAATGCATTGGATCGTATTGGTCTGAACAGGCAAGCATCCGTGAGTACGAAAGACATGACCTAGTGTTAAATGACACACCGAAGAGGATGAACCGCAACAACCCAGTTATAAGC
Organism: Tylopilus balloui; assembly: GCA_038089995.1. Classification (NCBI taxonomy): domain Eukaryota; kingdom Fungi; phylum Basidiomycota; class Agaricomycetes; order Boletales; family Boletaceae; genus Tylopilus; species Tylopilus balloui. The sequence goes on along the minus strand of JBBPLW010000005.1, from coordinate 49,101 downwards.
ACACACACGACAGCCGTCAATATGAAATGATGGTACCATGACGAATCAAGAGAGATTGTTTTTTTCGCAGTCATTGGACTCTCGAGTAAAAGGTGTGTTGTTTAAAACACACTGACAAGGATGTATCAAGAAAACATTCGGCCATATAAAAGTTCCGCGTGCGGAACATTTGCCAACAAATGTCTAGTGAATGTACCTACTAAGTAAGCCACCAGTTCGATGCTTGTTGAAAACAAGGCAATCTGTCGTTCGCTTAAAAACTGATTATTGTCCGAGTCCATGAAGAACCAACTATGTACTAGGTATCGTATGTCCGTTCGTTTGGATGACACAGCAAAACAAGTCCCAGCGCAGCTAAATGCTTGTCCCGCTGCTCGTAGTGGTGAAGCCTATCATCCGACATTCAGAACAACGAGAGCACGACAAAGCTGCTTCTTACCGGTTCCTTGACAATGGTTATTCCAAGAAGCAGGTATGCAAGATAGGTATCGACAACCGGGACATGCTGTGAGTGTGGTTATGCCTCCAGGAGATCATTGTATTTGTCCGGAAAAACATACCAGCATATGGATCAGAAGTGTAAAAGTTGCGGATAAGCACCACGAAAAGGACAATCGCCAATGGAATGGCAGCAAGGCGGAATGCCCACATGATGCTTCTGTGCCGCCTCGAAGGGCTCAGGACAGGATACAGTGTAGTGCCAACAAGCAGACCCATACAAAGTCCTCCAAGATGAGCTAGCGAAGAATTAATACATAAGTGAACATTTTGAGCACGGTACACGAACCGAAGTTATCGACGTCTTTAGCCGTGCAAGTCAAGTGAGGGATCGACTGGGACGATTAAAGGTGCTTACATGGAACGTAGCCAAGAGCGATACCGAACAGGAGCTCCACAGTCATCCAAGCCAGCTAGATGGATTGAGTCACAATTCTGAAGTCACTATTAACTAATTCGACGTACCCTGCGACCGGGACGATGGTGATACTGCCAATGAGCGAACAAGTCGACCCACGTCACCGCAACGGTTCCAAATATTGCTCCACTAGCACCAATAGACGGAGCACCGACAAGAGAGAAGTTGCCACCCAGAACATTACTGTAAGGTCCTCAGTACGTCTAAAGCATACGAGCCTCTAGATCAACGTACCCAAAGATTCCGGCTGCGAAATAAGTAATCATGAATCCCATGGAACCCATCTCTCGCTCGACCTTATGGAAGCTCAGTGACGACGATTAAGTAGAGCATAATAGTTACCTGTGCTGAGACAGTCAATTGTGCAAGCATGTTCAAGATGATGTGGATAAAGCCTGCATGTAAAAATATGGCAGTGATAAACCTAGGACACCGGTTAGAGTACTTCTCGGAGCCACGGGGGTTGCCTACCGGAACCATTGATTGGGAACACCTCCTTGGAACCCTCCAAAGCCACATACTTCTTCGATGGTGCATGATGATCTATTTGGTGGGTTTGCTGTGTCATTGAGACCTTAAACCCGAAATAGTCAGTATTTGAACCTCAAACCAAAATACTTCGTACATGGCACCAAAGTAGATGGCGACAAACTCTGCACAGACTTCATGCATGGAGGAAAGCGGGCGCCAAGGTTAATGAGGGCGCTCTCAGAGGGCCCTAGCATGGGATTGACGACGGGCTAGGTAAGGATGAGCACGATTTACGAAATAAGATGATTCGACTCGCCTTGAAAGACACCGGAGTCCCCTGTGCCCGACTGTTCACCACAAGTTCGTTGATGAAAACACCCACCATGACGATGGTGAGCGCATATACTGAAGATCTTAAGCAGAGACACATTTTGATAGAGAGTGACATACCAACGAAAGGGTGCTTCTGTCGTCCAATACCTCTTTTCTTATCCTCAATCCGCTGCTCCAGAGGGTACCTTCCAGTTCCTAAGAATGATCTGAAAGGTGTATCCTTTTCCGACACGGAGCTTGGGTTATCTCCCGAAGGTTCTGCGTATTCTATGCAACGAATGAGTTTAGCCACATATATTCCACAGCAATCAACTGCGTACCCAAGTTCTCGTAGCCTGACGACCGGCCCATGTCCGCTGCATTATGAATTAATGGCGCATCCGGTTTTCCGACGAAAGACAGTGGGCGAGGTAATGAAGAGAAGTCATCGTCGCGATACGGTGCATTCATCACGATGTCGTTGGGACTGGGTAGGGGATTATTGTTCAGGGAAGGTGTAGGAGGGTGGTCAGGTCCCTCTAACAAGGAGGGTGAAGCATTGTGCTGGCGGTAGTCAGCCGCCAAGGACTCCGCCTCTGTTGGCCCTGAAAATGGACCCGTTCTGGCCGGGTCATCTGCGAGGACTCCTCTGGTATACGTGACAAAAGTCCTGGTGTCATCATGGTTGAGGTTGCCCATACTGAAGGGTTCATCATATGCACCATCGCCGAACGGGTCCTTATGACTTGCAGTTGGTCCGGTATGACTTTGTGGTACCAAACGCGCCATTGCTGCCAGAGACAAGGCGGACAAACACAGACAGAAGGTATCAGAACGAATACAAGACGCAGCCCCGCAGTCACTGGATCACTCGTGTAGCTTTCGCACGCCGAGCTTTGCATAGCCAGTAGTCCCGAATATCGGACTAGTGGTACGTACTGTACTCGGTGTCGTACAACTCGACGGACTCCGCGAAAGTGAAACTGTTAAGACCTTCGCTTTTGCTCCATCGTATCAGGAGGTGTTGCTTGGCTAGTATCTGGCACTAGCGAATGTACTCTCCCCAATCTCCAGGACCAGTGTACTAAAAGCTTCAGGTGGTCAAAGAACCAGGAGGTGTGACAACGTCAAGCTTAGTCACATTAGTCTCAACCGTGGTTAACAAATGTACTATGTACCATGTTCGACAATCTACTATAGTAGATGGCGAGTCCGATGGAAAGGGACTTGATCATCCTGACCATCAATTCTAGATTGATAAGGGGAAGCAAGATATGCAAGGGTGAAATGGAAGAATCTGAAACAAATGCAGGAGATTACAAGCTGGGTGATGCGAGTGGTGTGAATTGGTCTCCAAGCAAACTTGCACGATTTTTGCTCCTAGTGGATGGTTTCCGAGTGAGGGGAGTTGAATTTGGGGGGGGATGAACGACATTGGCATTGATTCGAAGGTCCTCGGTATCGCTGGTGGGAGAAAGGGCAGGAGAGTCCTTGCCATTTCCCAGAGGCGAAGATTCTATATATATTGGCCGCGTCCGATATCTGGATGGCCTGAAACTGTCAAGCCATCGTAAAGTATCGATGCTGACTTCGCGAACTCGGCGACTCCGACATTTCCATCCCATTGACCTTACTGCACCGGTGCGGCTGGGAATTCGTATTCGTGATTCGAGTTGGTGATGTGATGTACGTTTGGCGAAATCTATTACGTGTCGTGTAACTGGTGCGGCAGATAGCATGCGAGGGTCAGATGGGAGGAATAATGGTAACATATAACGTGAATCGAGGAGCTCTCCGAGCACCTGGGGGGCTTTGGCGGACTCCCACGAAGACTGATCGAAGGTTTTATCGAATAAGAGGTCGACACTGTGCTGCATCGTGGAGGTATCCGTTGATATACTGGGAGTCTTTGTACTTGCTGACTGGTCAGTGACGGAGTTCTCTTCGATATCTCTCTCTCGTTCCCGCTCCCGTTCATTGATCTGACAATAGGCTCAACGCGAGCAGACGCTAACACTGTCGTATACCTTACCTCCTTTCGCAATGCCTCAACCCCCATTTTGACTCTATGACGTTCCCAGTCCTTTTGCAGTTGTGTCAAATATTGTATACACTCCTCGGTCATACGGCTCTCATTGACTTCATATTTGTAGTCGCGTACAGCGCGTCGCATCTGCGATGCATCCGATGTTGATCAATATCGATGAACAAATAACAGGGTCAGGGCTACCTGAAGTGGATTGATACTCTTCATAGCCTGGATTGTAGCAACCAGATCAGAGAAGTCGCTGATCGATGACAAATGCTGCAATGCAATAGGACTATCAGCAAATGGGACAGTACGTAACTAAGAAGCTACCTGAAGCCACACCAGGAGATCTCTAACGGGAGAGAAATGTGACACTATTCCCCGTGGAAGACCAATATCATCTATCCATTCTTCGAGTACAGTAAGGTTCAAGCCGACTTGAATCGCTCGAGACCTGCTGCCGTCAGAACGTGTCGGGCGCAATGCCAAAATTCGTACCGGCATAAATATCTCTTTCTAGTTAGCATACGGTTGAAAATTTCGCCTACCGTATTCACATGAGCCAGAATACACAGCTAAAACGAACCTACTCACTGGAAGTCCAATACATGACTTGGGACCAAAACTGTATGATCAGTACAGGATTAATATCGGACAACGTCAACAACGTGTGGAGAGCAGTAAGGAAAGATACCAGCTCTCGTAAGCCCTTTGATGGGGAAGTATCAATGAAATTTGCGTTAGTCGGTGCCCGAGCGCGAGACAGCGTCTGTCGTAAAGACGAGAGAGCCTTCGGAGTGGTCGGGGCAAGGGAATTCGAACTGACAGAAGGAGAAGGAGGAGGGGATGGTACGAAAGGAGGTGAGGATGGCGTGCCATTGCGCTGAGATGCACCGGAGGGATGTGGGTTGCCAGTCTTCTTTTTGGTGCCGAATGGTCTTAAAAATGACCACTCAGATTCAAATTGAACGCTATCAAGTTCTGCTGAGAGTGGAGCATGCTCTAATAACGCTGCATCCAGTAGGTGGTCTATTTTGCGCTCTGCGAAGCGGATGATAAAGACTGCCGAGGTTCAGCAGCGGGAAAACATCCATTCGAGCCATCACTCACCAAAAACTGAGTTAATAACTTGCTCTAGAAGCTCGAATGACCCAAGCATTTCACAAGCGTCATTGATAGAGTTGTCGCACTGCATTAGATGGAGCCAAACAGTCACGTTATATAGCCAAAAGATCAGAGAAGTCACGTCTTCCGAGCGGCTCTGTATGCGCCTCAAGCAAGAGAGACGGCGATTAAGAAAGGAACTTACGAAGAACCTTTCCTCGATGACGTCTGTCGCACCGAGAATTAAGTCTTCCAGCCATGTCGCATCGCAAGTTAAGCATGCAAAGCGCGCCATGAGATAGAGGACATTGGCGGGTTGTGCATTCCGGGCAGATACCTGAGCATTAGTGATGACAGCATTAAAAATACTATCCAGGTCCTGGGGAGACCAGGCGAGCATGGAAGCGAAATCCAGAGGAGGAGTCTAGATGTATACATTAACACAGCATCTAGGTGGGAAACGTTGCCTACGTAGGAGTCTTCGTCCAGGTCTCCATCTTCTGAGTCAGAGACCGTTGATGAGGTTTCAATATCACGTTCTCCCCACCATTGAGTAGGTATGTCCAAGATCTTTGAAACACTATTATAGACTTCCTTCTGACGGTCCCTGCGTTTCAGTTGTTCATCGAGAGCCCGTCGTTTCTGCTCCATCCTACCGCCGGCCCAACCTTCACCCCTCATGGACTCTTGAAGCAATAAAGCGATATCCTCACGACCAGGAAGAAGTGTGTGGGCAGTGACGATATCAAGTGGCGTCGATTGTCTTCTTGTCACCGAGAAGGGGGAGCAACCGTGGGTCATCAAGTATGATACCAGACTTGGTGGTGCTAATATAGCAGCATGATGAAGAGGGGTCCATCCAGCTAATGAAATTTTGAGTGGGTGCATTCCACACGCGAACGCCACTCACTATTATCAGCATCCTCGACATCCGCACCCTGAGCAATGAGAAGGCGGACACATTCTTCGCGTTCGACTTCTCTTTCCGAGTCCAATCCAAATCCTTGTATGGCTAGGCTAATCAGCCCGAGCCCATCTTCGTCGCGTGTGCTGAGGTCTACATACGGTTGAGATTGGGGATCGGTAAGGATGTACTGCAGGAGAGTGAAATCGCCGAATAAACAGGCGCGCGACAGGCAGTGGCAGACGAGGATAGCCTTTTGCGAGGGGTCGAGACCAGAGTGCGGAGACAACAAGTGTGCGATTTGGCCCGGACTGGGGTACAAAGGACGCAGGTCAGGTTCTGGTGTCAAATCCATGGTGCCCAGCGTTGCGCCAGTAGAATCCATTCCACCGCCCTTCTAGACTGGATAGCTACCCTGAGGATGGGGCGAACTAGACAGACCAAGTCGATGCGGTGATTGAGGTCAGTTTCGTTAGTGAGACTGGCGTACTGCGATTTCGGTTCGGACGGTAGGAAACGAATATTATCCTTTACTGTGGATTGGCTTAGTCGTAGGAAGTACTCAGACGGGCTGCTGGGTTGAAAGAGGTTGTGAGATGCCAAGTACTAAATTGCTGTTGCTTGGCGGGTAAATTCTACTATGCGGCCGCGTTATCTCCATACTCAACGCAACCTAGTCCCTCATAAACTGCTTCATTCAGGATAATATGTCTGCGAACAAACGCGTAAAGCCGGCGCAAGACAGAAAACATGATTCAAGTGACGATTCCCAGCTCTCAAGTTTTTACGAGGGGGAGGAAGCAAGCTGTCTTAGTAGCCAGGAGAGCTTGCAGAACACGGATGACGAGATTGCTGATGGACAACGAATGAAGTCGAAGAAGACCTTGAAACGCAAGAGGCGAGCTACGGAGCCTTCACATTTCGGCGAGACGTTACAATCCCTCCTCGATACGAATGCACCTTCAACTCTTCCCCTCTCTCTCAAACCCTCCGTGGCATATCAAAAAAATGATGCCAGGCTAGAATTAGAAGCGAAGAAAGTAATCCAAACACAACGCAAAGAAAGGGAGGAAAGGGGCAGAGTCAAAGACGCGATTGAAGGTTGGGGCGGTGAGAGTGAGCGATCTTTGCGAAAAGTCGCGCAGAGAGGCGGTATGCTGATGCTATTTACGTCAAGTAGTTGAACGTCTCACACACCCTCTTTTCTAGTGGTCCAGCTTTTCAATACCATTCAACAGTCACAGCTAGCAGCCGCAGCGGCCGAGGAAGAGGCCAAGGCCTCCCGTGGTACTGGAAAGGCTTCGTTACCTACTCCATCGCTTGACAGAAAAGACAAAGGAAAGAAGAACAAGCATGAAAATAACATTTCTCAACACAGTGCGTGATTACTTCTGACCAACCCGGTCTCCGGATGATCAACATTCATGCTAGGTGTGGCGGACAAAGATATCTTTTTTGACATGATTCGATCTGGAGGGATCGTTTCGAGGGTCTAACCTCATCGTGGATAGATGGATGTATGTAGTATCCGCAGCGCCTGGGGCAGTCTGATGCGAGGCATGTTCGAGGCTGAGAGACTTGGACAAACCTCGGGTCTGCTGGCGATTGCCAGCTCCAACCAGTCGTGTTATTAATGACAAGTTTGTAATTAACGACCAGCTTCAAAAGACCTACCCTAAATTAAGGACGGGCTTAAATTTCCTACCCACTGACAGTGGTCGCACTCATGGTTCGTGATTACTTTTTCAGCGGTAGTGGGGTGTTTACCCATTCTGCAGCCTCCGAAGACATCGATACGCAAGGATGAGTGGGAACGCCGCCTTCACGAGGTTCAGGTCACAAAAGAGTGAGTTTTCTTTCGCGTTTTTTGGACACGATGAGAACATCATCATTGGGAATCTCTCTGAATTCCGAGATGAGTATCAAAAAATTGCATGTATTATCTGATCCACAGTTTCCTGGTAGTCCGCTTATTGGAGACTGATACGATCTTCACTCCAGTGACTTGAACCGGCTTATAATGGATTACCTTGTGATAGAGGGGTACAAGTCTGCTGCTCAAGAATTCAGTGACGAAGCAGACATCCCTCCTCCTGTCGACTTTGAGTCTATCGAGAGCAGAATGGTCATTCGCGAGGCACTACAACGTGGCGACGTGGAGGAAGCAATCACTCGCGTAAATGACTTGAGTCCCGAGGTATGTTGCTCGTCCTTGTTCAAGCCCAGTGGGGCTAGAAAGGATTAAAATGTTACATGCACCACTCTCAGACTTGATGAAAGTCGGTGATGAAACCTTTCACAAACTTCAGTCTTCAATATGATCTTTTTTTTTTTTTTTTTTGGAAAAAATGTCCTTTTTACGTGAACTGACGATGTTTGCTGAATCAATTGGTCTTTCTAGATATTGGATACGAATCCTTCGCTGTATTTTCGCCTCCAGCAGCAGAAGCTTATTGAATATATCCGCGACGGTCACATTGCGCAGGCGCTGCAGTTTGCTCAGGACGAGTTGGCCCCACGAGGAGAAGAGAACCCGGAGTTTCTCGCAGAGTTGGAACGAACAATGGCATTGCTGGCATTTGACTCTTCAACGTCGGCACCATCTGCAATTACGGATCTGTTGTCTCCTGCGCAACGGATGAAGACTGCGGGTGAAGTGAACGCCGCTATTCTGGATAGTTTCAGTCAAGGGAAGGAAGTGAAGCTAGTGCAGCTTCTGAAGCTTCTCTGCTGGGGGGAGAGTATGTTAAGCGAGCGCGCAGAGTTCCCAAAGGTAACGCAATGTGGACCCCCGATAGCATGAGAGACATGCTGAGGTTCCTGAACAGGTGGAGGTGCACGAGGGGATGTCACCCGGTGATCATGGAATGGAAGCGAGCGGAATGCGCGGATAATTCGGCCATGTATGCTAGTAATTTACCATCTCGCTGGTAGTCATCACGTGAAACCGTGGGAGTTAACGGCGTGCCATGTGTGAAGTGACATTGCCATGCCGATTAGTCAGCCACGCCGCCTGCGTGCATCTTCCAACGGGCCCATCACTTGCCCGACTGGTCGCGCGCATACATCCACCTCTGTCTCGCCAAGCATTCCCCCCCCCGTCTTTTCTCCTCCCGCCTCGTATCTCTCTCCCTCTCTTCTCTCCCCCCCCCTCTGCCGCTGACACCCTCCCGCAGATACCCCCCCAGTCGATCAGACGACGTTGCCAACGCGTGCATGCCGTCCCGTACCATGTCTGAGGACACAAAGTCGAGCACGCGCAGAGGCCACCGGATCCTCGTTCTCGCAAACCCTGACCCCGGTGACTCCAGCAGCAGCGACGACGATCGTCGCTGTCGATTCCCCACCCTCCCCCAGTCCTCCCATTCGCCCTTGCACCAGCCCACTTCATCGGTTCCGCCTTCTCAGTATCGCCCCTTCAAGAAACCTATCCACCCGACGCTAACCACCGATACCAACTCTTCCCATTCAAACCCCACTCTTTCCTCGCCCTCCAGCCAAAGCTCTAACGCCGTAGAGTCGACCCCTCCCCCAAGCACACCAGGTCAGACAGCCCCTCCTGACGTCGCGCCACTTTTCACCCATGATGATGGCTTGACCGTGAATGATCGTCCCGACTTGCCACAACCCTCTCGCACTCTGAAGACGGTTGATGTGTTGAAGACCCGGAGAGGATCTTCGCATCGTCCCAAGGAGTCTGAAAGTTCACTCCACGTCAGGATCACCCTTTTTTATCCCATTTCTGATCCCCGCTAACAGTCGCATAGTCTCCAACTCCATCCTGCAATTTGTCTCCCCCAGAGAGAGTCATCATGGTAACTTACGACTGCCACGCCTTCACGGCAGTTGATGTCACACCCGCAAGTAGTGCAGCTTTTGTTTGGGAGCGGATTTTCACAGAGGTCATTTCTCGCTTTTTCGTCCATGAATCCCAGCTAACTTGACCTCTCTAGCTCAAAATCCCAGACGAGGATCAGTCTTCTGGATTTGCTATCTATCGTACCCAAGTCAATCGCGCAGCGGTTGGCGAAGCGTTGACCAACGACAGCTTACTGCGGCTGATTAAGGAACAGGGAGACGGCGAAGGCAATCTCAAGTTCCTTGTGTGCCACCCTCACGCCCGAGTTCATGAATCCCCCTTGCCTACTTCCCCAGTCAGGTCAATTCCTCCTCCGCCATCAGTCTTTGCTCCTTTGGTACCTCGCTCAAAGGCTTCGCACCCATCCCGTCAAGGGAGCATTTCATCGGAGGACCCTACTGGCTATGAGCCATCCGTTGTGTCTGATGACCTTGACGATGCGGATAACCGGAGTACACTGCGCCCTCGTCAATTCCTACCCAACCTACCAGGTGCTTTTGCGCCGTCGCCGACTCAAAACATGCAGCATCATGCTCGACAGCCCCCCTCGCCCGTGTCCGCAAGAGTACCATATTCGTCGCCTGCGGATCGACGACGACAACCTGATCCGAACAGTGGAACGATTGTGCAGCCTTCTCACTCTGCCCCTGCGCTCGAAGACACCCTGGCTCCACATCGTCGACCGTTTCGTAGGGGTTCTATTGCAGACGAAAGAGAAAAGGTCCTACGAGATAATGAACGCTCGATGGAACGAGCAGATGCAGCGTGGTCTCGCACCCCGCCCAGCTCTCTGGTGGATAAAGCGAAAACATCTCGTTCCGGAGATATTGGTGCATCCGCCTCTGATGAGACAATTGTTCGGGAGCAGGAGCCGCCTTTGGCGCGAAGAGTATCACGGTCTAGTCCGCGTAGAAGAGGGACTCCCCGTGCTGATCCTTCAGTTCCTTTGCGTCCGCCCCAAACCCGTAAAACAGGTGGAAAGGTCGCTCCAACTGGTTCGTATATTACTTGGAAGGCGCCAGATCCTGTCCCAGGTTCTAGCCCTAGCAGAGGTTTAAGAAACACTAGAAGCACTGAGATGCTCCAGAATGTGCCGCCCCCACTTCGGTCGACTCCTAGTCGTCCACAGCTTCACGTCGCATCAAACTCCACGACTGCATTCATCAGACCACCTGAGCCTCCTTCGGGTCCTGCTACACGCCCTCAGCGCCCTCTTCCCTCTACCCTGGGATCTGTGATTGATAACGGAAATGTTGAAGCAAATATACCAACCCGATCTTTACCCCACTCGCAATCATCGCCTCCGACTTCGGCGAGTCTTGCGACCTACTTATCACCCACCCAGGAGCCCTATCCCAGACCCCATTCAGCTTCTCCTGCCCAACAGCGTTTTCCAAGTTCCAACGACGTCTCAGGTCACGACGCGCCGCGTGATAGGGACGTACAACGACCTCTTCCCTCTCTTCATCACCAGAGTCATTCTGCTAGTAACTCTGTCTCGAAGTTCGGGGACGCACCTTTCAGGGAAGATGGATTCAGTGGTAATACATTACCCTTGTCGTTGCGAGCAGGACCGCACACCGCTTTCTCTGCACGACCTGAAACTCCACCACGGAGCCCCGTGAGTGCTGCTATTTCCCGTCCCTGTATGTCACCCAGCTCTAGTACCTTCACACAAACATCATCTGGGACCGTCATGGATTCGCGGCAAAATTCCTCGTCTAGCGGACAAGAAACATTATCCGAATCGACGTTGCGTCCTGGCGAGGGAGACAAAGTCATCTGGGACTTCAGAGCACGTGTAGCTTCGCAGAAGTTGTCGCAGCAGTCCGACCCTCCGGTTGACACTATCAGTTCCTCGGATGATTATGCTACTGCGACGACGGCTTTGTGGTCTCGGAGGCCAATCAGTCAACTCGTTCGTGAGGAAAGGCTTGGTAGTCCGAGATCAAGTCCACGTCCCGCCCTAGAAGTGATTACGCATAACACAAGTAGCAACTTGCGTGACGTACCGTCTAATTTCGCCGTCCCTCAACCACAGCCGCAACCTCGGCTGCGCAATCCTCGACCTCGTACACCTCGAGACGGACATAAAAGCACATTCGAAGAGTATACTTGGGCGCATCGCCCACCTCCTGAGGATGTGTATGATCGCCTCGAGGAATTTTTCCCTGAACATGACCTTGACAAACCCGTTATCGAAGCCAACTCCGGAGGGACTTCGCCTACCACTGCGGATCCATCCCATGGGTTCACTTGCAATGATCGAGAGAGGGCCAATGTCAGGGGAAAGAAATCAATTCGTATAGTTGCCGAAGAACATAAAAAGCGACTTGATCGTACATCCAGAGCTGAACCATCGTATGGTAATCTGTTACGCAGGAGCACAAAGTTGTGGGGCGGACGTGTAGAAGAGGTCACCACTTCGCAAAAGAAGCCGACCATTAGCAAGCCTGCGGTTGCCGCTCCATCGGGTGGTCCCAGACGTGGGTAATCGACCAATCAAGATGGGTTGTTCTGACCTTTCTGTAGCGATTTTCAAATGGGTTCGCGGTGAACTCATAGGCAAGGGAACTTATGGACGTGTCTACCTCGCCCTTAATGCCACTACCGGAGAAATGATTGCCGTCAAACAGGTTGAGATACCTACAACCGCCAGCGACAAGAATGACAGTCGTCAAGCCAGTTTCGTGCAAGCGCTGAAAATGGAAAGCGAGACACTGAAAGACCTAGACCATCCTCATATTGTTGCTTATCTCGGATTTGAAGAGACCCCCAGCTTTCTCAGCATGTAAGCCGTCAGTTCTATACCTTTCAAACTATTAAAAATGTTGCAGTTTTTTGGAATATGTTCCTGGCGGTTCTGTAGGGAGTTGCCTGCGGGACCATGGCAAGTTTGATGAAGAGGTTACAAAATCTTTTACAGCCCAGATTCTTGATGGCTTAGCATATCTACACTCCAAGAACATAATCCATAGGGTACTGATAACCCCGCAGTCAACGATGCCGTTCTGATTTTTTCCTCCAGGACCTTAAAGCCGACAATATTCTCGTTGAGAAGACTGGCATCTGCAAGATTTCTGACTTTGGAATTTCGAAGCGTGCCGATGACGATCAGGCGGCGTACACTGCGATGCAAGGTACTGTGTTCTGGATGGCCCCCGAAGTTATTGGCAGTCAGAAGGGAAAGGGATACAACTCTAAAGTTGACATATGGAGTGTGGGATGCGTTGTGTTGGAGATGTGGGCAGGTAGACGGCCCTGGCCGGATGAAGACTTCTTCACAGTGATGTTCAAGGTACGGTCGTTGTCTGCGCTTGTTTCGTTACTCACCGGCGTTTAGGTCTCCCACGAAGGGAAATCGCCTCCTATCCCCTCCGACGTGATCCTCTCCGATCTTGCCCTGGATTTCAAGGATAGATGCTTTGCACTGTAAGCGCCAACATCGCCAACACTCTTATATCAGACTCATGGAGTTTTTGTAGTCATCCTGACACTCGCGCAAGCGCTGCAGAACTCATTCAACATCCATACTTAATGCTGCCCGAGGGATGGGTTTTCAATGACTTCAAGTAAGCGGTAAACAGTATGCAAGGACATCAATCATTTTTCAAATTCATTCATCTACCTTTCGCATTCTGTTGCATCCAAGCTTTACTTTCCATGATCAGGTCATTGTTCCATATGTGCTTTTATAATGTTTTTGTACTCTGAACCACAGCTTGGTAATAGGGTGTAGTAGCGCTGGTACGCGAATCTGAACAGGTTACATCGCCAGAGAGTGTTCTGCCAACGGACATGGGATCGAACAGACAGACAGTCGGATCGAGCATTCACATGTACAATCCAGTTCGTCCTCTGGACCTGACGATCCAGGTCGACTAAATTTTTCGAGTCTGCAGTGACCATCTTAGTTGTCCCAGCACTATGGTCGTATGGGTTTACTTCGCCCGAGTAAATCGACTCTCTATGGAGGTGATCTGGACGGGCACAGCCCGCTAATGGGTAGATACATTAATACGAGGCCACACGTCAATACATAACTCACGCACCTTTTCATCATAGTCAAACCATTCACCTTCCTGGAATTCGAAGTGAAACGTTGTGTTGGAATCAGAGCCTTTGCATACCCATCTTCCTCTCTGCGTCGTTATTAGTGTCATTGTGCTGACGCACCTTGGAGTACCCACCGGGTCAAATTCGATAAACTCGAGGCCGCGACAATCCACGACCAGAATGGGGAAGAATGTCCCGGAATGAGCTTGTGTGTATGCAAAGACAGGAATGGATGTGTTGAACTTGGCAGAACTTTCATACTTGCAGTTTGAGCAACGCCATATCAGGTGTGCGGTTCCATGTTTGGCCCCACTGACTTCGCGTTCCTCCTGGAGGTGGTATGGTCAGTGGGAACCAAAGGGAGAAAAGAGACTGGGTTACAATGCGATTGAGAGACACTAGCTTTGGGTGTACTTCACGGCAAGAAGTACACTGAACCTATACGATCAAGCAGACGAAAAGTGCCAGTCTACGTGGACGATAGGCAGTCATGACGTTTAAATTACCTTGAAGAAGTATTCAAAGTCCTCCATGGCAGGTCTTAGATCAGTGACGTTCTCCAAGTCAGCCTTTATTTCTAGGTTTAGCCGCTAGTAAAGGTTTTAATCATGCAGTGTAGATCAAGCGATCGTTTACAGGGACTCACCACCATGATGTCGATAGTAGGGAGTCGAGTTTGTCCTTGTTTGGCCCAAGACCCTCCCAAGCTGCTTGGTTTCGGCAGTCGACGTTCACGTCAAAGAATGCGCTTTCCATTGCAATGTCCACGACCTGCCTTGGTAACGAAGCAATTTCACTCTACGCCTCGCGTCTTTGCACGGAAAGACGTAGTGAAGAGAATCCCATTGCCACGCGATTTGGTAGACTTTGACATCGAGGAGGACTTCCCAGAGTTCTCGGGTAATGATATACCGTCCGGTGCACACATCGCACTGCATCAGCAACGGCAGCTTGCGTACTACATGCGCCTCATTGAGAACGAAATGCCCAAGCTCGTCGGTAAGTGACACGAGTTTACACGTCTCGAAAATGTGTCATGCGTTCTGCAGCTTTTCGTAAACACTTCGTACCACCTACTGCAAGTACGCCCCTAGTCATTCGGTCCGTTGACTATGCAGGCGAAGAACACCCGCTCACCGCGAAGCGAACTGTCGTTGTTCCAGTCTCCCAGTTGCCGTTGCGGGGAGACCAGTCCATTCACAAGATAAAACTACTTGCCGGTCCGCGGTGGTCCCTTGATCCCCCCAAAAATGCAGGTATTGTGCTAGACAGTAGGCAAGGAAAACACGGATACATCCACATCGCATGCGAGGACTTTCCTCGGCCGGCAATGAACCTGAAATGGATCAGTGACACCATTGACGAACTCATTTCCACGGCGAACGTGCGTATCTATTCGGTACATTGTTCAGGGCACGCCCGACATGTTGATGCAGGACGAAAAATCGACTCGTTACCAAAATCTTCCAGTGGATACCAGGCATATCGAAGCGAAGGTCAAGAAAGCGAAGAAAGGAGAACACGCGCGGAGACGGACGTCTCGACCTAGTCTGAAGGATTTTCCGAAAGAATGGCTACCCCAGCATCCATTGCCACAGACTGATGTTGTTCCTTCTGGTCACCAGTAGTGGGAGCTGTATTACTTTTTTTTTTTTAAATTTCCATGCGGTCGAACAATTGAATCGCGAGTTAGCTTATCGTGTGACGAAACTACCATCGGTCCTTGACACGGTCGTTCTCGCCTCCTCGACGGTCTGCAATGCCTCACATAATTCGCGCATCCGTGGTGCAAACGTGTACTGCGTCGTTCAATGTATCTGACACTCTTCAAAAGTTCGAGGACCTGACAAAACTCGCAAAACAACGAGATGATACTCAGCTCGTGGTCTTTCCCGAGGCGTTGTGAGTAGTTTTTTCGCTTCAACGCAATGTCTAGGGCGTGATTCCTTTCCAGCATGGGAGGGTACCCCAAGATGTCTACGTTTGGCTGCGTCGTGGGGGAGCGCAGCGCCGAAGGTCGGGACGAATTTCTGCGATATCATAATTCGGCGATCGAGATACCCTCGCCCGCTATCTCGCGTATTGAGGCGGTCAGTAAGGAGACCGGAGTTTTCGTTGTGATGGGTATCGTCGAGCGCGAAGGAGGCACACTGTACTGCACGGCGATCTTTGTTGATCCTGTCGAGGGACTAGTTGGAAAACACCGTAAACTGATGCCAACGGCCACTGAGAGATTGATTTGGGGAATGGGAGATGGGACTACTCTGCCTGTACTGGAGAAGACGTTCTCATCGTCCGGGGCTGATGTAGTGACGACCAAGATCTCGGCGACGATCTGCTGGTAAGTTTCAAATGTCATAGTGCCTCCATGTCTAGCTAACCCAGCTCCTGTCTGCAAGGGAGAACTATATGCCGCTGCGTAAGTGATCGCATCTAGTGGTGGCCACATCTGACTGGGGCCAACTCCCGTGGGATTAGTGAGAACCTACTATTATTCCCTGGGGACCCAGATCTATTGCGCTCCCACTGTGGACCACCGTCCAGTTTGGACCAATTCAATGATCCACATCGCTGTGGAAGGGCGGTGCTTTGTCCTCTCGGCATGTCAGTTTGCTACCGAAAGGGATTACCCCGAGGGCCACGCCGTTGTGGACGTCAACGATCGTAACCCTGACAAGATCATGATCAATGGGGGAAGTCTGATTGTCAGTCCACTCGGAACTGTACTTGCAGGCCCATCTAGGAAACCGGAGGACATCTTGACCGCCGAGCTAGATCTGGACGATGTTATAAGGGGCAAGTTTGATTTGGATGTAGTCGGACACTATGCACGACCTGATAGTACGTCGTCGATCCGTTCGCTTGGCTATGTGACTAACTAGGATGGGTCAGTTTTCAAGCTGACAACCAACATCTTGTGATGTGGATCGGCGTGGGGGACTATTTAGAGGGGGGTATGAACCGTTGTGGAGATGTTGTGCAAAGGTGTCTGAGTAGCACACTTGGAACAAGGGAGTGGGTCAAGTCAAAGGGGCTTTATTCTCCGACGGCCAAAGCGTGCTAGGCAAAGCGTCGCTCGAGGGTATATAAAGTGACACGGAGTGGATTGAAGGGGTAGAGACACTGCCTGGTGTACCCTAGCTGGCCATCACGAACCACCCTTGTCGACCAACAGACCAAACACAGTCGCCCAGCACATAGACGATGGCTACGCACCACTCTGCCGATGCCCGAACGGCACTCATGGCGGCTTACATTGCGCGGTACGCGATCCCGCAGGCGGGGGTGCCACTTACGCGGGCAACACTATACCCGCCACAACGAAGGAAGCTGGACGCAGACGAGAGGAGTGTGGAGTTCAGAGATGTGTTTGGCGCGCAGGGGAGGACGATCTACAACGCGGACACACACCCGATAAACTGGGGAGGTGGGGAGGACAAGCGTGGGGCGCTGAAGGAACTGGAGAGGATTGACGAGGAAGAGGAGCGCCGACGCAAGCACTGGGACCAGTTTTTGATGGCTGCTCGGGGGGACTTTGAGGAGGAATGGAACGCGTCGTCGTCGCCGACGGTGAGCGGGGGGGAGTCGGCGATGGCGGAGGAAATGTTTGCGCTGTATATCCGGGATGTTTGAGAAATTTTTATTTAGTTAAATTGCTATTATGTACACGCCACTGGAAGCAAATAAAGGGCAACAAGAGGAGAGAGCTTTCGCTTTGTTGGTTCCTTTCCCCAGCCCAAAAAAAATCACCCTGGTCGTCCTCTTCAACGATGCCTGACTCGTACGTCTCCTCCCGCGTCGACTCTTTCTCTCCTTCCACCAACGGTCTCCAAAATGGTTACAGCCCCGCCGTACAGCAGAACACGCCTGGTGTAACCCCAACCATCCGCAAGAAGCTCATGGGCTACGTCGGTTTCGCAAATCTTCCCAACCAGGTCCACAGGAAGAGCGTCCGCAAGGGATTCCAATTCACTGCCATGGTCGTCGGTCTGTCTTTCTCCCTTCACTCCCTCTCCCTGTCCTCACCCCCCCCTCCAAGGCGAATCTGGCCTCGGAAAGTCCACGCTCATTAACACCCTCTTCAACACGCCTCTTTACCCACCCAAGCAACCCCTTCCCCCCTCTACAGAGCGCCCAAAGACAGTCGCAATCGAGAGCATTGGGGCAGGTTTGTTGGATTCCTCTTCTTCCTCGCTACTCATACAACCTGCATACCATCAGATATCGAGGAGAACGGTGTTCGTCTACATCTCACTGTCGTCGATACCCCTGGTTTTGGTGACTTTGTAAATAACGACGACAGGTACGAAAATTTTCAATTGATACAAGCCCTCTCGCTGACACGCAACTTTAGCTGGAGACCAATCCTGGAGAACATTGAATCACGTTTCGACTCCTACTTAGAGCAAGAGAACCGTGTGAACCGACAGAAGATCGCAGACAACCGTGTCCACGCCTGCCTCTACTTTATTCAACCCACTGGTCATTCGTACGTCATCTCCTCCCTTGTCTGTTCCTTTTGTCATGCTGCCTTCTAGTCTTAAGCAAATTGACATTGAATTCATGCGACGACTACACACTCGCGTCAATCTCATTCCCGTCATCGCCAAGGCTGATACTTTGACCGACGAAGAGATTGCTGACTTCAAGGCCCGAGTACGACCGACGCAATGCTTTCATCGCTCGTTCTGATCGTCTGTTTCAGATCCTTGCTGACATTGCTCACCACAAGATTCAAATTTTCCAGGCGCCCACCTATGAAAACGAAGACGAGGAGACTCTGGCTGAAGCAGAAGAGATTGCCAGCAAGATTCCTTTTGCTGTGGTCGGTTCAGATCACGTGGTCCAGACTCCCGACGGTCGTCAAGTCCGTGGTCGTGCTTACCCATGGGGTGTCATAGAGGTAGACAACGAAGAGCATTGCGACTTTGTCAAGCTCCGCCAGATGCTTGTCCGCACGTATATGGAAGAATTGAGGGAGTACACGAATGACGTTCTTTATGAGAACTGGAGAACCGAGAAGCTGCTCAGCATGGGTGTCGCACAAGACTCGAGTGTATTCCGAGAGGTCAAGTGAGCGTCTGGTCTTGGATGGTGGGTGACCGTAGCTGACTTCTTTTCAGCCCCTCAGCGAAGATGCAGGAAGAGCGCATTCTGCACGAGGCGAAGCTCTCTAAGATGGAGGCCGAGATGAAGATGGTCTTCCAGCAAAAGGTTCAAGAAAAGGAATCCAAGCTGAAGCAGTCCGAGGAAGAACTATACGCGCGGCACAAGGAGATGAAAGATGCACTCGACAAGCAACGTGTCGACTTGGAAGACAAGAAGCGGAGAATCGAGAGCGGCCGGCCACTTACGCCGGAAAAGAATGCGGTCAGTGCATTACCTCTTCGTTTCGATGCTGAGACTTGACTTATTATTTGTAGACCAAAAACCGTCGCTTCCTTCGGTAGAGCATTTGATGATCGTGTGTGGATGCTCTGGTTTGCCTTGTTACAGTACGTCGGTGGTCGTGCGTTTCACTATTTTCACTCTGGCCCGTGCCGCTTCTAGTTTGCCGTTTAGTTCTCTTGCTAGCGTACATTGTCGTGTTTGCTTCCGCTCGTTCTATTGCCCTCTCGAACATTTTCTACACTCGTTTGAACTGACATTCGGGCTTGGCTACCATCTCTCTCTTCTAGTATGATACTGTCGCTGTCCTTGACGGAGAATTGCAGGACGTCCTAGGACGATTGGCTTGTGTTTCGCTTTTCTTATTCCCTTTGGTTATGTGCGGACGACACGCAATATACCCAATGCAGTGTTGCCACTCCGTCAACAGCGATAAACATTGAGGGATGTGACTCCTCCCGACGACGAGCACGACGACGATGGACAACATTCAGCCACTCCTGTCCGCGCTTAACGTCTTCACCCGCGCACCAGACAAGCTTTCCCTCGAGAACGCAAACGCGTGGCTCCAGGAGTTCCAGCATTCTGTAAATCCAGTTTCGCCCTTGGCCCACTCGTCCCGACCCGCACATCTGACATCGCCCTCGTCATAGCGCGACGCTTGGTCGACCTGCAATCTCCTCCTCCTCTCTCCAGATGCCCCACCCGCCGCAAAGCTCTTTGCCGCCCAAACATTCAGATCAAAGGTATGAATGAACCACCCCCTTACTTCCCTCCGCTCTCACTGTCCGCACCAGGTCACTTACGATCTCCATCAAGTCGATCAAGCAAATCTCCTCCCGTTGCGAGACACTCTGATCGCCGCCCTTGAGAGATACCACATCGGTCCCCGCACAGTCATCACTCAGCTCTGTCTAGCAATATCTGGCCTAGCCTTACAACTTCCTCAGTGGGACAATGCGGTGCAGACTATGATCGAGTCATTCGGCACCAATCCCGCAACTGTCCCTGTGCTTTTACAGTTTTTGACGGTTCTTCCCGAAGAATTGGCCTCCAACACGAGAATCCCTGTCACGGTGCGTCAGCCATGAAGGCGCGGGTTTCGGACTGACGCCGAAACTCAAGGATGAAGAGTATCAAGACAGGTCTGCCAAACTCCTCGCTGCAAACGCAAACCAAGTGTTGAATCTTCTTGCAATGTACATACAAGCTTCAGGTATGCTATCTTTTTTTCGGGTTTCCCCCCCTCGACGGCGATTCCTACTAGGCGTAACGACAACCGTTCAAGGCCAAGTATTTGGATGCCTACGCAGTTGGCTCATCGCCGGTGAGGTCGATACGGTGACCTTTACCAAATCGCCTCTTTTTGTCTTTGTCTTTGAAGCTCTAGCTTCTGACGAGCTGTTTGACTCCGCCGTGGATGTACTCTGCGAATTGATCCACGAAACGCAAGAAATTGACGATAACATGTCCGCCATAGAACTCATTGTACCACGTGTCATTGGCTTGAAACCTCAACTCGAGGAAAGGAAAGAGGATCCCGAGAGGATCAGGGGCCTGGCAAAAATATTTGCAGAAGCCGGAGAGACCTACCGTCTCCTCATTCTCCGTCATACAGAGACTTTTTTTCCAATAGTCGACGCCATTGGCCTTTGCTCCGCATATCCAGACCTCGATATCGTGCCAATTACCTTCCCCTTTTGGATGCGCCTAGCTCAAACCATCGGGAAAAAGCCATCTGTAGAGCCCTTGTTCATCGAAGCTTACAGGGCACTTATGGGGGTCATTATCCGACATTTACACTTCCCTCCTGATACTACCGGCTTGGCTCCTCAAGAAGCTGACAACTTCCGCTCCTTCAGACATGTCATGGGGGATACCCTGAAAGATTGTTGTCTTGTCCTGGGTGCAGATACGTGCCTGCTGTCGGCATACAATCTCATCACCTTAGCACTCTCTCCCGGTCCTCAGTCGATCTCATGGCAAGAAATTGAGGCGCCATTATTTGCTATGCGATCCATGGGTGCCGAAGTCGACGTCGACGACGAAGGTGCTGTTCCGAAGATTATGGATCTTATCCCGTCTCTCCCAAGTCACCCCAGAATTCGCTACGCTGCGCTGCTCATCATTTCGCGTTACACGGAATGGATTAATCGTCACCCGGATTACATCTCTTTCCAACTGCAGTATATCTCTGCAGGATTTGAAGACCCTGACGCAGAAGTGAGTGCAGCCGCCGGTCAAGCGCTGAAATATCTTTGTCAAGATTGTAAACAGGTAACGTCTCTGAATATATATTCTAGGCAACTCTCCAATTTCTGTACAGCATCTTGTAGACTTTCTTCCTACCCTTCATACTTTCCTCAAAACCACCGGATCTAAATTAGTTCAAGACGACCGGCGGCAAGTCTACGAAGCCATCGCATTTGTCATTTCTGCTATGCCGATGGAGAAGGCAGCAGAATCCCTTCGATCCTTTTCATATGACATTTTGTCTCAGATTCATTCTGTCACGGGAAAGACTACACCCATCACGAAACAAGAACTGAAAGAAATAGGCTGTAAGCTGACGACATGCCCCCTCTGTTGACACTGACAGTTTTTGTCCAGATGGTTTAGAAAATTTAGAAGCAATGCTACATGTAATTGGGCCATTTGGCGATCAGCTTCCTGCAGCCTGTCAGAACAGCTGCCAGGAAGTTTGGTCCATCTTCGACAGGTTCATCTTGAAGTACGCCTTTGACTACGATACCGCCGAACGAACCACACGGGTTCTCCGACATGGTGTCACACTGTTTGGCCAATCGACTCTACAAGTCACACCTACTGTGCTGTCGTGTATGATCACGTCATTCGAAGCCACCGGTTTCTCAGCATTCCTATGGATTGCAGGCAAACTTGTGGGGAGGTTCGGTCGGGAATCTGACTCAACCCTACGAGCTTCCTTCCTTGCTTTATTTGAGCGGTCAACAAACAAAATTGTGAGCATTTTACAGTCGAAGGGCCCAAGAGACGTTCCAGATGGTAAGAAAAACTATCCATCCTTATTCTCGGGTGGGCCTAACTCTGTGAGACAGTTTTGGAAGACTACGTTCAGCTTCTCATGCAGTTACTGGAAATGGTCCCGGATGTCTTTTTTCAGTCCACTGCCTTCCCAGTGGCATTCAGAGCTTCCATGGCAGCTCTTACACTTATCCATTCGGACCTTGTTTTTGCAGCGCTGGATTTATTCCGGAATATCTTGACTCATGACAGCCTCATCCCGTCTTCGACACACCCAGCGAAATTCACCGTGTATGCAACTGCCATCAAGAGTGTTGTGGAGAAGGAAGGATATGAATTTGTCGGCTATCTACTCAGTGGCCTCGTCGGAGACTTCCCCGAAGAATCTGCCTCCACCGTTGTCTCCATCTTCCGTTATATGGCTGTCGTGTTTTCTTCGCAGTTGTTGACGTGGCTACCGCCAATGTTGCAACGGCTTCCCACATCCGCGGCGCCAAATGAGGCCAAGGAGCAGTTTATGACAGACGTGACCAAGTGAGTCCTTGGAATGTTGGCTGTGTCTCGGGTTTTCATTTGTGTGCGCCCAGTTTTGTTAATACCGGACAGTACGACAAGGTGAAGTACAGTATTCTGAGTCTTCACCGAGCTTCCCGAAAAGCTCGGGACCGTCGGCGGGTTGGTCCGCTGGAGCAGTGATCTAAATGATTGGATTGGGCGTGTAGTAGCCAGACTGTCCCGTAACACTGCAGACATGGCACTGAATGTATGGCCGCTTTATGATGGAGAGTAGTCTGACAGGCAAACACGCCCAAACCGGGACTGCTCGAACAGAAAAAGTCTGATACCCGCTCTGTCTCTGCCCACCATGTTCCGCCCCGTCGGTCAGTCTTTCGTCGCAAGCGGTATGCAAACAGCCACTTGACCGTTTTCTGCCCTTACCTGCAACTCGTCCAGCCGGTTGTCGGTCATTTTCCTGCTCGGCCACTCGGAAAAGCTATTCCGATACCATCCAGAACCTGCTCATCCACAAGGACACCAAAGTCCTCTGCCAGGGTTTCACCGGGAAGACAGTGAGTGGAAGTCACATACATACGGCGTTCTAGTCGTTTACGACGGGCTACAGGGTACCTTCCACGTCAGAGAAGCCCTGGCCTATGGTACCAAGATGGTCGGTGGTGTGTCTCCCAACAAAGCGGGCCAGACGCATCTCGGGCTGCCAGTATTCGGCTCCGTCCGCGAGGTACGACGGTATTCGATGCAGCTTTTAAGCCTTCAGCCCAAAACCTGCCACAGGCCGTCAGGGAAGCCAAACCAGATGCTACCGTTCTCTACGTTCCACCACCCTCTGCTGCTGACGCCATCCTGGAAGCTATCGAGAATGAAATTGGTCTCATCGTCTGCATAACGGAGGGCATACCCCAGCAAGACGAGATCAAGGCATGTACCGTCCTGGCGGATCGTACCGCTTCTGACTGTGTGCTGGCGTAGGTCGTGAACGCGCTCAAGAGCCAATCAAAGTCGCGTCTCGTTGGCCCTAATTGCCCCGGAATCATCAACCCACTCGGCTGCAAGATGGGTATTCAACCCGGCCACATTCACAAGCCGGGCAAAATCGGTACGCTCTTGATATGGCGTAACGCCCGCAGTGGCTATATCTCAGCGCAGGAATCGTGTCCCGGTCCGGCACATTGACATACGAGGCTGTCGCTCAAACAACCAGTGTTGGGCTCGGACAATCGCTGTGCGTTGGGATTGGCGGTGATCCATTCCCTGGGACGCAGCACGTCGATGTTATCAAAGTCTTCCTCGAGGATGATGCTACAGAAGGTACGCCGTTCACCCTGCCAGACGAAGGTGGTATTCATGTGATCAGGCATCGTCATCATCGGAGAGATTGGAGGGTCTATGGAGGAGGAAGCTGCGGAATACCTGGAGAAATTCAATAAGACGCGGAAGAATCCTAAACCTGTTGTTGGGTTCATCGCAGGTCGGACTGCACCACCAGGGCGCCGTATGGGTCATGCTGGTGCTATCATCTCTGGCGGCAAGGGTAAGTGGCAGGGTCCAGTAGGTTGAATGGTTGCTGAAATCACTCGAACAAGGTGCTGCCTCGGACAAGGTTGCCGCGCTGGAAAAGGCTGGCGTGGTCGTGACTGACAGTCCCGCCAAGATTGGTGCATCCATGCTCGAGGTCAGTCGTGCGTTCGCCTACCAGCCCTGACTTGCTCACATGTGGTGCAGGCGATGAAAGCGGCAGGGCTGGCTTAGATACCCCATTACAGTACTCTCGATTGCTTATATAATCGAATAGACCCTCCCTACCAACCACTCTCTCCAGTCCGGCATGAAATATTCGCCGTCGCCAGCGCTGTTCGAGGCAGCCGCCTACCTGTCATCCGCCCCGTCGCTGGCAAAGGTGTCGAATAACACAAAGCTTGAGGTCGAGCAGGTTCGCTATCTGGGCGATATGCTCCTGACAACCTCGGTGTTGCACCGTGACATTGACAGCTCTACGGATTGTACAAATATCTCACCGTCACACCGGTACCCCAGAGCCCACGCCCATCGCTGTTCGATTTGACTGGTCGCGCCAAGTGGGACGCGTGGAGTAACGCCGGGAAAGTGTACGCAGGCAATGGACAGGACGCCGAGCGAAAGTATCTCGACGTTGCTCAAGAGCTCGGATGGGTCCCAGGCTCCAAAGCGGCGAGCGACCCACAAACCGAGGGAGAAGTGTGGGACGAGGACTTGGGCGTGAGCGTATCACTCTCGTCCACGCAAGGCGGAGGTATGGGTGGATCCGTCAGCGCCTTGGCTGCTCCACGAGACGAAGGGAACGATACGGGAGACCAAATGTTGCATGCCTTCGCCATCCAGGGGGACGTGAACAAAATCAGTCATTTTCTGGCGGAGAACTCTGAGGTGGACGTCGACCAACGCGATGAATATGTACGGTCAAGGCTTGCATGTCGATCCCCACTCAGCGATGTCGTTTCTTTGCAGGGTTACACAGCGCTACACTTGGCATGCGATAGAGGCAGCTTGCCAGTAGTCAAAATACTGATCGAACATGGTGCAGATACGACGATCAAGGTCTGTCTTGATGATACACGGACACCGACGTAGAGTTGAATCTCTCTCCAGGATCCTGACGATTTGACGGGGGCAGAACTGGCACAAATCGCTGGGCATGACGAGATCTGTGCCTTTCTAGGAACGGTACTACATTAACAGTGCGTACGTCAAGGGAAGAGCCTGTAGAACAGGCATCTACAATGGGCAGTGGATGGATACGTATGTGGTGCATCAACAATATTACGATGGGATGAGGTGGATGCTTGCAGTCCACATGCTGCTGGACCCATGTCTTCAGGTCATGGAGAGGGCGACGGTGGGGGTGAGGAAGAATTAACGACGGTGCTCGACGGAGCCACGGCTTCAGAAGAGGAGGGTGTACGTGGTCCAAGCGCTTTCGGGTGATATTTTGAACCTGGTGGTATAATACCTCCCTGCGAGCCTCTCAGCAAACGCACGCCTGAAAATAGGGCCCACCTACCAACTCCAGCAGTCGTACCGTCGATTTGCTGGGTGTCGCCCCAACTCCTAGCCAATACTTTATCCTGTCCACACTCCACTGGACTGTTTTGTGTGTCGCTCCTGGTTCAAGAGCAGGGTCGTATATGCCCAAAAGTTCGGCTGGCTTCGCGTCGCGACGCTTGCGCTGGTCTATAGCGACCAGGTGAAATATCTTGTTGTGTTTGCGGCCGTGGATGGCCATTCGAATGCGGATGGGCATCTTGACGAAGCGGTCGGGGACGAGAGAGTACGTCACTATTTGGCAGTACAGTACTACACACGACTATAATATCAGGCCATCTCTCCGTCACGAATCCGGACCAGCACTGCCAGGTATCAACTACTCGCCAGGTAAACATGCAATCCAGGGGGTCGTCGACGGGCAGAACCCACCATACAGATGTTGTTACCGTTAAGCAGTGTCTGCGCAAGCTGTGTCTTCTTGCGGCCTTGGGGGGTCGTCTCGCTGAAAGAGTCCAAACTGAGTCGTCATTCTCACCGCCCAGGAACCCGCGTACTATTCCGTTACATCTTCCAGCACCATGTCTAGAGGTGGCCAAGCATTTGACGAGATCGACAGTGTCATTCAAACCAACTCACTGACGAAATCATCAAAGCCCAGAAGTGTCCCAGTGAACTCCCGGTCGCTTTTCATGATCACCCAGATGCGTGATCCAATACATCTGTCGATGAGCTCTGCCAAAAGGGATGATTATTATCGCGCGACCCTCGTGATCGTTGAGCAGACTTGCCCAGGGGGAGGATTTGAGACGCCATCGGGATCAAAGTAGAGGGAATCAGAATTTTGCGGTGTTTACCTTGTACCGCTCACACAATGATCGCCTCTGATAAGATAACATTCCCGCGCTACACAATCATCCACTGCTCCTCCGGGTTATCTAGCGTCCGTTAGACGCATGTCAATAATACGCTTATCAAGCGGCTGCCTACGATGCTCGAGGTGAAGCAAGAAAGTAAAGCTGTGTCATGCGAAAAAAAGGACTATCTGGCAGCTTCGTCGTTGACGTTACATGATGTTCATGAAATGGTGATGGGTAAAGAAGAAGGGGAATTGAAGATGACACCGACGTGCTTATCAACACAGGAAACCGGTCACTGCTGTGCAAAGCTGAAGCCTCCCTGTGGTGCACTGATGTCGGTGTGGAACTAGATGACCAGTGAGTTGACCAGCGGGTAGACAACAAGGAGTATGCATACCGCATAAGCACCAGAAGCGTCCACAGCCGGTGCGCTGATGGCAGCATCCACCTCTTCCTCATCAGGGAAATATTTGTCCATAATATTGAACGCCTTCTTGTAGATATCCAGGTTGTCGTGTGACTGAAGGTTGTGGATGGTGACCATGCCACCGGCTTCCTCGACGAATAGAGCATATTGATTTACGGCTCCAGGGCCGGCTGCTTGTTTGTCGGCCTCGCCAACTCTGAGGATGTTGTCAAGACCATCGAGGGCGACTTGGATAATCTTGTTATCCATCATTGTCAGGAGGTCGCACAGAGGTTTGATGCAACCCTGAGAAACGAGATAACGTATCTGGGAAGGTTCCTGGAGGCCGCCAGAGGTGGCATTGGAAATCGCCCAGCAAGCCTCCTTACGAGTCTTGAAATCGGCGTTTTGAAGAATGTTGATGAGAGGAGGAATGATGTTGGCATCGATGACGGCCTGAATCTGAGAAGGGGAACCGGCGGTAATGTTCGAGATCGTCCAGCAGGCCTCTTTCCTAATTCCCTCCTTTGGCGATGACAGGAGTGAGAGAAGGGCAGGAAGGGCACCAGAAGCAATAACCACTTGGGTCTGAAGATCGTCCCCAGTGACGATGTTTCCGACGGAACGTAGAGCCGGAGTCTGAACTGCAGTGGAACTGTGCATGAGCAAGTCCACCAATCTCCTACACACCGCGGACTCGATCACAGCTTGAATCTTGTCGTTAGAACCGTCCGAGAGATAAGAAATGGCCCAGCACGCATCAATCAAGATTTCATCGTCCATCGAGTAAATCAGTTTGGTCAGGACAGTTAAAGCAGGTGAGATCTGTTCCACGTATCAACAAGGGAAGAGAAAGAGACGGCGAGTAGTTACCAGTTCCCAATCTGGTTGAGGATTCTTCCCTCGGCAGAAGTTGCTCAAGGTCCAGGTGGCATTTCTGAGCATACTCAGTTTGTGATTTTCACTCAGGAGCGTCAACAAGGGCCGCAAAGCACCCTGTTGTAAAACGAAGTCTCTGCACTGTGGACTGTCGCCTGCGATGTTCCCCAGTGCCCAGACGGCTTGTTCGCGAACATCGAGTACGGGAGATGACAAGAGGTTGATAAACTCTGGAACCGCGCCCGCTGTTATCACGACTTGAGTGTGCTCGGCGGTTCCAGACGCGATGTTCGTCAAGGCCCAGGATGCTTCAAACTGCACTGGCGGTGAGTGTCCCGGACAGGGACAAAGCGGGAGTACTTACCTGGAGCATGGATTGCCCGCTTCGCAGGAATTCAACAAAGCGAGGGACAACGCCACATTCGATGACTTTTTCGATAGGTGGGTTCTTCTCCTTTGAAAGTAATTTACGGAACCTTGTAGTCGCGTCGAGTTGGCGATCCGGATCGTCCGAGAAGACACCTGTTATCATTTCATCTGCAAGCTTGGGCACGTTAGTGCATGATGCGACGGCTGGGGCAAGCAATCCTACCGGTGGTTCCCAGTCTCTGGCTGCGGCCTCCTCATCGGAATCGACGGTAGACGTAGGAAGAAAGTTTCTCCTCTTTGCGATGTTCTCCTCGCGCTTTTGGCGTCTGATCTCGACTTGCTGCTCTTCGCGACGACGTCGAAGATCGTCTTGTTTCAAGCCACCCTTGTTCTTGTAGGCTAGACGTGGGCGCGTCGTTTGAGCGAAGGGTGCTGGCGAGAAAAAAAAAGGACGTACTGGCCCTGCGATGTTCCATTGTGCGGGACTCCATTGTAGGTGTTGAAAACGAACGCGTCTCCTCGAAAACGTTGACTCCATCGTCCCCTCATCACCTTATCAGCCACTCACAGTCACAGTCACATCACGTGCTGTCACATTACGCTCACAAATGTCGTTCACAGTAGCACAGTACACTAATCTAACTCTCCTCCTCGAACGCGTACTGAACACAAAGTCAGTACACGTCCCTTGCACCTGAACCGTCCAACTCACCTCAAACGATGCGGGGGGTTCAGCATCCCCCGTGCTCTCGTCCAACGCAATGTGCAAGTGCCGCTCATTCGCCGCATATCCGTCGGGTACCGCGCTGCCGTTCGCCGTCACCACCGCGACAACAGGCGGGGAAAGGTCAATTAAATCGGCTTCCTCATCTGGCCGTTCGTCCACCAAAATCAAAATCCCCCCTCCACCTGCATATCGTTCCGACAACAGCCCTGAAGACCCATTGCCTCTTTTTCCTGCTCCAGTTAACCCTGCCCTACTTCCTTTCGCAGCTGGTGCGTGTAGCGAAACGGGTCGGACGGGCTGATACCGCCCGTCTGGGGGGAAGCTGACGTAGCTCAGCTGAGCCGGCGTCACGCGCGAGAAGTTGGCAACCTTTTCAAAGCTTGGTTCCGCCTTGCGCTTCGTCGAGATTGCCTTGGATTCGTCTGATCCCACTTCCTCCATCTTCATTTCGATGTCCCCATCTTTCTTCGAATCTACCTTGTCGTCCTGGAGGGCGGTCAGCAACACCAAATAAGCGACTAGTGATCTGTCTCACCGTCTCCATCGCGTCAGAATCGGCCGCCGCTTTTCGCTTTTCTCTCGCCTTCACCTTTGCCGTGGTCGAAAGCACAGCTGTAGCCATCTTCGCTGCTGTCTCCCTTTTCGGTGGTATTGCCGGTGCTGGATAGGCAAATAAACTTGGCCGGGCATTCGACGTGAACTCGAACTTCGGCACCTGCAACACGGTTGGCGTCGGTAACTCGTCAAATTAATTCCACTAACCTTCAAGTCTTCATTCAAGCCAATAATGGCCGTAGGCTCAAACGCAAGGCAGGCGCAGTGTATGAGGGGATACCAATACCAGAACTGACAAAATAATGCCATTCCGACGATGGCGTTCGTATTTCGACTGCCTGCCCTGCTTTGTAGGCTAATGGTTACGTTGCGGCCGCCTGCATCGATCAATCCTTGACCAACGGCTGCGCCGAAGCGCGCCATGGGGTCCTCGTGTTTGTCAGAAATAACCTTGGTATAGAGTGCACGTGTGGATGACATGGATGGAGATGATGCCTCAGATTGCTGTACGAGGATCATGCCAAGAGCAATAAATGCCCCCTGGCGGACAAAGTCCACCCCATCTTTGGTCATTGGTTCCAGAATTTCGACAGCATCCTACAGTACGCGTGGGTTGGAATTCCGAACATCCTATAAGTCTATACTTACCTGCATGCCCGTGCCCGCACATGCGATACCGAGTGCGAGAGTAGCTCCGCACCTGACGTGAGGATTGTAACTTTCGCTGAGAAGCTGAACTATGCGAGGCACTTGACCGGGATTCTTGAAAAGAAGGAATGCAAGTGACGTGACAGCCGCTCTTCGCACGTCGTCTGACGTGTCCGAAACAGCGATGTGTAACAATCGGCGAACAGCATCATTGTTAGACGTTCCGGCATACGCAAGAGCGAGGGTGTAAACACCACCGTAACGCAAGATGGGGTCCTGTACAAGAGGTGCGTCGGGAAGATGTTACAGAGAAGGAGAAATGCATCTACCTTCTCGGTCAACAACGATCGGATGGTCTCGTCAGCCTCCTCTTGTCGGCCGTAGAATACAAAGGCAAGGGCCATGGCCAACCCACGGATAATCTTCTCGTGTCGAGTCTCCCGAGCGTATGTGATCATCTCTTCAGCACAAGTCTGACTAGCAGAACCTAGCATCACGAGCCCCATGGCATATCCTGCGGCCTCGCCAGCAACAGCAGAATCCGAGAAAAGTGTCTCCTTTAAATCGTCATACGCATCGGAACTACGTCCGCCCATTGCGGCAATGCCAAGGCCCAAAGCTGCACCATGTTGTACTATCTCGCCTTGCGCATTTTTCAGGGTTTCTCGAAGGTAGTTCTCGACCGTTTGCCCGCTACCACAGCCGGCGTTAATCAAGCCTAGCGCGTAAAGAGCTCCACCCTCAGAGTACGCAGCTCCTTGTATTTGGCTCTCAGCGCCATGTTGAGGGAGGTAAGGGCCAAGAATATTCATGCCTTCTTGGAAGTACCCCTTATGGATAACTCCGAGGGCAGCAGTGGCTGAGAACTTTGCCCAGTTCGTAGCCATACCTAGCCACTCAAGGTTTTCCCGCAGGAATACGTCTGATGTCGTGCCAGCATGCATGAAAGCATTCTGCAGTGTGAGGGCGGTGTGGTATATTGATGACCGAGGCTCAAGGGAGTCCTGAATGAAATGAGTTACATCATGGACTCTGTGCTGTTGTTAATTACCTTGCTGTTCTTTAAAATCAACATGTCCACCTTGTTCGTTCGCTTAAGGAATTCGAGATAAAGCTTTACGGATTCCTGACCGCCAAGTATATTACGGAGCTTGTCAAATATTTTCTTTGTTTCCTGCTTACCACGATCGGTCACAAAAGAGTGAGAGTCGTAGGGCAAAAGGAAACCAACCTCAGTTCCCTCTGGCAGATACTTCCGGACACCTTCTAGAAAGTCTCTTGTACCGCCTTCAGCCAAATCAAACGCAAACTGGTATGCCAGCAGTCTTTGTTTGGGAACCAGGGATGTCAACAGAGGCACAGTTAGGGAAGGATTATTGAGGGTGACAAGGAGGCGTGCAAGTGAGTGAACATGGGAAGACTTTTCTCTGGAGGATGGTGCAGGGAAGAGCGGCAGTAAGAAGTTAAGGACCTGATCACGGTACAAAAGAGAGAAGCCGGTATCAAGAACGGCCTCCATTGCGTAGGACAGAAGTGATACATCGCGTGTGGTATCGTGGATTCGAGAAATTATATCGAGGCGGCGAGACTCGAGAGCGATACCGATTGCCTGAAGGGATGATAACAATGAGCAGCATCCTATGGATCGCGGATAAGAGCGGAACGCGCCTGCCTGTACTCTCCTTCGTCTATGCAACGTTGGAAAATGGATTCTATGATGGACTGTAACCGAGGATCGATCTTGGTTCCTATCGTGGCCTCTTCCGCACGTTGGAGAATGTATCTGTCTATCGCTTTGGCTGGGAAGCAATGCGTGATTGTCGGCGCACCGGTGACACGGCAGAGAGACGTACAAATGACGGTTTCAACGTACTCGCCTGAGTTGTGATCACGGGCTTCCGCCTCGAACGCGCTGCCTGCACCAAGGGCGAAGGAGAGGGCTTCGTCATATTCACCCAAATAGTAGTAGACCTTGCTTGCGAGCAAAGCCGCAAGGTCGCGGGCAGGTTTTGGAAGTTGGTCGGACTCGTATAAGGTTTCACTGTACGGAACGTAACTGTGAGGTGAGGGAAGGGAAGAAAGGGAGGACTACCTGCATTGGTGCGATGTGTTCTGATATTTCTGCCCAGAACTGTGGGACAAGGGGATGCAGGGCAGTGAGGGCATGCTGCTTGAACGCAGGATCTGGTTCTGAGAGGAGTGCGAGCACGCCGGCGGCGGATGACTGGGCGCGGACGACCATGACGGCGAGCGTAACTTGCGAGACGCGTCACCACCCGCGTATAAGTCTTTCGAGCGGAGAATGTCGGAGACCCAATTCTGCTACCCGTCCCGACGCGAAGGTCATCTCTGGCTTGATTCAAACATGTCTCTGCTCTCCCTCCGCGCCGTTCCTCGACTCGCCCGCATGCTTGCGACCAACGCACCCACGGATTCGCAGTACCTTGTCCGGCTCAATGCTCTCCGCGAACATGCCGCGCGTGTGTACTTCGCCTTCCCAACATCCCATTTGCTCAATCTCCTGCAGACACCTCTGACCTCTGGCGCAAAATAAGGTATATGCTCACCTGATGTCTCGCGCCTCGCTCATATCCTTTGTAGCTTCTACGTTGCGTTCCCTGCCAGTGCGTCCCTCACTCTGCCATCCCCACTTCCTGTCTCATGTTCTTCCAGCCTTTGTCACATGTGCATGGGTGTACAATGTCGAGTCGGAGCATGCCGCTCATGAAGATCCCTTGATAGAAGAAAATAACGGCACTCTCCCTCAGCCCCCGCCATATCCATACTTGAACCGCAGAGTCAAGCCTTTCCCTTGGGGCAGCAACTCCCTATTCTTCAGTCCAAGAGTAAGCCTCTCTACTTCGTCTGCAGTGAGATTCTTCCAACGTCGCACAGTACAACAGGGACATGGACAAGGTGGATGAATAAATCGGACTGGCATACTCAATTCCCCGTGTCGTGAAGCAATCGCGCCGTTGTTTTCGAAAGGCGATTGGCTGTCGCACCAACAATCAGCACAGCTCTAACATGAGTACGAACATGTCAGATTAGTCCAATTGGTATCCAGTGATCTCGTCAGCATCGAATGTACGCACGTCATCACTAACGCGTTGCTTAACGGCGTTTAATGTGAAAAAGAACGATTGAGTCATCTTCGTTCTAACATGTCGACCAAACACCCACCGGAGTGGTCCCGATGGTAGCGTTTCCAGTACTGAAGTTGGTTCTGTTCTGTTCTCGATAATCAGGACTGTTGCTTACCCGCAATCACAGTGAATCTCGGACTACCAAATGTAGCAACGACACTTGTACCGCTGGGAGTGAGCGTGACGACAGGGCCGCCAACAGACGTCACTAAGCCCTCCGGCGACGGCTCACAGAAAATA
Source organism: Tylopilus balloui (assembly GCA_038089995.1). Classification (NCBI taxonomy): domain Eukaryota; kingdom Fungi; phylum Basidiomycota; class Agaricomycetes; order Boletales; family Boletaceae; genus Tylopilus; species Tylopilus balloui. The sequence goes on along the minus strand of JBBPLW010000005.1, from coordinate 15,692 downwards.
TTGGTGAGGTTTTTTAGCTGGCGCGGTAAGGCTTTGGAGCTTTGCACGAGTCACTGTCGCAAAAAACAGAATCAACACTCGTAGGCTTCCCCTCCATACGATTGGAGTCAGGTCGAGGCGGTGAAAGCGTTCAACAGTGGTACGGTCAACGAGCTAGCAAGCGTATAGTCCGAGAGACCTTCCTGAAGGCTGGTCGAGGCAGCGCTCAGTCCAACAGAGTACCAAGAAGTAGCTGTCAGACTGGGATTAAGTGTCAAGGCATGAAACATCGAGACCACATATCTGGCGTTACAAGAATCCACCTCGGCTGTGTACGCACTACCAAGGACATCTGAGGTCGCAGAATTAGCACGCGTACTGAATACAGATATCCCACCCACACCAGCGTTGGATTGGAAGGGGCCGATGTGGCCAAACGCCCTAGGACGATGCAACTTTGTAAGGATTGTGTTGGCGTGCACGATCACATAGAAATGAAGACGTCGAGACTAGACATGAAAGGGGTAGTCGCGGACAACGAGCATGGATGTACAGGGGGGGATGATATGGATTTCGGCGGTGTAGAGGACGAAGCAATGCCATTGATTGCGCTGGTCTGAAACGGGCAGGTGTTGTAGTTCGACGCTTACGCCGCCAGTCCAAGTGTGCGGGACTGCATCTCTCCTTCATCCTACTCGTACACAATGCCTCGCCCTATTATCGCACCTTCTGTGCTCGCATCCGACTTTGGCCAACTCACCGCAGAATGCAAGAGGATGATCAAAGGAGGTGCTGAGTGGCTCCACATGGGTAATCCCTTTTGAACGACCTCTTTGATGGCTGTGTGATTGACCAAAGTGCCCCCCTGCAGATGTCATGGATGGGTCTGTCTTGCCGCTTCACGACCTCCGATGTACTCATCCATCCACAGGCACTTCGTGCCGAACATCACCATGGGTTGGTCGCCGCTCTACAGACATTCTCTCGTCCTGACATGTAGTATAGGCGCACCCGTGCTTTCGTGTATAGCCAAGGGTGTGCCCGGAATATTCATGGACTGCCACATGATGGTATCACAACCTGAGAAGGTGATCGTCCTTCACGCTTGGCGCTGAAAAACCGACGACATTTTGTATCCTAGTGGGTCGACGACATCGCCGATGCAGGGGGTGCATTGTACTGCTTCCACGTCGAAGCAGCCTGTGAGCCTGCGCTTTGCACACATCTTCCGCGCATTTCTAACGCCCCAAAGCTGATCCTGTATCCCTCATCCACGCTATCCATGAACGCAAGATGAAGGCTGGTGTCGCGATTTCACCAGATACCCCATCTACAGCCATCACCGATGAGATCGGTGCAGCGGCCGATATGCTGTTGGTCATGACCGTATATCCCGGTAAGTTGCACGTGGTTGACCGAGATCATTGCCGGCTCATAAAAGCTTTGTGCTAGGTCGCGGAGGACAAAAGTTCATCGAACGCTGTGTTCCAAAGGTTACAGAACTTCGTGCCCGATTCCCCGACAAAGACATCGAAGTCGATGGTGGTGTTGGCCCGAAGACAGTCGACGTCTGCGCTGAGGCCGGTGCGTCCTCGGTGCGTGCGATGACTCCTAAACTGAGACCATGCGTGCATAGGGAGCAACGTCATCGTAGCTGGAACTGCAATCTTTGGAGCCTCTAATCCCGAGGACGTCATCACACAGTTAAAGGCCAGCGTCGCCGCCGCCCAGGCAAAGACAGCTCGAGCTTCGTGAATGCCACTCATCTTCCCCGCCAGGGTAAGACTTGGGATGGTCAAATTTCACAACCGGTTGTACTCCGCGAAGAGAGACATTAGGATTCGATTATGCTATCGTTTTATGCAAATCCTGGAGCTAGAGCAATGCTACGACTTTTTCATTGCGCATGAATCACTAGCATGGTCCGAAATGGTGAATTAAAACGTGGAGTGTATTAACAAGGAAAGGATGGTCATCAGGAAGGCGGTATATGGTGTCACAGTTCGCACCGAAAGAGGTCAGAGATTCTAATCCAACAATAGGGAAGAATGCGAGTCGTGTGCATGTACGATATGCGTAATCGTGAAAAATGCGGGGCTGAATATCGAAGTAGATTGTCCAATGGGTAGTGAAGATCGCGGGCCGGACAGCGGGACCCTGTCAAGTGGTCACCACTGGAGCCACTCTCCATACATGTTTGGCCGTTCACCACGAATGTATGCTTCAAAGGTTCGCTTGAGGACAGTTGCCCAGTCAAGGTCCCGTTTGTCATTAGCGACCTTGTCTACCCATTCTTCGGGCTCAACATCTGGCATGGCGGCAGCGCGCGCAGCTTTCTCACCGGCTGAGAATTTGACTCCAAGGTCTGGCCAGTTGCGCGTAGGGTCAAATGGTTTCCACCTACGTGTACGCGGGTCAAGCAGCGGAACCACCAGATCGCGGAAAGCATTCACCAAAAGTTATGGAAATGATAAGAGTAGGCACCGCGGAAGAAACCCTCGAAACCCAAAGCTTGCGGTGCTGCACTATTTTGTGTAGGTGTATTGAAGAAGTCGGCAAATCTTTTAAAAATTGATCAGAAACGGCAACTTTCAGTAGGCACATTGGTGCTCACTCGGTAAAATATGGTTGAGGGGGTCGCTCTCTCTGGAAAATCTCGGTATTGAGCCAGGCAGAGTCAAAGAGGGCATCCGGAAGGCGCAAAAGGAGACCTTCCAAGTGGGCGTCTTTTGTGTATCGGGAAACCGTCATGGGGTGAAAGTCCAAACCATTCTTCAGGGCGGTGCGGAAGAGGAATGATCCGAGAGCGGAGTTCTTGTTCATACGAAGTACCGCAGTGTTGTACTTCTCCAGACGTGACCACCGATATGCAAATGCACCCTTCCAGCCCCAGAGCTCTTCCCAGTCCCGAAGGAAAATAGTGTCTGCGTCAAGGTAGATACCGCCGAACCTGTGGCATAGTACGAACCGAGCCATGTCAGACAATATAACGGAGAGACGGTCGTATGATGACGAAGACTTGGAGCCCGTGCGATTCAGCATATCATCATCGTCAGATTTGTCGCTGCTAGCAGAAGATGGTTTCGGGACTGCGGCCGTGTTGGTACTGTTCCCCGACTCGGTTATCGTGACAGTCTCGGCACTTTTGGACCGATCAGCCGGAACGTTGATGATATGGCCACCGGAATTAAATAAAGTTTCCCGGAGCTCTCGCCATTCATCTTTGAGTTCAGGAATACCGTCAAGTTGGTCAGTAGTGTTCCAGAGCTTGAACTTGATGACATCCTTGAACCTAGGGTGTAAAAATGGGGCGGCCCATGGATTTGTCTTGAGCTGCTCATACATGTCGGTAAGGGCCGAAGGATTTGGGACGGAGGCTGCGGGGCCAGGATTGATCCACAACCAGAATTCTGGTCGACAAACGCTGAGCTCAGGGTCCTCTTTTTTCAAATGAAGGCCGAGATTTTGTGTGAACAGAAACGAGAGAAGTGCGAGATAGGGTTTGTCAGTGAAGGGACCAGTCCAGAACATATGGAAGAGGCGAGGGTTTTCAGGATCGCATGGTACAGTAAGGCTGGAATAGGGGATGTGTTGCAGTGTTGGACGGAGAGACAGAGGGGGTTCCCAATCCATTCCATGCTTTTTCGTAAGACCAGCGTTAGGATCCTGGATTCCAGCGGATTCTGCAGGACGCGGCGCAATGACGTTTGCCAACGATATTTGCGCTGGTTCGGTAAAGTTTTCGCGGTCTTGCTCCATGTAAACGTATTTCCACTCGTCCATTTTGCCCCTCCTTAGACGATTGCCATTGTCTAGACCAGCGCCGAGGCGGAGAACTTCCAGACAATCACGAACGTACTGGATGCACGAGGATGAGCGTGACGGGGATGACGAATGAATACTATTTACCTTGTTCTGAGAAAAATCACACTGCTCCATAATGATATCTAGGTCGGCGACGGAACCGGGGACGGGACGCGGAGGGTAGGCAACGTTTGGCGGCTGACTGTGAATGTCCAGGTAGACACGTCGTGGACCGTCGCCTCGCGTCGTCGTGACTACAGGACCTGGCGGTGGTCTGAATCGAGAAGGGATAGTGGGGACTTTTCGTGGAGGGAGGGCAGGATTGAGAGGTGGAGAGGTTAAACCGACTTGCTCTGGAACTAAAGGGGTGTGTATGTTAAGGATGCAGATGACCGCCTGGGTATTCCGGCGACTTACTCTCCCTCTTACTGGGGTAGTGGCCGCTGGCAATCTCCCATTTCCATATACGCTGGATGTCTTCTCTGCCAAATACGAGCGTGGATGACTCTCCGAAATTGGGGGTCCACTGTTTCTCCTCGGGACCAAACCTGCGGGCAAAGGAGAGGAATGTACAGAGAGAGGCAATCAAGAGGAGGAAAATGATGAGGGGGCCACGCCGCCTGCCGACGCGCAAGAGGCCAAGCTGTTGCATGCGGACGGGGTTTGGGACGAAGAAGCGGAGCCTACGAGTACGCGCGCCGGGGATGGGGACGGTTACGGGGACTGTCCAGGACATGGAGCGAGTGTGTCTGTGCATCTTCTCCTGCACGGCGGAGGAATAGGTTGGGAGGCCGTTGGTGAGGCGGGCCTTGTCTGAGTAGCCATTTGCACGCTGGGGGGCGGAGAAATAGCTGGGAGAGGCCATGGAGGCAGCTGGTTCGCGTCAGAGGCTTTTAATCACGACAAGCTGCGCGCGAAAACATTTCCCCTCTCGTCCATTCCGCAGCAGCCTAGTACTACCACCGCAACCACTCCCCGTACATGTTCGGACGCTCGCCGCGAACGTACGACTCAAACGTCCGCTTCAGCACCGTCGCCCAGTCCAGGTCGACCTTGTCCTCATCCACGCCATCGCCCGCATCGGCAGCCGCTCTCGCAACACGTTCTCCCTCCGCAAAACGCGGCCCAAGATCGGGCCAGTGGCGGGCCGGATCGAATGGCCGCCACCTAGCATCGAGCGTGTCAGCGAGCGAGGCCCACACTTGACGGCAGCGCGACATACCACGAATTATGGAAATGATACGAAAACGCACCTTTGAAGAACCCGTCAAAGCCAGTCGCGAGAGGAGCAGCAGCCCGACGCGCGGGAGTACTGAAAAAGTCAGAGAAACTGAGGGTGGGCTAGCAACGAACGCCCGTCGGCATGCAGAGAACAGCTCGCCTGGTAAAATAAGGGTGAGGTGGTCGCTCGTGTTGTAACCCCTCGGCATTGAGCCAAGCAGGATCAAAGAGCGCGTCAGGCAGCTGCGTCAACAGCGGCGATAGATGTGCATCCTTCAAGTAACGAGTGACCGAGCTCGGGTGGAAGTCGAACCCGTTCTTCAAGGCGGTCCGAAACAGGAACGACCCAAGCGCTGAGCCCCTGTTAAGATGGAGCACCGCAGTGTTGTAGAAATCGTGATAAGACCAACGATAGGCAAACGCCCCTTTCCACCCCCACATCTCTTCCCAGTCACGGAGAAGAAGGGTGTCTACGTCAACGTAAGTACCACCAAAGCGATGCGTGACAACAAATCGAGCCACGTCTGACAATATCACGGAGAGCCTGTCGTACAGTTTTTCCGACTTTGAGCCTAGACGATCCACCACGCCGTCGCCGGATGCTGGTCTCGCACAATTGGGCCTAGGAATACTGACAGACACGCCGTCAGAATTGAAAAGAGTGTCCATCGAGCGCCATTCGTCCCGAAGCTCAGGAATACTGTCGAGTTGTTCGGTGGTATTCCAGAGCTTGAACTCGATGATGCCCTTGAAGCGCGGATGTAAGAATGGAACTGCCCAAGGGTTCGTTTTCAAAGACTGGTGCATGTCCATCAGCGCCGAGGCCACAGGGGCAGCAGCTGCTGGGTAAGGATTGATCCAGACCCAGAACTGAGGACGGCATACTACCCCATGACTGTCCTCGAGGTGAAGTCCAAGGTTTTGAGTAAACAGGAACGAAAGAAGGGTCGTATATGGCTTGTCATCGAACGGACCAGCCCAATACATGTGGAAAAGACGTGGATTTCGCGAATCGCACGACCCCTCTAATGAATGACGATGCGATGGCGAAAGGTTCAAGGGAGGCTCCCATGATAAACCTCTTTTTTTCCGTAAACGGGCATTATGGCCATATCGTCCGATTGGATGCGCGACGTCCTGAAAATGTAAATCCTCTGTGTTAGATCCTTTTTCCGTGTATATGTACTTGACCCCGTCCAAATTTCCCCGTCGTAGTCGCCGCCCATTATCCAGGCCGGCTCCAGTTCGTAGAAATTCAAGACAATCGCGAACAAACTGACTACCTTGAGACTTCGACCCTGAAAGGGGGAGAAAAGCGTTGCCCACCTTTCCAGTAACAAAATTACAGTGATCTAGTATTATATCGAAGTCTGCGATGCTGCCCGAGATTGGCCTAGGTGGGTATGCAACTGTATCAACATCTTGAGGAGGATTTTGTGTTATATGGTATGTCCTTTGAGGACCTATGCCTCTGGTTGTGGTGGTCACAGAATCACGAGGGGGGGTGAACGATGAAACGAGCGTGTGTGCCTTTGCAGGCGGTAGGGCTGGGTTAGGTATGGGGGTGGTGAATCCGATCTGTTCCGGTACTGGGACAAGGTAAACACGCACGCCCAACAAACGATGCAGAGTCTCACTCTTTGCACTAGTCGGATGGTGACCACTATCTATCTCCCACCGCCAAATTCTCTGCAGTTCCTCTCTGCTGAATACTAGGGTCGAATCTCTGAAGGTTGGGCCCCAGCCTGTTTCCTCTATGCCGAGGAGTATCAGAACGGTGCAGACAGCGAAGAGTCCGCCAAGGAAAGCACCGCAGCGGGAGAGGAGTCCTCTGCGTGCAGGCCAAGGTCGTGGGTGGCTTACGACTCTTGGGCAGACATGACGTCGCTTGGTGGCAAAGACGGGACTTGAAGCAGGGAGAGGGATCGGCCAATGGGTGTCCATCTTGTCTTGAGCGGCGGCATATCGACCGCGCCTGAGGGCGGATACGTAGCGGAATGAACTTGACATGTCAAGGAGCGTGAGCGTTCTCGATGACCATGGCGATGGGAAGAAACCACTAGTATTCATTTAGAAGCCCGCCGACTCACTAATACAGTACAGGCAAATGTCTATGTCGTCGGAAACAAACGGTCAATCTATGCCAACTCAATTCGCGCCCAGGGGTTGCAGCTCGAGATCAGCTGCATCAGTTGGCACGGACAGAATACGAAGGGTGTTGGTGTGCCCGAGACCTCCCTTCCATCCCTGGACAGCGATGATGGTCGTTCCAGTCTTGATAATGTTCAGCTCAAGAGCGTTCTTCAACCCAAAACGAATGCGATTGTCAACCTAAAGGGAAAGCACTCTCAGGATGCGCACACAAGTCTATCAAGACCAACAACTCACGTCTTTCTGCCATTGACTCTCGGGAATACCACGTGGCTCGGGATACCAGAACGGGTAGCAGCCACGGTGCAAGTGGATCTGACGGGCGGTCTGCTGGTTCCGGGTTACTGAACCAAGGCCGCATCAATACGGCGACATCATGTCACGCACAGATTGGCATACCTGTGATGATCGGGACCAAGGGCCGGTATTTGGACACCAAGCGAGCAGTGTTGCCGCTAGTGGATAGAACGAGAATAGCGCTAGCATTCTGTTCGGAAGCTGCGGCGACCGCAGCGATCGCCACCGTTTCCACCGTCTCCGTGGGTCGAGGTTGGATTGCCTTCAGTTCATCATATAGAGGGGGGTAGCAAATAGCAGCCTCAGCAAGAAGGCACGTCTCGGCCATCATGAGAACTTGGATTATGTTCAGCGGATCAATCCAATTGGGTCGTGCAGAATACTTACCAGATTCCACAGGATAGCTTCCTTTCGCAGTCTCTCCTGACAACATGACGCAATCGGCACCATCAAGTACAGCGTTGGCAACATCGCTGACCTCTGCACGCGTAGGCCTCGGGTTGTACTGATGGATTTTTAGTAAACCAACGCACAAAAAAGGTCTTCTTCTATCTCACCGTCATGGACTGCAAGGGATTGGATTAGTGCTCGATCAAATCAAGCAACGGGTCAAGGTTCACCTCAAGCATCTGCGTCGCAACGATCACCGGCTTTCCTGCAATGTTGCATTTGGCAATCATCATCTTCTGGGCCAAGAAGACCTGACTTGCTGGAATCTCGATGCCGAGGTCACCACGAGCAACCATCACCCCATCACTCTCGCGCAGGATTTCGTCAAAGTTTTCTACACCTTGCTCGTTCTCGATCTTGACGATGACTTTGATGCTGGCACCGTCCGGGCCAAGGACTTGACGAATGTCCCTGACATCTTGGGCACGGCGAATAAAGGAGGCAAAAATCATGTCGACACCATTCTTGACGCCAAATTGCAGGTCTTTCTTGTCCTTATCCGAAAGTGCGGGGAGGTCTACATCCGTCTTGGGGAGATTGACGCCCTTACGGGAAGAGAGAGTGCCATGGTTCAGAGCACGAACACGGACGTTGGTGCCATCGATGGACAAGACAAGGAGAGACAGGATACCTAAGCGAGGGTGAGCACATGGTCCAGGGATCGAATAGAAGCAATTAACCATCGTCGATGTAGACGAGTTTTCCCGGTGCAGTGACCTTGGGGAGGTTTTTCTGCGACAAACGGGAGCGATGAGTCAAGATGCGTCTCCAACGAAAAACTACTGACATAGTCAAGCCAAAGGTGCTCGCTATCGCACGATTCGCTGTACCTGTCATCTGTGGTGATTATGAATTCGTGTCCCGACTTGATGGGGATCTAGAGCGAACGTGAGTCTTACTGGTCAACAGAGACCAGCGTATATGCGTACATCTTTTCCATCCTTCATCAGACCGGTGCGGATCTCAGGACCTTTCTACAGTATAGTGAGCTCGATGCTTTAAGACGAGCGCTTGGGGGTGCATACAGTGTCCAGAGCGATCGCAACGGGACGTCCCGGTTCAGCTTCGGATGTGTCTCAATACCGATGTGCAATCTCGAGAGGAGAAAACGGCCCACCGGCGATCATCTTTCTGGTGTTGTCGACGACACTCTGGTGATACTCGTACGAGCCATGGGAGAAGTTCATGCGTACTGAAGTTCGTTATGATGTGAACGACGGCAAAATCGCATCCACTGAGGTGACTAACCGACGTTGACGCCCGCCCGCCTCAGTGCGGCAAGTTTTTCGACAGAGTTCGTGTTTGGTCCTGGAACGACATGATGATCTTGGATCAAGCCACCAAGCGTGGATTCGCACCAATCGTCGCAATAATGGCGGTCTAAGGAGTGTGTGAGCATCGAGCTGGCCCGCGACGGAGGGTAGTGGCGCACCTTGCGAAGGTACTTGGTTTCAGCGGTCGGACGAATGGCCTTTGCGGGGCTCAGGGTGGAGTTCCATTCGAGCTGAGAGCGGATGCCGTCGTAGATGAACATGGTTGGTGTCACCTGTGGTCGAAGGAGAGAGAAAGATGTGATTGTCGCCACGGTCTTATCGATCGACTGCACGGGACACAACTTACGCGATGTACGTGAGTGGTGGGCGCGATGGCGTGTGCAAAAGCCTGTACGTTTTATCGTCGCAATCACGCCGATCGCGCCCGAATGTCTCCCCGACGAACGTATCAATGAACAGCTGCGTTAACATTACGATGTACATCCGTCTCGTTCTTCGGTCGTGCATAATCCCAGAATAAAAACGACACAGCTGAAGTGGGAGCCAAGCAAACGTATATAGCGAAAAACAAGCGAAAGAAACAACAACGGGGCAATGGTTAGCGTTACAGTACCCTCAGTGTCCACCCGTGCAAACCTCCGTCCGCACTTGCTGCAACTTGAGCAGCGGCAAGCCAACCCGGGTCCGCTGTCGGTCCTCCAGGCGGCGTGAGAACGTGGCCAGGAGCCATGCCACTGAGATCCATGGACTGAAATACATTCTCGCAAGCTATCGTTCTTCCGGAGTGGTAGCCAATTCCATCCGAAGCCCTGATAAACAGAACGGGCAAGGTTCTGCCAGCGATCGGTGGCTGCGCCGCGTTGTTGGTCGTTTGGGGCCCACCACTTGATCCGTCAACCCGAGACCCCGCTACAGCGCTGTCACTACCAGATGGCGCTGTATGAGGTCCAGCTGTTGCACCATCGGCGGCTAGAACGTTTGGAGGGATGACATCCTCCTGGAGCGCTTTGATGATTTCGGAGAGTGAAGGCATCTCCACCGTCACGAGAGTGTGGAGTGGTGGGTATCTCCCTGCGGGGACATTGGAGGAAACACCTGGTACGGCTCCTTCGTTTCCTGCCAATTCGGACGAAGGCCCTGAGATTCCACCTCCGTAGGAAATATTCGTCAATGGTCCTGGTGCGTGCGGCGGAAAGCAACGTGCACGGAGAGGACCGACGCTGCCGAGATAGACTGTAAGCGGTTGCTGTGTGCGTGTCTTCGGGTCTTCATAAAAGAAATTAGAGACTGTCAGTTCCAAGGTGTTATTCGCTGGGCGGTAGTTGGGGGGCGTAAATAGAGTAGGGAATGGCGTGATAGGAAGCTCGGGTATCGAATTGTTCTGACCAAACGCATCGAAAAACGTGTATTGGAACTTGGCTAAACATAGCACCTGATCAGTATGTCAAGTTATGGACGATACATGAGACACATACAGATGCCAACGATTGTCCAGCACAGATAGTCGTCCACTTCGTCTGAGAGAACTCGGACGCCATCTTTCATTTCTTCTCTAACACGAGGCGATTGGAAAATGAGAGGGTGCGTTCCACCTTGTGATGACACTCCCGGAGTAGAAGGGGCAACTCCTGTTGGGCCAGGAATAGGGCCAGCGGCAGACAAGTAATGTCTCGAGCCATCGGCGTTGACCCGTTGCAATGCTATTTTCTGCATCTGACTGACGGGGCCGCCATCCTCTAGCGACACCCGGCCTTTGTCTACTTTGCGAATGACAAGAGGTGATGTGGCGATGTTAGAAAGGGTGTCGGATAACACTACCTCACACCCATACGTCACGGCCTGATGGCCACCTAGAGTATTGTGAACGTGAGTATTCGCGCATAATACTTTCAGGTCACGTGAAAACGTACCGTGGACTGGCGGGGCATCCTCTGGACGGCGGACTACATTTACATTGAAAGCTGACCAACTGACATTACTGGCACACAATTGGGCAGAGTCAATGGTCATGTATTTGGTGCGAACCGTTTGTGAGTTGATACGATTGAAAAGAGAAACTGGGCCTCCTGCCAGGATGCACGACGAGATGTTACGCGTCTTGGCTGTCTTCTTTGAGGGCTTAGATATAATTGTTACAGGAGCTGAATCAAATGACGCCCAAATACGGCCACTAGTATTATCACTGCTCTCTCCTGTGGCCGAAGGGGGATCTATGATGTCGAGAGACAGAGTGAAGCTCTTGGCTTTGGCGGTACCGGTGACGTGGAGAAACTTGAAACTCCCAGTCATGTTATTGTCGAGAGAGGTTTTCTGGTCAAAGGAGCGTTCCCCCTGTTCAGAAACGACGGCCATGGAGAGCTGCTGGGAGCGCATCTGCCATACTGGTCCCTGAATATGGACGATAGGAGGGGGACAGAGGAAGCGTTTTTCGCTGCCGTATGATTTTTGGGCGACGGCGGCATGCAAACACATTACCGTGGTCATTGGTATGACGCGCGCCGGGTCCTGGGAGACATGATCGCGCACGGTACGACGAATTTTGGGATGGGGATCGTCCTGTTCCCCTTCGTCGAGCTTACGCTTACTGTTCTTACTACCAGAAGGCTTATCGGAGAAGGGAAGTAAACAATGACGCGTTTAAGCGCTCGGGAAGGGACGGGCTTACTTGGGGAAGCAGGGCGACGTGATGTGAAGCGGCAAGCTGATGATTCGGAGGAGAGATGGCCCAGTGGTGGAGGGCAGACTCTGGGGGTAGCTGGTCTTTGCGGCTCGCGACCAGGATGGACTGGAGAGACGCGCTTGGATCGGGATTAGAAAGGACGGAGGGAGGTGCGGCGGTCACGGTGGGATGAGCATGGCCGACGATACCATTGTTGGAGGAGGGGGGCTGCGGTTTAACGGAGGGAAGCTGCTGAGATGGTTGGTGGGGAATGTGTTCAGCAGGAGTCGAGGCAGAGTCTACGAGAATGTCGAGGGACGGCTGGGACGGGGAGGGGGGGCGTGGAGACTCGCTCTTTGACGCAGCCTGGTGGAGGTGGGCGTCGAGGTGGGCTGCGTCGGGCATTGCGATGTGTGGGGAAGAGAAAGGATGGAACGTCCTCATAACAGTTTCCCGCCAGGGATAGCGATGTTGGCTGCCAGCTGTGGGAATCGTCAGCAGAGGTGGGAAAAAGAGAAAAGCCTGAGAGTCGCGCAATGTCGTGCTGACACATCAACACGTGCCATTCGTGGGAATTCAGCCACAATTATCCCACACAGCCACACTCCCCCTCTCACGCTCCTCTCGGCTCCCGACGATACGGCCCGACGCGGGCCGGCATGCATTACAAGGTCCTAAACGTGCACAGAGGTAGATGTCGAACAGCGCCGATAAAATACGAAGAAATGTTCCAATCGAGAAATATAGTCCATCAAGCTGACTGTCCCCGTATACTCATCAAGAAATCATCAGTCTAGCCGTTTTCTCTCCCTCTAGCTCGGAGGGTCGCGGGGAAATCCAGACGATCTTTGCCCATCACCGGCTCCGTCGCGTGCTCGACTTTGGCCAGGGAACGGGACAGTCGCGCTGCCAAGCGTCCGAGAGTCGCGTCTACTCCCTCTGGGGTCGAGTCGGATCCCTAGCTCTATGTCATGCTGGTGTCGTTGCCAGTCTTCGACTCTCAGCATCGACTGCCGCTTCGATGAACTCGGGGCGTTAGGTCCACTACCGATCGCAGCGACCTTCACCGCGCTCAAGGCATTGGCGCTGGGGCTGCGATCACCAGCTTTAGATGTCGAACCTCGTTTCCCCGACCCCTCGTCCGATTTGCGCTTTGCCTTTTCCTCTCGCTCCAGTTCCGCCGCTCTCTCCGCCTGACGCCTGCTAACCACCTCCCGTTCAATGGCCATTGAGCGCTCCCAGCGACTTTTGGCCGCCGCGACATCCGCAGACGCCTTCTCAGCCCGAGTAATCGGGTTTTGCAGCCCACGCATCTTCTGTCTATGACGCTCTTCAAGTTCCTCGAACGTCGCAACACGTTGTGGCTCAGCCTTCTGAGGTACGGGAGTGACAACGTTGCCACGCGGCAAGATGAAAGGCACGTTCGAAGCGGTATCCTGAGCAGCTGGTTTGATAGGACGCGTGGGGGGTAACACGATGGGTACGTTTGGGTTCGGCTCAGGGGAGCTTTTGGCAGGGCGGGCACGGGTGAGGATGAGGGGGGTGGTGTTTGGCGGAGGCTGCTCAAACACAGGCGCATGACCGGGTGGTTGAAGCAGAACGGCAGGAATGTTGCTACTCGTATGACCTTGTGACTTCTTCGTCTGCGCCTTTGTTACACTGGCGAGTGTAGCGGCGATGGGTATATCTTCATCTGAGATGTCGTTGGGGTTGGTGTCGTTCCCGCCGACCTCGAGCATGCTCTCGCGACGCTTGCGGTGGACGAGGGCTTCAGTCACTGCCTGAGGAATAGGAAGACGTTGGGCGTTGGGCATGGTGGCAGACACGGGCGTGGTTGGAATGGGTGCAGTCACACCTGAGGGTGGCTGAAGTAGTTTGCGGTCGCGTACGTAAGCATCCCAATCATCGTCTTTTGGCAAGGGGACGCTGGCGGGACGGCTTATGGAGGCACCAAGGGGAGGTGCATCAACGAGCTTCGACAATTCCATAGACAGTGCACGGCCACGCGGATCAGGTTGTCTAGGTGGTCGTGTGTGAGGCCGAGGGGCCATAGCATTGTCGAGGTCATAACTGAGAGTGCGACGGGAGGTGAGAGAGACCTTGCGCGAGCGGGAATCGTCAGAGTCTACGCCAGGTGTTTCTGACCGCAGCGCATCGATAGAACGCCTGATAGTCTGAATTTCAGCAAGGAGTTCCTCCTTGCGGACGAGTTCGCTCAGCTCGGCGGAAATCTTGGCCCTCTGGGCTTCCCTAGCTTCTTTGCTGATGCCCGGCTCCGTATCGGTGATGAAGCCTGACGGGACGTCGTCTTGAATTCCGATTCCAAGGTCTAGATGAGGAAGGAGCGCCCCCGGAGCCTGAGAGCTTCTCGTCGTGCGCTTGAGTTCGTCCTCGGGCATCGGTGCTGCCATGAAGTCGGACACGCCAGATGCACGTCGAGCACGCCCACCCACGAGAGTGAAAGTGGATGAACGGCCTTCGTTGGACCCAGATGTTAAGAATTCCTTCATGAGAGGCGTGCCCGAGTATCCGCTGCCTGACCGAGCATGCGTCCCAAGGGATGGGTGGTCAATCTCCCATTCTTCTTTCTCTTTTGCGAGCTCTGCAAAACGATCAGATATGTTGAGTTCGGCTTCTTCGTCTCTACGCCTCTGTTCCTCGGCGATTTCTTTCAGCTTGCGTTGGAGGACACGAAGGATACGCAATTGGACTGCGCCTCCCATGAGGGCGACCGCACCGATCAGGCCAAGTTCAATTTCCATGGTCTGAGAAACAGGAAAGGCGATGTGGTTGCTAGTATACTTTGGGAACAAATTATTGAATCCCAAGTTCCAGACATAGAACTGGCGGGATAAGTAAGCACTCTAGCGAAAACAAAGTACCGAGTGTTGCGTACTTCCTTGAGTCCAGCAGTGGTGTAGCAATCGACGCCTAGCATGAAGGCAGATGATCCAACGAAGGCAGTTGCTAGAAGCAACATGTGCCAATGAAGCTTTGGTATCGTACAAAGCACAAAGGCGACAACCCCACACGCTGAGAAGGGGGTTAGGTCCGGAGTGGGACGATCGCCAAGGTCATACCGATATACAATATCCAGCGTAGACCGACGGGTGGAATGAGGCCACCATTTCTGAAGCATTGAACCCACAAACCAAAGGCAAAGCCTCCCCAGGCACCGATGAAGTATTTGGTGGCTTTCCAAAAGAAGATGGTGAAGGCACCTCCCATTATGCCAGCGACGGAACATGCGAGCACGAACATGCCCTGGAGTGTTTTACTGGGTGGATTTACTGCTGGAATGATGCCAAACTTGACGATGAGGACGAAGCAAACGAGGGAGAGGGTATAGAATCCGATGAGGAAGAAGGACGTCCTGAGAGACCTCGGATGAGCGATTGGATGTGCAGAGGGAAACTGCGCACCATCTGTTCTTGTGACCCCAGAACGCACTTGGGAGGCCGGTCAGAATGAGGATAGCACCCAGAACGCCAAAAGCAGGAGTGATTTCGGTTGCGAGGACGATGGGTGTTGGCGTTGGAGAGGGGGACGTTGAAGCGGTGGGGAGTGGAAGAGTGCTGGTGACGTTATAGACGGTGGGAACCACGGTAGCGAAAGGGATGCCTTGGGTACCAGAGAGGCTGACGGATGTTGTGGTGTAGGAGCTCGTCGCCAGGAACGTGGTGAGATTTGAATTTGAGGGATGGGTGGAGGTGGGGATGGTCGAGTTTGCTGGGGCAGAGGACTGGGCGCAGACCTGGAGGAGGAGGGACGAGAAGAGAAGAGAGAGGAGGGCAGACGCGTGGACCGAGGGCGGCGCCATGGGGAAGGGGTGAGGGGAGGGAGGGGGAGGAGAGAAG